>CAOLHI010001726.1:0-337228 GCA_948474755.1 Ctenosaura bakeri
CATGACTGAAAAGGAAACAAATCGTGTATAACACAGCTCTTTAACTCCTCAGTTCTTCAGGGCTCAATGCCTCATGCAGCATAAACACATACATACACACTTAAGAAAGAACTTAAAAAGAACTTTAAAAAGTGAGGATTAATAAGACATACTGGTATAAATCCCAAAAATGAATGAGGACTGGGTCTCCCGAACTTAAAATGGTACTACAATGCAAATCAACTGAGAGATATTATAGATGGAGTAACGGGAAAGGGGGATTTCAACTAGTTAGAGATGGATGCAACAGAATTGGAGATTTATTTTTTTTATTCTGTTAAGAAGGGAATGGAAAAAATAGAAAATCCCTTTTTGAAAAATATAGTAGAGATTTGGAAGAAAAATAAGGAAAAGTTAATACCTGCTACTTCACCATTAACTCCAGTAGTGATGGTGGAAAAATTTCCAGTGGATTTGAGAGGTGAATTAGAGAAGGAATTAAAGGAGCCGAGAATATGTAAGTTAGAAGACTAGATGAATACAACGAGGAATAAAGATAAAATAAAGGAGAAATTGCAGGGTACAAAGATAACATGGCTCAGTTCTATTCAGTTAGAGCAGTGGACAAGGAACTGGAATAGGAATAATAAAGAATTTAGAGAATATACAAAATTTGAATAAATGATTAATCAAAGAGAAAGTACGGAGGAAAATGAAATTTTGAAGGTGCCACAAGTGAAATATATAAAATGTTGTCAAAATACAAAGATCAAGAGGAATATCTTAGTAAAATATGGGAGGAAGAATCAGCACAAAAAATAGATATTCAGGATTGGGGAAAAATTTGGAATCAGCACCATTTTAAACACTTACCCATCCGGATAAAAGAGAATTATTATAAATTGGTTTGGAGATGGTACCTAACACCAGTAACGTTAAATCACATAGATAAGAACTATTTGAGGTTGTGTTAGAGGGACCGTCAAGAAATTGCTACTTATATTCATATGTGGTAGAGTTGTAGAGGCATATAGAAATTTTGGCAAATGGTGTTTAAAGAGATAAAAGAGATAACAGAAATTGATTTAGAATTATGCCCTAATATAGCATTGTTATCTATATATGATAAGGTTAATTGTGCCCAGGCAATGAAGGATCTAATTACATATTTACTTAACTGCAAGGCTAATTATACCAAGAAAATGGTAAATTCAAGGAGATTTTCAAATAGAGAATTGGTATAAAGAAGTATGGCAACTTGTGATTCATCAGTTAACATGTGGAAGTCAGGTCAAAAAAGAAATAATAAGAGACTCTGATGCAATATGGAAGATATTCATGGAAAAGGTGTTAGTAAAAGAGGAAGGTATTACACCTCCACAAGAAGAGTTACAATTTTGGAAGGTGGAATAACTTGTGGCATAATAGGCTCTGGGTATAGGGAACACTTAGTAATAGTGATAGGTTAAATTTAGGGTAGAATAGATAAAAAAAGAAATATATATATGTGTGTGTGTGTGTGTGTATCTATAAATAATATATTGGTATGTAGGGTAATAAGAGTAATTAGGAAAGGATAATTAAGATTTAGGATAGAAATAAGAATGAAATTATTAACAGTATATTTTGAAAATGTTAATTATGGGCATAATTAATAACAACTGACATACTGAGAATGAGATTCAGATATATACAACCAAAAATATATAACCGTATGATTTATAATACATCGTATAAGTAATATTATATAAATGAAATTTGGAGAGAAATAGTAATGTAAGCATTTTTTTACCTTTCCCTTCACTTTTATGTTCATCATGTTATATATTTTTTGGGTTTTTTTCCCCTTACAATAAAATGTATAAAAATTTTTAAAAATTAAGAAAGAACTGAACACTAACACTGTTGGAATCTAGTCAAGTATTAATTTTCAGGACAGAGCCAATGCAATACCAGTTGGTCTCAGAATTGGACATACCACTGATGGCTCCTAGTCACAAAGGCGCATGTGCATTACCCGCAGTCTCAGAAGCACTATTCCTGAATCCCTTTGTGTATCAGCTGCTGGGAAGTATAAGACTCCTGTCTTGCCACAGGTAGTAGCTTTGGATTCCATCCCAGGAGAAATTCAATAAATACATAAAATAAACAAACAGCTTGGCCACCAAAATGAGCAAAATGATGAATAGGAGGCTACCATCTGGTCTAGACCTCCATGCTTCATCTTATGTTCATATGTACTGTCTCCCATGATTTTTTGTTGAAACATAAAACCATCTTCATTTCAATTCAATGGTGGAACACTGGGGGAAAAAGATTCTGCATATAGATAATACAGTCCAGTGTGAGGGCTATGGCAAAATGGAAGCTATATAAACCTCCTTGCTGACCTCGAAAACGTCCACACGACTGAGTCAGTAACCACCAAGAACACACAGCCATGGCATTTACACTAAAGTAAAGCCAAAATGGAATTCTAACCATAGACTGAAATTCTAAACCCATTCACTCAGGAGTAAGTCCTCTTTAATGCATACACTGTGTTTTGGTAACTTAAGCTTACGTTATCAATCTGGACTACCTTCATATACTGAAATGCTCATTTAAACCTAAGTTTTTATTTTCTTCCTCTTAATGTGAGCACTGCAGCAGATCAGAGAAATACATTGCAGGTTGTGCACTTCTCCTTATCAGGAAAAAAAATGTGGAGTGCCCTAGAGCTGTTTTATAACTGCTAGGGAATGGAAAAGCAGAGATTTACTCGATGAAATGTTATTGGTTGAAAGAATCTAGTTTTGCACAACAGTCTTTGCCATTAAAAATGGAAGTGTAATATAATTAATGTTTATCCCAGAGGCAATTTAAAAAAAAAAAGAGGGAAGGGAGAAAGTATTTGCCAATATTTATGACAACTCGAAACTGTGCAAAGGGTAAAAGAAATTTTAACACTGGAATAAATGAAAATAAATCTGAATTTCTCCTAGGGAGCCTTAAGGTTTGCCTATACAATGAGCAGAGGGATAATTGTGCCGTGATTTAGTAGTTAGAACACGTACTCTGATTGTCTGGTTGGAGACTGTCAGCTGCTCACACAGCTGTGAATCAGACAAGGTCGGAGATGATGAGAGCCAGCAATGTTTCAGCATCATAATCAATTTGTACCATCAGGGGGTACGATGGGTGCTGCATGCTGCCACCCAGCTCTCTTCCTAAAGTTCATTCAAAAGATCCCACTAAGGAGAATTATGCATCCGCCTCTCCTTCATTGCCAATCAGCCTTGAGCTTTACTACTCAAAGTTGGCAGCTTTGTCCCACCTGGACACTCTCTCTATCCTTGAGCTGCCTTCTTGCAGTGAATCTTCCATGGAACAATGCAATCAGAATACATTGTGGCTTTTTTCCTGGATCACCCTCGATCCAGACTTAGCCATTATTAGGGCAGACCCTATCAAGATTAAATTTGGATTCTTTTGGCAATATTTCTTTTATTACAAGCAATACCTTGGACACATCTTTAAAGGCAGGCTAAGAATAATTTTAAATTAATACAAATAAATAAAGACTGGCTGTTATAATACAGGCATCCCCTGCTTATTCGGCAGCTTAGGCGCCAGAGACCTGTTGAAAACCAGAAATTGTCAAAATGCGGAACCCCAGTTTGGGCAGCAATGAGGCTGCTATGAGCAAGAGAAACTACCATAGCATGTGTGGTTAGAACACATGGGATGGGAAAAGAAGAGGAACGTGGGATAGATGAGGAGCAAGCAGTATAAGGAGAAAAAAAAAGCTTCCAGATGAACGCTACATGCACAAAACTCACAACAGTGATCCATCCCCTTTTCAGGGAGAACATTTCTGATTGTGTAAGGTTTTCAGAGAGGCAGGATGAACAGAGTGGATCAGAGCACAGTGGCCCCACCATTTTCAGAACCCTTGTAATAGTGGAAAAATGGCAAATGACTCCCTCTCATGCTCCCCCTTCTTTTCCTTTCCAGGGCTCCTCCCTCCCATTCCCTTGCTTTTTGCTCAGATGCAGAGATGAAAGGAATGCGTGCCAGACGAAAAGCAGAGGAATGAGAATAATCTAATTTACAAAGGTCAAATCCACAAATATGGAGAGAGCACTGTAATTCTGGTTATTATTGAAAGAGCGGATCATTGAAAGAGCAGACTGTCGAAAAGCAGGCCACCAAAAAGTGGGGGACACCTGTATTTCAGCCTATATCATTAAAAGATGTTGCTCCATCTCAGGACCATAAAACATAGCAAGCCACTCATCAGCTAAGTTTTGAGGGAGGGTAGGTTGAACTACACCAAGATATTCTTCAGAATCCCAAGAAGTCATCAAAAAGAATAATGCAAATAGAGTACCAAGCTTAGGGCAGTTCATCTAGAACAGGCATGGGAACCCTGAAGTTCTCTAGATGTTGTTGGGCCGCAACTCCTAGTAGCTCTAACTAGAATAGCCAGTGTTGAGAATTGATGGGAGTTGCAGTCCAGTAACATCTGGACAGCTGCAACATTCCTAACCCTGATCTAGAACACCTTTTGACTGTCCTCCAAATCTTCTGGTTGAGTTATTAATTCTAGAAGTCACAGCCTAGCACACTTGGAGAAAGCTGATCTATAACAGCGCTTCTCAGGTTATCTGATGTGCAGATCAGCAATTGCTGTTTTCCAGTAGGCCTGGGAATACCACTAAATCTGTTTCTTCCTCTCCTGAAAACTTGCTGAGGACTGTCTACCAATGGCTCAAGGACTATCACCAGTCCAGAGACCACCACTTTGAACAGCACTGATCTAGAAGGTCTGTGCTTAATTGTACCACAGAAACATCCAGCGCAATAGCCTCTTTCTCACAAGAGCTTATTGGGAAGGCCAATAAGAAGAAGGCGTTGAAAACCACACATTGTTGCTGCCCCAGCAACTGGTACCGAGAGGCAAGTGTACATCATAGCTGGAGACACATTTAACCATCTTGGCTGGTGACCACTGACAAGATTCTTACTCCATTCATTCATTCAGCCCTCTCTTATTTTAACAAGCAGGCACTGCTACTTTCCACAGATTGTGCATTATGTGAAGAAGAACATCCTTTTGTCTGTTCTGAATCTGCTACTCTTTGGAATGGGTAAATTGAAATGATCGAAAGGGAATTCCAAAATGCAGTCTTGTTAAGGTGCAGACTACAGGCTTAAGTCTTTCATATGAAACATGGCTGGATTTGTACTACTGAAGAGAGTGTCTATGTGCTTTATTCTGTTTGTATTTCAAACTATACAAATATTTGGTTTATTGCCATGTTGCTTTGTCTGTTACAATGACACACATTTGTTTTTTGGTCACCAGTTCAGACGTCAATAATGACCAAGACCGGAGTACTTTATCTTAGGATGATCTTAAAAACATAAATATTTATACCAGCACCCTAATGCAATGCAAGCATTTCCCAAACATCACAGTGTTCTATAAAAGAGAAAAGTTCACCAACAGAAGATCATGAACATCAACGAAGTGTTGCTTGTGTTAAAGATTTGACTGCATATTTGAAAGGGATTATGAGCTTATCTGGTAAAGATCAAATAATACATTGCAAGCTTTCAGTGTCGGAAGCACAGCCTCCTTAAAAATAAGAAGTAAAATTCATTTGAAAGCATAAACAAATGCTTTAAAATTTTGTAGACTGAAACAGAGTGTCAGAAAAGAAGGGTGGACGGCTGTGAGAGAAAGCATTAACAGTATCCATTATTATTCATGTGTCACAGAACAGCCAGTTCCAACGTAACTATTATAAAATTCAATGCAATGCAAAGAAACTGAAGAAGATAACAAAAAATAGAACAAAAGACTCCTTCCCCTAGATCAGAGAAATCAAAGGAAACTTAAACCAAGAGTAAGGACTAACAGGGGAACACAATATACGACCTAGAAAAAAAATGTTGAAAATAACACACTGAAGATGTATATAAAAGATAGAAATGTATGACAGATTCTTTCAATGAAGGACCTATTGAAGATAAACCCACAATTTTATAAAGTGGAAACAGCTCTGAAAGCACTTAGTAGAAATGAAACACCGGGAAGAGGTAGCATCAAGCTACAGAGATAGAATCCATCCACATTCTAGCAAAAATCTACCAACAAATATGGATAGCAAAACCATGGTCCACAGATTGGAAATGCTCAATATACATCCCACCCAGAAAAGGAACACAAAGATTGTTATAACCATCAGACCACTGCATTACCTCCAATGTAACCAAAGTGATGCTCAAGATTTTACAATAAACACTTTCACCATATATGAAGCAAGAAATGCCAGATGTTCAACTGGATTCAGAAAAGGAAGAAGCACTAGGGATCTTATTGCAATTATATATTGACTAAAGCAAAATAATAAAGATCCCAGAGGAATCTTTTCACAGGAAAATCAATCTGAGTTTTACAGGTTACAACAAACACTTTGTATAGATCATGCAAAACTGTGGATTGCTGTGCAGTGGTGTATCTAGCAAAAACAGTGTTTGGGGCAAGCACCCGCAGCTGCACCCATACCTTCTTATTCCTACCCTATCGCAACCCCTACACGCATGGCTGTATTACGCCCCCCCCCCCAGCATTGGTGCCCAGGGCATGTGCCCTATTTGTCCCATCCCAGATGGAAAGATGGTGTGCCACAACATCTCATTGTCCTGATATATAACATACCCTGGAAAAGAGGACACTGATAGGACAGAATACGAAGAAACAACATGGTTTCCAATTAGCAAGACTGTATTTTTCACCCTTTATGTTTAATTTGTTTGCAAAACATAATCACATGGAAAACAGGGTTAAACTTGCCCGTGAAAACTGGGGAAAGAAACTCCAACAACTTAAGACATGCAGATGACAACATGTTATAGAATATAGCAAAGATTTGGAACAATTATTAAATAAAGTCAAGGAAGAAAGTGTAGAAGCAGAAGCAATATAAATGGGGGGAAATGATGACAGTAGATTGTTTACATAAGGTCAACTAGATGAAGAAAACATAAGAATAGCTAAGGATTTTTTGTACCTTGGTTCAGATATTAATCAAAATGGAGACCATGGTCAAATCAGAAGACTACCACTTGAAATGCAGCTATGAAGGAAACAGATAAGGTATGTCACATGTAAAGATAGGTTTCCGAATACCAAAGTCAAGATTATCCATCCCATAGGACTTTTGATTTCTATGGGTTATGAAAACTGGACAACAAAGACAGCTGACAAGAAGAGAACTCATCTGAAACGTGTTGCTGGAGGAAAGTTCTACAGATACCATCAACAGCTAAAAGGATAAATACAGTCAGTTCTCCACATTCACTAGGTGCAGGACCCCTGAAAAAGCAGAAAAATCACAAATCTTAAAATATGTGTGTGTCTGTGGGAAGGGGGCTGAGATGTAGTGGGAAGAACAGGCACCGAGGGTCCAAACCAGGTCAGGGAAAGGGGTGGGGTGATATGATGGTGGTATTTTTTCTCTCTCTTGCTTCCTCTCTCCTTCCTTGGTTGTGGGGAGCATCGGGAGAAGGTTTGGGGTGCTGAGAAATCAAGCTGTGATCTGTCCTTAGCTGGCCAGCACCAACTGATAGATGAGCAGGAGGAGGACTAGAGGCAGGTTTTTAAAATGTTGCACAACCTGATCGGAGCCACCAAGAGGGAAGGTTCTTACGGAAAAGAAGGCTTTAGGTATAGGGGAGGGGGCAGGGCTTGAAGAAACTTGCAAATAATCAAATTTGTGAAAAAGAAACCCACAAATGTGGAGGGCTGACTGCACGTCCACACAGAAAATTTGTCTTTCCAACAAATCCAACAATCATACCCTATAAATAGCTATCCCTAAAAACAGTATTGTCATTTACTTGCCCTCTGAAGTCAAGAAAAACCTGTTCAGTAGCCCCTAAAGTAAAAGAAAAAAACTCTTTCAAACTTGGCAATGTAGTGGGACACAGTAGTCTAACTAGTTCTTAGACCTCATTTTATACATATTTCAGAGGCTTTGAGAAGACGTAAAAAAACTGCCAAACAATTACCAACAAGACTAAAGATAACATTCTTCTTTTCATAAAAGAATTCTTTATGTTGTTTCGTTCTCTAGACCATTCAAATAAAAAAAGCTTGTTGATAAAAGCAGCTCTTATACAAACGGAAGGATTTAAAATGTTAGCCACACACACCCAGGTACTTCATGCTCTAATAACACCATTTATTTGCTTTTCTGCAAACATTTGTTTCATTTGTCGGTGGGAAGCAAATGCAGGAAAAACCACTTATATCTGCAGCACTTAGAAAGAAGGGCAGACACTTTTGTTCTTAGCCTCAGTCAACTTACTAAGCATTTTTTTTATTTGAAAAGTAAATAAGAAATACTAATAAGAAATAAGAATAAGAAAGAATAAGGAATACTTGGATTACATATTAAACAATATTAGTTTACGAATGTCTTGGATAGGCTTCGCTAGCAAGTCCAAAAATGCACATATGTTGGTATGAAAATCTGATGCTGTGCTGAAAGAAAATGGAGTTCTAGCAGATGGATGATAATGAAGCTGGAAAACAGGTGCAATACTGTTGATGTTAAAGATTGTTGTTGTTGTTGTTGATTTACGGTGACCCTAAAGCGAACCTATCACAGGGTTTTCTGGGGCTGAGAGTGTGTGATATGCCCAAGGTCACCCAGTGGGTATAGGTAGGACATTTGGGAATGAAGTAAAAAAGAGCCAGAGTGGTGTAGTAGTTTCAATGTTGGACTGTGACTCTGGGGAACCAGGGTTCGAATCCCTGCTTAGCTGTAGAAACCCACTAGGTGACCCTGGAGAGGTCACACCCTATCAGCTTCAGAGGAAAGCAAAGGCAAACCCCCTCTGAACAAATCTTGCCAAGAAAACCGCATGATAGATTCACCTTAGGGTTGCCAAAAGCTGGAAATGACTTGAAGGCACACAACAACAAAGCATGGAGTTAAAGCAACAGAATTTGGTCTGTTGATTCTCCCTCATAAATTGGCCCTAATCTGAAACACTTGCCACACAAATTATATGTATGCACATCTTAAATCAGGCTGAGTCATGACACCTCTCAAGTAAACATTACTCCAGTTTGAAGAACAGCAAAAATCAAATTATTCTTCTATTTTAAAAATGTGCATATCATATCAGTACAGCAAGGTTTTCCTGACTGCACTTTGTGCATTGGGTAAATTCACCGGAATCATCACAGTTCTCATTATAGGATGATGGAGGGAAAGAACAGAGAAGCCCCTTTTAGCTGTGCTCATGGCAGCTATTCTAGCATGGCACCTTTCTAAACAGTTTGCTAAAGTCAGATGGAAAGGATAAAGCTGCAGCTCTTTCCTTGCACTGATCTAGTGGAGTGCAGTCAATGCGTCCATGTATGGAACGCTGGGGTCTTTGGATGAACATTTATGCTGACACTACCTGTCAGCCCTTTCAGACCTCACTGTTTCTTCTGCAGTCTTTAGGAATTGGGTAACTGAATTTTTCCAGCAAAAATACTTTGCTTCCTGATATTCCTATTACTATGTAAAGCAGTGGTTCTCAACCTTCCTAATGCTGCAACCCTTTAATACAGTTCCTCATGTTGTGGTGACCCCCAGCCATAAAATTATTTATTTATTATTTACAATGCCTCCCCCCCGACAAAGGCCGCCTCACCAGCCAGGAACGGGGGGTGCGGGCAGGGAGGGAAAGAGCACATCTCCCTCGGGAAAAAACTCTGAGAACCCCCTCGGGCTCTGCTTCTGCTTCACTCTAGTTTCCTCTAGGGAGGGCAGTGTGGGAAAAGTTTCCAGAGTGTCGACCCTGGCGGGGGGGGGAGGAATCCCAGCGCCTTTGTCTTTTGCGCCGGGTGCATCTCGCCCCCCAGAAAAGTGCCACCTTGCGGCCCCCCGGCCCTTCCGCAGCGCCCCCCTCCGTGGCTAGTGGGGCAGGGGCTGTGGCGAGGAGGGGGCCTGCCCCTGTGCTGCCGCCACCTCTCCAAACTGGCCCGTCAGACGGGGGGTTCTCCCGGTAGTGGAGAAGGGAAGCGACTTCAGTCCCTTCTGAACAGGGGGCAGGAGGACGCGAGCACATAACTCGTGCTTGCGCACTACCACCAAGGAGGAAATGGAGCCTAAGACCATCGGAAATATGTATTTTCCAATGGTCTTAGGCGACCCCTGTGAAAGGGTCGTTCGACCCCCAAAGGGGTCCCGACCCACAGGTTGAGAACCACTGATGTAAAGTATTCTGAGATGGCTTGGTCTCAAACAGGCAATTTACAGTCATTAGCTTCACAAAAGCTTTTACCTGCTTCTGATGGAAATGAAAACCACTACAACTGATCTGTTGATGATACGGATCAACACAGCATTTCTGGCTTCTCCGTGAGGGCCCAAGTACAAGTAAAGACATTTTCCAACATTTACCCCTGAATCACTGCTGCCATGCCAGTTTTGCTCCAGGAAGGGGAAATTTTGATTCAAGCAAGAAAACTGGCACGGACCATTCCTGCATGGCCAATGATTTCCAACATTTCTGAGCAGAACAGACTTAACCCAAAAGCATTTTAGTGTTCTGGTACCACTGAAAGCAAGACTAGAAGAAGTCTCTTATTCAAGGTACAGCTGGCACCCCACATTTGCTCTGGTCGGGCCATGCAACCCTTTAAAATCCTGCCCCTGGTCTTCCTTCACCAGCCACTGCCTGGCCAGCTAAGAACAGATCACAGCCTGATTTCTCAGCACCACAAACCCTCTCCCAACACCTGCCCCAAGCCCAAGAAGGAAATGGGTGAGAGAGAGGAAGTATAGGGCTACCATGCCAACCCACCCCTTTCCCTGACCTCGTTTGGACCTGGGGTGTTTGTTCTCCCCACCATGTCTTGCCCCCCTTCCCACAGACAGATACACTCACACTTCGGTATTTTGATTTTTCACTTTTGCAGGAGTCCTGCACTCCTAGTCGTAGCAAATAATAGTAATAGTAGTAGTAGTAGTAGTAGTAATAATAATAATAATAATAATAATAATAATAATAATAATAATAATAATATCATTAGACCTGGTCCTACCGTCTTGGGCAGCAGAGAACAAACCTGCCTCCTCCACTCTGTGACAGTCCTTTAAATATTTAAAAAAACCAATAATGTCACTCCTTGGTCTTCTCTTTACCAGAATGAACATACCCAATTCCTTCAACCTTTCTTTATATGTTTTGTTCTTTGTCTGAAGAATGTTAAAGAGAAAACCATTTTCACACACTAAAAATTAAACAAAAACACTTCACAGTTGCCTCCCTGGTTTGATCATCCCATCCCAGGTCAGATACATACTAACTATGTATAAAATATGGGTGGAAAGAAAAAAAGAATCTTAAGATGATATTGGAAGCTAAAATCCATTGCTGTGCACAATAAGGGAAATTGGCTGCTACAGATTTACATGCATTCCTAACACTCTATTTATTTATCAAAATAAAAGACTCTCAGGGGGATAACATGATATTGAACACAACATAAAACCATATGAAGTCATACAATAAATATAACAATATTGATCAAGACAGAAGAAACAAGAAAATGTACTAAATGGGTAACACAAAAGCCCCCAGAAGACTGTTGTTTTCACTTGCTGTCTGAAAGCTAATAAAAAGGAACAAGACAGACTTCTCTCAGCAGAAGTCTGCAAGTGCAGTGCTACTACAGAGAAGGCCATGTTCTATTCCACTACATGAAGCCCCCACCTTTTTAATGCCATGTTACCTGATGACTTGCTCTTTTGAGCAAATTAAGGAATTTCAACTTAAGGAAAAGTTTCACTAATTCAATGGGGATTCTGCTCTTTCATAGTTCTTTTTGCCAATAAAGATTGGCTTGGAACTGCTCACGCATGTGTGCTGCACGCAAAGCGAGCTAAGAGGCAAACAAAGGAAGCTAAGCCAGCTGAAAGACTTTGCAAACAACATGTACGCAGTCGGTCCCAAGTGAGCCTCCATTAAGTTCTTCATGCTCCCTGCAGTAGGGTACATGGGTTCTGTATTTCAACTGATTCCATTTTCTGACAGTGCTCTAGTCACTAACTTGTCAGATAAATGGGGGAAGTCTGTACTCTAATAAAGCAGTGGCAAATAACTGGGGAGCTAGAATGATGCAGCAGTTGGATATTAGACTAGGGACTTCAGGAGACCAGGGTTTGAATATCTGCTCAACTATGGAATCCCATTGGGTGACCTTAGGCAAAACCCATTCTCTCAGCCTGAGCTCTCTCTGAACAAATCTTGCTAACAAAACAAAAAAACCCACAATCCAGCATATGATAGGGTCATCTCTGGATTGCCATAAGTTGGAAGCCACTTGGAGACACATAACAACAACAATATCAAGGGCCAAATCTGAACCTCCCAGGGTCCCAGCCCCACCCACTGGGATTCCCAGCAACACCACCAGGAGGGAGCCCCTGAGAACTTGCAGAAAGTCAAACTCAGTTCCTCAGGCTGAAAGGTGTTATCCATGCTTGCTATAAATCCAGGTTCTCAAAAGCATCCCCTATGGACTACATGTACCTCTTGGGCTCCCATTTTGTGATAGCTGAAGCCCAACCAATAGACCACCCAAGCCCCTTAATCCCCCCATTTACTTTTTTAAAATATTTGCTCATTTCTTTCCAAATCACATATGCCACCAAACCAACCAAATCACCACAAAAACGGGGTTGATTGGGTCAACTTACACTCTCTCACACATTAATACCCCCACATCCAAACCCAGAGAAATGAAGAAAATTGGCCTTTTTTCCAGCTAAAAAATTAGAAGTAGAAGTGAGCCTACATTCTTTTCAGACACATGGGAAGTGATTTGGGACATAGGACAGGCCCCACTCCTTTCATTGTTGCCCATTCCTGCTCTTAACAGCATAGGCAATTTGAACTGCCCTTAAAATAGAAACAAAAGTGAATCTGAATGGCAGGGGTCATTATTCTTTTTCAGCCCCAAGGATGCATGTACCCCCATGTTACTTTCTAAGGGTGTCACATCAAAGTTGGGTGGAGGTTCTGTTGTACACTCTACCAACAAAGAAACAGTCCACTAGAGGATTTGCAAGACAGAACCTCTTCTGTAGCAATCGCATGACTGAAGATCTCTCCCCAAAATAGGTCAGTTTGGTTCCGATCATTATTCTTTCTGACAAGCAGTAACATTTGTGGTGGGGGGCACTTTTCCCAGTCCTTTGCTTTTATTTTTTTTATTTTAAATGTATTTCTTTCTTCTTTTTTTTAAAGTTGAAATTTGGATGGATTTTATGCAGTCATATATCACTTTGAGGGTCCTGCTAGATAGAAAAATATATGAATTCTTTATAAATAATTATGTAGGCAATGACAGATGTATCCTAAGCCACTTTCTCTCCCCCCTACATCTCTTCCTGCTTCTTTCTTTTGTTTTTTCTCTTCTCTTTTCCCATTTACTTTTGACTTGCTTTCTCTCTTTCTCCCTGTTTTCCCCTCCAGTTAACAGCCCATTCATGCCGACAGATCCTTTTTTTCTCCCCTAGGAGTAACTGCTGAGTTATGGGGGTCATGATTTGGTAGTATACAGGGCAGAGAGGGCTAGTCCTTTCATCCCTGCTGCACAGCATAACACACAGCCTAACATGTAAGGTCTCATTTGCACAAATTAGACCTTTTTTCTGAAAACTAACTGATGTTCCATCCATGTCCATGCAGCCAGGAATTCTACTTTGAGAAAATCCAACTTTATGACTAGACGAACATGACTACATCCTTTTGTTCCAAAGCAAAGCTACCTACCAAGTTCTATACACCTCATATAATGAAAATCCTAATTGCATTCTTTAACAACTATACGCTGAGTATAAGAACGTGGTTAAGGAGAAATTAACCGGATATCTATAAATAATAAACAAGCAGTATGCATCACATATATATTTTAATTTTGCAAACCTTCATGCAAGCTTATACATATACTTAGTTTCCTTAGTGGTATATAATGGGCACTTTGTGTGTAAAGAAAAGCCGGACATCTTTTATTCTCTTTAACAATCTTATGATGGTTCAAAGACTATTAATTAGATGTCTAAAGTAACAAACAAGGTGTATGCATTTCATGGATATTTTACCTTTGGTACCATTTATGCAAACTTACATAAATACTTCATTTCCCAAATCATATACACTGGACACTGAATAATGTAACTGAGCTCTAAGAGCAAAACATCCTCTGATGTAATACAACAAGAGCTTCTGACATACACTGACTTAGAGCTATATAGATGCTAGTATTATGCTTTTATCTACAACAGATTTTCCATAGTGCTTTTAAAGAGAACTTAGGCATTGTCCTAAATGGGGTTTAGACTGAGATGGGGAGGGACTGACTGCAGGCACAATGAGCAAGTGCACAAACAAACAGTTTGGCAACTCATTTCTGCCACTAAGCTGAATACCTCAAAATGCAAAACAGAGCAAACATGTTGAGAAGTGGGGAGCGAACAGATGGATCAGCTTTCAAGTGTTTATACATATTAACTAGGGGCACAACCCAGCAAGCATTTCTCCTAAACAAAGATTTACCAAAATAAATGGAAGTGATGCGATTAGAAATGTTACTAGGCTCTTGTATAGCTTCTATTCACTCTAAATGTGGCACTAATGGGAAAACTGAATTTAGGATCTTGGGCAGAATACAGTCCACTCCTCCCTCCACTTTCCTGCTTTAAAAACAAACAAGTTAAAGCAGATGCACCCCAATCAAATATTAGATCACTGAGCTGGGCTCTTCCACAATATACTGATCTGCGTTGATTTTTTACATCCACAGCAGCTGTTCTCCAAGCTAAACGACAATAACTTTGCTTTCCAAATCCTACATTGCTGGAGATTTGGGGTGCAATACCACGTACGTTTACTGAGCAGGGAGTCCAAGTGGTCTCAAATGGGACTTGCTTCAGAATAAGTGTGGCTGTGGAAGCCCAGGCTGCTAGGGACCACAGAAGGACAGCAAGAAACATGGCACACCAGGAGTTATAGGAACAGCTGCTCTCCTTAGGGAGCTCAATTTGTGACCGATCACTGTCAGAGCTCCCATAGCAAACTTGACTTGTCAGAACAGCTGCAGGAAACCCAAAGAAGCCTCAGATCACAACACAGACTCAAATACAAACAAACACATGGCAAGTGCTTCAGCTGGTGTGAAATACTTCATTTAACTTTAGCACGATGGATGCCTCCTTGCCGCTAGCAGCACCTCCCAGGTGACTCCATGGAAAAGGGCTGGGGGAGTCCTAAGGCTAACTAGCTAGGAAATAGGACATAGGAAACAGGCTTAGATACAGAATGCCAACAACCCTTCTTTTTGCATGCCCCTCATGAAAAAACAAAAGCCAAAACCACCTTTCCACAGATGTATTACGAGGAGGGAGAAAGGCAGGAGGTATGTGATTGGTGCTGTTGTCCAAGACAAACAGACCAGCCGGGGTGAGCAGAAAGGCTACAGAAAGCTGTGTAAACAAAGAAACTTCCAATGCTGGAAAACAACACAAAGAATACCACAAGAGTTTGAAGTGGCAATTCCTTGGTTTGAATAAAAGAAATTTGTCACAAATGATTTCTTAGCCAGGAACCATAGGAGAATCTCCTAATAATCCTTCTTCCTTCATTACAAAAAAAAGGGGGGGGCTTCATTTTGATAGTTAGCCATTTGCCCTACACTAACCATAACAGCACATACCAAAATCCCTCTTCCAGTGCCATCAGCTAAGGCAAACTCTCACAAGAACTTACTCCAAGTAAGCCTATGTGCCCAGACATTACTCTTGGGATGTTTTGCCTGTCATTTTTTAATAGACAAGAGGATCAGGTGTTCTCCTCATTCTCCATCTACATCCTTGAAATGGCTTCTGCCTTGAACCAGAGATACTAACAAACAACAAATATCAACTTTGTTACCAGTTTAAAACAGACATATTCTCCATCCATCACCTAAAGCACGAGATGGCCAGAACTAAATAAACAAACAGCTTGAAACTTGCCTCTCCTCCATGCCCATCAAATATCCCAAATATGGAAGGATGGGTCTTGTTCACCAGGTCCGTGATGACTTCGAACCTGTCCTCCATGTGATCCCTCCGGCCTTGGATGGAGTACACAGCCACATTGTGGTTCTTAAACTCCCACGTCTTGGAAAACTCTGCATCCAGCACATCCAGACCCCCAAGCCGGTCATTCTGCATGATCTCTGCCACTTTGCCCTTCACCATCTTGACAGCATCCCTGCTGGACTTAACAATGGTCTTCACTTCATCCGTATGGAAGAAGTAGCTCCACAGGGCCAGGCTGATGCATAGCAGGAAGAGTGTCTCTGGTCTCAGCAAGAAGTAACGCATGATCCGACCCAGCAGAGAGAGCAAAGTCATTGTATCCTCTATCATTTATTACAGAGACAGTGGATACCCCCCACACCATGCACCACACACTCTGACGGCTGGGATGGGTCTTGAAACACGGCAGCAAATCAGCGCATACTCTGGTAATACAAACTCACGGAGGGCCGGGTTATCTGCTGCTGCTGCTACCTCCTCCCTCTTCTCCTCTGCCTCCTCCTCCTCCTCTTCTCTGTGTACCGCTGCTTCAGGGAACTCAGTCACAGATGGCCAGGAGAGGTCTGATGTCAAGTTGTAGAAATCAGCATATGCTCCCGCGCAACCAAGGGCAGGCGTATCTGTGTTCCCTTTACTGGCTGCTTCCAACAAGCTTGAGGCTCCCGGACACACGATCGGCTGTAAAGACAGCAAGCATCAGCACATGAGAAGAGACTACCGCGACAAAGCCAGCAGCCAGAAAGACCAGATCCCGTCAGGCTTCCCCAAGCGGAGAGCTGCTGCAAAGTGCTCTTGCTCCAGCCGGGACAGAGGCGAGAAGAACCCAGGGTCTTACGTGAGGCAAGCCAGCCAGTACACAAAAGGATTCTTCCTCCTTCGCTGTCCCCTGGCTGCTGTTTCCCAGGCGCTCGCTCCCAGCTGCCCAGGGATGCCTCCGAAGTGGGGCAGTAAAGCAATTCATACCCTGCTAAACCCAGTGCCAACCCAGGACACTTTTGCTACGTCCCAAAGCCGAGAAATCAGGAAGGACCAGAAACAACGGATGAACAAAGAAAACAACCCGCATGGCAAAATATGCCCATGGAGATGAAAGAAAAAGGGGCTTAAAGAAAGTGCTGCTGTTGGCAGGGAGCTGAATCAGAGCACATGGACCGAAGCAAGTCCCTCAAGACAGCAGAGCAGCAGCCTAAAAGAAAGCAAGAAGGGGCACAGTGACTCCAAGCTGGGTTCTAAAGGGACAAAGAGGGGCTAAATTGAGGTTGTTATTAAGCGGGGCTGCGTTAATTGATAAAAGTACCTATTGAGCTGCGAGGGGCCCCAAACCAAACCAAACCAACAGGGCCAACCTGGTCATTTTAGCAAGAAATGGACTCTTCTTCCTCTCCAGCAGTCCTAGCCTGTCCCAACCAGCTGCAATTCTTCTCCCTGGCAAAATCCCACGGGCATCCCCTTGTCACATCCCTGTCTGGGCTCCCGATTCCTCTGAGCTCTGGAAGTTGAGGGTATCCCATGAGACGGATGGAGAGGGAAGGGAGAAGTGGCTCCGGCTGGAGTTTGCAGGCCACCAGGGAAGCCCCGCGAGCGCCTACCTGGGGCCGTTTCCGCACTCGCCTGTTATAGCGCGACGATTCCACTTTCAACCTCCTCTGGCATCCTGGGGTTTGCAGTTTCGGGAGGGGCCGGCCGGCCCCTCCCGAAACTGCAAACCCCAGGATGCCAGAGGAGGTTGAAAGTGGAATCGTCGCGCTATAACAGGCGAGTGCGGAAACGGCCTGGGGCAAAGGGATGGCGGGGGGAGGAAAGCGGAGGCGGCGTCGAGAGGCGAAGCGTTTCCTTTTCACCCGGTTTCTCGCCTTCTCCGCCGCATCCTCCCCGCTGGAAACTGGTGCAGGGATTGACATGCTAAAAGGCTCCCGGGGCAAAGCCGCCTCGTGCCTCCTTCCCTCCCCCCGCAACTGCTGCTGGAAAGAAGGCACGCTCCGCTCGCCGCCGCCTCCGCTGCAACCCCGGCCGGGCAGCACTTTGCAGGAGCCACGCCGCCCTCCCTCTCGCCCGGGCCTCTCCTCGCACCCGGAGGCCCCATCCCGTCCCCGGTCCCCCCCTCCTCCCGGTCCCCCCCGCCCCGGTCTCGGCCCCCCGGTTGCCGTCACCTGCAGGGCCGCCGCCGGCGAGGTAACCTGGATCCCCCCTTTCTCTTGCGCCGGTCCCTCCCACTGGGCTGGGCTCGAGGGCCGCCGCGCCGCCTCTTCGCGCCGCCGCCGCCGCCTACAAAACCCGGCAGCCTCGGCGCCCAGGCGGTCGCGAGCCATTGGCAGAAATGGACCGCAGGGGGTGCTGGGGCTTGTAGTGCGTGAGTCCTCCCGCCTTCGGAAAAGGCAGGCTTGCTCTCTTGCGCCCTCTGCCGGGAAATGTGGTTCTTCCAGGTTTAGGAAACGGGGCTTCGCTTTGCTTTACCTTTCTTAGGCCAGTTTCCGCACTAGATTGTTATAGTGCTACTAGCCTGTATACCCGGCTTTGTCCAGGATTTTATTGGCCATTTCCGCACTAGCCTGTGATAGGGCTATTATTCCACTTTCAACATCCTATGGAATCCTGAGCCTTTGAGGCCCCTCCCGAAACTGCAAACCTCAGGATTCCAGAGGATGTTGAAAATGGAATCATTGCGCTATAACAGGCTAGTGCGGAAATGGCCCTTGTCTCATAGGTGATACTTGTTAGAAAGATTTGAGATCCTGTGTGTTTCTAATTCCCCAACTGTCTTGTCCAGTACCTGTAACTTTTCCCCATGGTCCCAATCCAATCTGTATTCAGAGTTATTAACACTGCAGAGGTGGGGTTCCTGAGGGAATAAGCTGCCCTCTTCCTTGCTGCTAGGCCTCACCTCCATAGCAACTGGCCTATTCTCTGGCTGAAAAGTCTAAAGCAGTGGTTCTCAACCTTCCTAATGCCATGACCCCTTAATACAGTTCCTCATGTTGTGGTGACCCCCAACCATAAAATCATTTTTGTTATTATTTATTTATTAGTTAGTTAGTTAGTTAGTTATTTCCAACATCAAATAGATTGGAAACACTGCCCTAAATCACTGCTCTGGATAGACTTCTAATGCCTAAAAACTGGTAACCCTCCCCCCATTATTTTTAAGCACAGAGAGTGTCCATCAATGCCAGAATTAAGGCAGTAGTTCTAGTTCTGAATGTTGGGTTTCCACAGTTGAAAAAGCCAGTCACTCCCAAAGGCAATGCCGAAACAGCCCACATTTTACACGAGGCGCAGGGAGGAAAGGACAGGGAGAGAGGAAAGGTGGCGGTGGCATAAGCAGGCGCGTTTTGTTTCCCTCCCTCCCTCCCTCCCTTAAAGAGAGTGCGGATGCTGAACATACAAAACGTGAGGAATGCAAAACAGTCAGGGCGAAGAACACAATATGTGTGTGTAGCAAGCGCCAAGAGTCCACGCACAACAAAAGCAAGAGGAGAAAGTCATCCTGGCTATTTCTGCACTAGACTGTTATAGCGCTATTATTCCACTTTCAACATCGTATGGAATCCTGGGGTTTGCAGTTTGAACTGCAAACCCCAGGATTCCATAGGATGGTGAAAGTGGAATCATAGTGCTATAACACTGGAATGTGGAAATGGCCAAAGTCCACAGGACGGATCAGAGCAGTGCTTTCAGGTCAAAAAACCAACCAACAAACAAACAAACAAAAACAACCAAGGAGCCTCGGGGGCTCTTGCTACACAAACCGAAGCCCTTGGCTGACGCCCCCTGCTCCTTTCCCGACTGAGTTCTCGGTCTCGGAGGGACTGATCTCCCCCGTCGGATGGCAGATCAGCTGCAGGAAAGTTTCCCCCTTTGCCTGCCGGACCAAAGGTGACAGCCACACCGACAACTCCCATGGAGCAGCGTGCCCAGAATGAATGGGCGACCGGGTGATCGCCACTGCTGCAGCCCCACCACTTTGGGAAGCAAGCAGAGCCCAGCTGCTCGCTCACCCTGCCAAGCAACTCTGTTAGCCGGCATGAATGAGCGTGAGGTGAAGAAGAGAGTGAGGGGACAGGGTCTTACCTCCCAGACATCCTGCTGCAGCACCATAAACCCTGAATGGGAAGCCCTCTGTGTGTGTGTGTGTGTGTGTGTGTGTGTGGTGCAGGCGCGAGCGTCCAAGCAGTGCCCGGCTTCTCACTCGCCCCGGCAAGCAACTCTGACTCTGCAAGCCGGCATGAAGGGGAAAGGGAATACTGAAGGGAAAGCCGTCCGTCTGTGTGTGTGTGTGTTGCAGGCGCGAGCATCCAAGCAGCGCCTGGCTGCACCCGGCTGCATGCCTCCTCTTCCCTCCTGCCAGGGCGGGGTCTCCTCTCCTCACCTCCGCCTTAACATTCAGGCTCCAGCTCTCTCCTCCCACTCTCCGCACCTCCGGCTCCTCCAGTGGTTTCCCACCAGGCAGGGGAAGACGGGAAACGCCCAGCATGCCTCCTCTCCCCTCCTCCCAGCACAGGGGTCTCAGAAGCACTGCTCCCATTGGCTGTGAGGCCACCTTCTTTTAAAAGGGGGGCAGGATTGAGGAGCGGCGACCCCTGTGAAATGGTCGTTCAACCCCCAAAGGGGTCCCGACCCCCAGGTTGAGAACCGCTGGTCTAAAGGCTCCTCTCTAAACTGCAAACCCCAGGATTCCATAGAATCTTCTTAGGCAGCCGATCATATGAGGTCTTCGCCTGACACAGCCAATCATATGAGGTCTTCGCCTGATACAGACAAACAAACAGACAAACTTTGACTTTTATTTATTAGATTACTCCACTTTCAACATCCTATGGAATCCTGGGGTTTGCAGTTTAGAGATGGGCCTCAAAGGCCCCTCCCTAAACTGCAAACCCCAGGATTTTATGGGATGTTGAAAGTGGAATAATAGCATTATAACAGTATAGTGCAGAAATGGCCTGGGGATGAGGTGGGAATGGGATAGAGGTTGGCTGAGAGTAGGATGGCATATTTTGTGTTTTGGATCCACTTTGAGGATATCTTCATTTCTTTTAGTTGTACCCGAGGAAGGTGTTGATGATGTGCTCCTGGCATTTTTCACACACTTTTTGAAACCTGCCTTTGAAAGTTGGAAATGTGGACCATAAATACCCTAGAATAAAACTGCATACTGTATATTTATAGCGTGTTTCATATTTTCCTTGATGTATGTCTTTTCATGCAAGAAGATACAGATTTCGCAGGGGCTCGCAAGGATTCATACTGCCATGATTGTAAACACGTGGGCAGTAAAAACAAACATATTATCTCTTTTGAATTGGAAAGTAGCCTTTGCCGGAATTGCTATAGTCAGAGTTCCCTCTTGTGTGCTATTTTGAATAGATGAAAGCAACCAGCGAGATAAAACATAGTATTATATACTCAGTCGTCTGATTTGTAGTCTTCTTATGCATAGCCTTCATTTCGCAGATGGAAACTGAGGAAAGTGTGACCAAGCATCATCGGAGTGAAGTCAAGATGCAAAAAAAGTATTAATGAGGAAGAACATACAAGCTAAGAGAGACTACAGCTGTTTGCTTTTGTCTGAGCCTACAAGGAAGGGCTAGATTCTGTCCCTCTTCTCCACTTTCCTCCAGAATTAAGCAAGTACAATCACTTTTGCACTCTGAACTCACTTTGCAGCAATGAAAGTTGAGGTGTGTGTATGTGACTTCAAGCTGCCTGTCAACTTAGGGCAACCCCATGAATTTCAAAGGGTTTTCCTAATTAATTAAGGAATAACCAGGGGTGGTTTTGACATTTTCTTCCTCTGAAATATAGCCTTCAGCACCTGGTATTTGTTGGTGGTTTCCCATCCAAGTACTAACCAGAGCTGACCCTGCTTAGCTTCTAAGATCAGATAGGGTGTGACCTTTAGGGTATTTAGGACAAAGCGTGTGGAAAGTGGAGAAAGAAAGTGGGACGTTTTAAAAGCAGATGAAAAGTGGAGATGACAGAGGATCACTGTATGTGACAGGACTTGAGCATCCATGAATCAGCACAGTTGGAGAGAATGTATATCCACAGATTCTGCATCCACCGATTCAACCAACCACGGCTTGAAAACATTTTTTAAAAAATCCAAAAAGTAATTTTATAAGAGGGATGCCATTTTACTACATCACTGTATGTAACAGGACTTGAGCATCCACGAATTTTGAAACCAAACCCAGCAACTAGCGTGGGCCCACTGTATGTGTTTGTGTGTGGAGGAGCTGTGCTGCTTTGTGGAATTTTCATGCTGCTGGTGATATGAATTCAGCATATGTTTCTTTTAGCCCACCTCCAATGCCATCCTTGCCCTGCCCTGCCCACTTTTCCAACCTTTTTTTGCCACTCCATCACGATAACTTTGCTGGTGAATAGCTGTACTGGAGATTATTGTGCCAATGTGTTGTGTGAATTCCAGTAGTGTTATCTTGTCATACTAGTGGCATGTCTCTCATTTCATTCACATGGTATGACCATTGCCAAAGGCCCCCCACAGAAGAACACAAAAAGAGAATTGTGTCTTTAAGCCATGTTAATGTCTCCCGATTTAACAGCTCAAACATATTGTTTTAAACTTTGACTGGATCATGCCCTGTGCTTACAGCAAGGAATCAACCGTTGTATCAAACAACTTCAAGTCTATTCCAAACAAGACAATGCATTAACCTCTGTCCATTTTCTGAATACTGATTTTTTTTTTTAAAAAATGCATCTGGCTTTTTAGACAAAAATGTCATGGGAAATGTCATGTTTACGGATGATGACCGCTCCAAGCAAGCAGGAAGCATATAAAAATAACAAGATCTATTTAAAGGTCATTTTTGAGTTCACTGGTTCATGTAATTATCTTCCACTCAGTATGTCTCTCTCATGTGTATCTCTTTTATTGCAATAGGTCAGTCAACATGACCATCATTTCAAGAAAATGACTCTTTGAAACAGTAACAGCACAGGCTTCTTGTGTCCGAGTGGGTCACCCCCTGAAAGAATGTTTCTAAACAGAGAGGTTGTTATTGTTTTTACGTCAAAGGCAAAATTACTCTGTGGGACTTTGTTAGTCTTCTCTTTTTGATTACTTATATACAGATAAGCTTTTTGTTATGTACTCACTCCCTAGGCTTCCAAACGATGAAAAATCCAGGAATTCAGTGCTTAGCCAGAATTTTGTCTTTGTCTGACTGAGGTTGTTACGGGCAAATGGTATTAGGTAATATATACATCTAAGTAATAGGGCATAGGTGGAGATTTGCAGCATTAATGCCCCAAAAGACACTGCTGCCCCATCAGATTTTCAGGAAGACCCACAACCCCTAAAGATGCTTCTAGAGCAGAAGCACATCCCTGTGGTTGAAACACAGTATGATTTGAGTCTCACACAAATATACCTCGTCTCAAGCTTAAGCGCATAAGAGAAGCTGTGCAAGATTGGACCAAAGGCCTACTTAGTCCAGCAATCTTTTTGTGTACTAGCTGACCAGATACCCATGGGAATCCCACAGCCAGTCATGAATACAATTTGTTGTGGGCTTTCAAGTAATTTCCAACTTATGGTGACCCTAAGGCAAATCTATCATAGAATTTTCTTGGCAAGCTTTGTTCAGAAGGTGTTTGCTATTGCCTTCCTCTGAGGCTGAGAGAGTATGATTTGCCCAAAGCCATTCAGAGGGTTTCCATGGCTGAGCAGGGATTTACCTTGAATAACTCTAGGCCCTCTCAAACCATATTTAACACACAAAAAAAGTATGATCACCATATTCAACCCACCATGGATTCCTTTGAGGCATCAGAGTTCCTTCACAAGGCAAAAGTGGGTGGCTGGTCAGGCTTACTGCCACCTCTGCTGCCGCCCCACACCATTTTTAATAGAGACTTACAAGCCTTGTTTGCAGTTTCTCAGTCTCACGAGGCTTGCAGTCCCTATTAAAAATGGCACAGGGAGGCAGCAGAGGTGACAGTAAATAATCCGTGAATGATCAAATCCACAAAAGTGAAAACCACAAATGTGGAGGGTTGACTGTATATCACATTGGTGAGTGAGGTAGCATCTTCCTATTTATGTTTTCTAACAACCAATATACACAGGCATGACTGTCTCCAGTTTTGGAAGTAATATTGCAATCACAACAAGTAATCAATGGAGTTTTATTCTCCGGTCTGGCAGTTACTGATACCGTCTAAGCCAGGGCTTTCCATATGGTGTGCCACAACACATTAGTGTGTTGCCTGAAGTATGTAGGTCTGTCATCTGCAATTTTGGAAATGTATGTTATTATTTATAAATCATATATTTTTAAAAATATATGAAAGGTTTTCATGAGATATGCCGTGTCCCCATATATTTTGTTATTACAATTTATGTATCTCTTATAAGGGGTTTTTTAACCTCCGGTTTGCTAGTAAAACTGAGTTACTATGTCACAAAATGATGCGTCTCTAAAAAGTGTGGAAAGTTTGGAAAGCAATAGTCTAAGCAGTAGTAAACTTTGAAGTGCAGACACTAATCAAAGCAGACCTCATGGTGATGCACCCCCAAATGCATTATGTTATTTACTTTGGGTATGTACACATGAGAGCCAGCAAGGTGTCATGGTCTGAGTGTTGGATGACACCCAACTTTATTACTCCTTCCCACCACAAGCCAAGGAGGCTGTTTTGGTCCTAAATCCATGCCTGTCATCAGTAGCTGACTGGATGAAGATGAACAAGTTGAACCTTAATCCAGACGAGACAGAGGTGCTCCTGGTCAGTCAAAAGGGATTCAGCCTGTTTTAGTTTCACTCCCCTTGAAGATGGAGGTTCACACCCTGGTGGTGCTCCTGGATTCAACTCTGGACCCAGAGCCCTGGTTTCAGCAATAGCCAGGAGTGCATTTGCCAAGTTAAGGTTTGTGTGCCAGCTGTGTCTGTTCTTTGAGACATCAGATCTGACCACTATGACGCATGCCTTGGCCACATCCCAGTTGGGTTACTGTAATGTGCTCTGTATGGGGCCGCCTTTGAAGAGTTTTGAGAAACTTCAGCTGGTCCAAAGAGCGGCAGCCAGATTGTTAACTGGGGGCTGGCTTGAGGGATCACACAACTCCCTTGTTGCAACAGCTCCACTTACTGCCAGTCTGTTTCTGGGCACAATTCAAAGTGCTGGTGATGACTTTTAAAGCCCCACATGATTTAGATCCATGCTATTTGAAGGACCATATTCCCCCGTATGAACCAGCCCAGGCTTTAAGATCTGCTGAAGAAGCCCTTCTCTCTGTCCCACCACTATCACAGGTGCATCTGGTGGAAACATAGGAGAAGACCTTCTTAATGGCTGCTCCCAGACTCTGGAACTCCCTTCCCAGAGAAATCAGACTGGCACCCTCCCTACTTTCTTTCCATAGTCAAGTGAAGATATTTTTATTCTGACAGGTATTCAACAGATCTAAAGGCACTCTTAGCCTGTGAACCTGGTCTTTCAGAGGGAGTGTAACCCTGTCCAGGACTGGTTGCAGGTTAGGACCCTGGACAGTAGACACCTCTGTCTTGTCTGGATTCAGCTTCAGTTTGTTTTTCTTCATCCAGCCCATTACCTCCTCCAGGCATTCATTCAGAGGAGACACACTATCCTGCACTGAAGCTATTTTTGAAGGCATGGAGTATATTTGGGTGTCATCAGCATACTGATAGCACCCTGTCCCATGCCTCAGAATGATCTCTCCAAACAGTTTCATGTAGATGTTGAATAACAGTGGGGATAGAATTGCAACTTGTGGTATGCTATATTGCATCTCCTTTTTTTGAGGAGCAGCTATCCCCAAGCACCACCATATGGAATCTACCTAAAAGATAGGATCAGAACCACTGAAACACAGGACCTCTGATTCCCAGATCCCTCAGATGTTCAAGAAGGATACTATGGTGGATGGTGTTGAATACTGCTGAACAGTCCAAAAGCACCAGCAGGGACATACTCTCCTTGTCAGTGCTCAGCTGAAGGTCATCCACTAAAGCATATCCTGCTCTGAAGCCAGTTTGAAATGGGTCTAGATAACTTTTATCATGCAAGGCTGCCTGGATTTGGGAGGCAACTGTTCTCTCAATCACCTAACCTCAAAGAAGAAGATTTGATACTGATCTATAGATGTTTAAGTCCAGAGAATTCAAAGAGGGCTATTTCGGAAGTGTCACCCCACTGCTTCTTTTATATAAGATGGAAAACTTCTCTTCCTAAGAGATGCATTAATAATACATTGCAGCTAAGATCTAATTGTATCTCACTAACACAGTACCCCACTAGGAGAGCTTGCATCCATGTTGGGCTGCTATCTTCTCCCAGCCAACTTTCTGTAAAGCATGCCAGGTCAGCCTCCTCATCAGTAAGAAGATCACAGATTGTATGCACATTGTTTTTAACTGACCTGGCATTATACAAGAACAAGGTGAAGTTTTATGGGTGACTTGGTTTACTCACCAAGTTCCTGAGGATGGCACTATGACTGGAAGGTCAGACAGGAATTAAGTATCTTTCCCTCCTTCCTCTATAATAACACATCACTCTGCCATCCCCATATCTCCCTCTATCCAATGCAACTCATATTGCCACCCCATTTCCTTTGCACATTACACTCAACAATGAACAATAATGCTAAGTATAAAATGCACAATTAATCAACACATTGACACAAATCTAAAAAAAATAACTAAACAATGGTTTCCATTTTGTACAATAGTTGCCTAGTTCAGCATAATCTTACTCACACTAAGGTGACGCCTTATAACCAACTGGATGGTACCAGATTGTGCTTCTACTACTACCTAGTCTTACAGCTGCTATTTTCACTGCCAGCTGGTTTACCAGTGTTATAAAAATAAACTAGCATATTTACCCAGTGTTGCCCAGGATTTTATTTTCTCATAGGTAACACTTGTTAGAAATACCTTAGGAATTACCTTATCTTACCTTACCTGAGGAGTTAGATATGGTTGAAATATACAGATTTGAGATCCTGTGTTGTGAAGCTGGAAAATGACACCATGCGCTGCTGGGATGTATATTCCAGCCTGTTATGAATTTTAGCTATTAATCTTCACTGCCACCACCCATTGAATTATGAATTCCTGGAAAGTACAATGGGACTCTATCCAGAACCTGTCAATCCCTAAGCTTAAGGATCTTGCTTTTTCCCCAGTCTACCTAGCTTGGCGTGGGAAGGAGAGAAACAGGGTCTTTTACAGAAAGTATTTATTAAAGATATGCAAATAAACAAGGCAAATTACCACACATGGGAGGCCCCCTCCTCCCAGGCACACTTAGTTACAAGTAGTTACAAAAGAGCAGATATAAAAGCACAGATACATTCTTTAGATCAGCCAGCCTCCAAAATAACAGAAAAGTCCCTAACACGACTAACTACTTTAGTTACACACCGTTTGGAAAGCCGTGGCCTAGATACACATCTACTTCCTTAACTGACGTATAGCTGTACATCATTTTGTCACTTTTACTTATCCTACTAATTGATTGCATGAGGTTACTAGAGAATATATATACATGTATATACACACATAATTGACCGCTCTCCAAGACATACTTACTTTTGCTTGTTCATGAAATTAGAGAAAAGCACAGCATTAACTTCTGCTGGCCACCTGAGGGCGATGTTAACTTGCCCTGCTGACATAATGACGCTCCCCAGGGAGATAGACAAAGGTTAAAATGCTGCTGTGGTTGTGTGCCTACAAGTTGTTTCTGAAAAAGGCTGTTAGCACTCCATTTACCTTTTACTTGGAAAATGTTCCTTTTCCTTTTATTTTTAAAAGTATCTTGTCTCCATTATGTGTGCTGTACCTGGAAAGTAACCAGGGATCTTTTATCTTGCAGTGTTGAAAATGTGATTCATTGTATTGATTATTGCACTGCTCATAACTTTTCCATTACTTTTCTTGAATTGGAAATTTTGGGTTGATAAGAAAATGAAAAAAAAGAAAAAGAAAAAGAAAAATGAAAATGATAATAACTTGAAAAATACTTGTCCAGACTTCTAATGTTGTTTATCACATCAATAAACATAACTTAGCACTTGCATGTTACGTTTCTTTTGAAAGAAACTCATTGCCCAAAAGAGTAACATGTTGCCAGTAACTATGTTGCTTATAACTTGTTACTTTAGACCTCTGGAGACCCCATAACTGACTTGCAGCCACATCCACATTCAAGCTCCAGCATCTCCTTTTTAAAAAGACTTGGCAGCTGGGCGGGAAATAGACCTTAGCCTGCAACCATAGTGAGTTGCTCCCACTCAGAAGAACAGACAGTACTGGGTTACACAGACAAATAGTTTCATCAAAGATAAGGCAACTTTCTATATTTTTCTTCTGACCCCCCTCCAAAGGCAAAGGTCAGAAACACTAATTGAAAACAAGCTAACAAACAAACTACAGCCCTAGAATCCACTGAATTCTGGGCGAATTTTGCCATAGTGCAAACAATTATTTTTCCTTTACGTAGCACAAGGACTGTACAGTACCGTTTCCATGATGGGACCTTAGATTGGAATATTGGTGTTGCATCTAGCATGGTATAGAGCAGGGACGATAGCCATGTAGCGAGCAAGCTGCATGAGGTCCTCTAAGAGCATGTTGGAACCTCCCTGGCTCTCTCTTCAAACTCATTTGTCTCCATTTTTTTTCAGTTAAAAGGGAGCATGTATAGTTTTGGGTCTCCTAAAATTGACTTCCAGTAGCCATTGGAAAAAATTCTATGGCATGCCAAGGGTCCACTGGAACCAAAATTGGACTGCCAAGTTCCATGTGGATTCCAGAGGGGCAAAAAAGATATCCTGGGACTGTACGTGGACCATTGGATATCTAATCCCTATCCCAGTCCACAATGACTGGCAGGGATTCAAATGGGGTGTACCTAGGACCTTCTGTATCCAAGGACTCATGTTTTCTGTCTCTCAGTCTTCTTTTCTCCAAACAACAGCATTTAAAAATCCTGTTCTTGTCACAGAAATACTGGATGTCAGCTGTCAGATTGTCAGGAACATCTTAAGAAGATACCTCAGTCAGAAAGCCAGACAAGAACTTTATGAAAAACTTTATGAAAAAGTGTAGACAACATCCTTGTTTTTCCCCCACTGGTAAACTGTTTCTAACAGCAGACCTAGGAATAGTGGGGTTCTCCCACCCTTTGGTCACCCCCTGCATACTCTCACAATGTGCTCCAGAGAGTTGGAAGATGTTCCAGAGCAGATTTCCAGGGAGGGGAAGTGAGAAGGAGAAAGGTTTTTTTTTTTTTGCATGAAAGGGCTTTCAGAGTCACAAAATCCCTGACTTAATTATTAAGATAACAGATAAGTCTGATGCCATAGCAGATGTATCATGACAGAAAGGTCTTAGATAGTCAGTCAGTATGCAGTTATTCTGTTCTTTACTCCTTAATAGATTTTCTCTGCTAAAAGTAAATGTGTTAAGAAAATTAACTTCAACAGAGATAAATATAAAGTTCTGCACTGAGACAGGAAAAATCAGATGCACAAACATAGTTACAGTGCCCCCTGCACATTTGTAAGGTTTCCAGTTGCAGAACCCTTGGGAAAGTGGAAAAACAGCAAATAAGTCCCCCCATGCTCCCCTCCCATTCCTTTCTGGTGCTCCCCTCAATTCTCTTGCATTTTGCCTCAGCGCATGTTCTTCGCACCAGGGCAAAATTTGTATGGGAATGAGAGCGGTGAGATCTGGAGGGAAAAAGGAAGGCTCATGTGAACCTTCCCCCCAATTCCTTTGCATTTTGTCTTGGTGTGAGTAAGTGTGTGCTGGGGCAAAATGCATGAGAATGGGAGGCGGAAGCTCTGGAGGGGAAAACGAAGGCTCGCATGAGCCTCCCTCCATTCCTTTGCATTTTGCCTCAGTGTGCATTCTTCTTCCAGGCCAAATGCATGGGAACTCCAGAGAAGAGAACATATGCACATACATCCCCTCATTTTCTTGCCTTTTTCCTGGGCGTGCTCCCCCTTCTCTGCAATGGAATGAGAGGAGAAGAGTGGGGGAGGCACCTGCACTTGTGAATAATCATATTTGTGAAAGTCAAACCTGCAAATGTGGAAGGAGGACTCTATAGATAACAGTGGTATCTGCTGATGTGATAGATGATGATGCTGTGATTGAGGAACAACTGATTATGCAGGGGGCTGAGCCAGTGAGTGAGCAACTCAACCTGCAAACATCCCCTGCACTGGAAGGTCAAACAGAGACTGAGTTGCCCCAGCCAGCTCAGGATGGAGAGGGAACCAGCAGTGACGCAGAGGAGTTGCAGCCAGCTGTACCCATCAGCCCTCAATCACATAGAAGGCTGAAATGGGTAGCGGAGACAGAGGCTGCTTGGACTAGGCTGAGGAAACAATAATGAGCAGCACCTGCTCACAGGGGCTATTTAAGTCTGCTAGCATGGCTGCTCCTTGTTTGCAGCAAATTATTAGCAAGCCTTCACAACCTTTGTGTCTCCTGCTCCCTGAAACCCTCTGGATGGATCTCTGCCTCCTGAACTTTTGGACTGGACCTTGACCTGGCTCGGCTTGTGTTTTCCTGGTGTTTGGTATATTCGGACTCCCCAAGTGTTCCTGGCCTCTCTCCTCCCTTGTTGGCTGTGGCCTGGCAGGGAGAGATTCCTGACAGCTGGTTTCTATGTCAGGGGTGCATTGCATCCACCCTGGGTTTTATTCTGGACTTTAAGGAAGCTATCTATGGTGCTGAGCCTATCTGGGGGTTTAGTACCTTGGACAGTTCCTTTAGAGTCTAGGATGAAACTCCTAGTGACTTCATTGCACCCGTGACATGGAAACCACCAGGTGCTACTGATGGGTGACACCTGGCTCAGCAGCGGTACTAAAATGCCCACCATTGAGAACCAAGCAGGCTGGCAAGCAAAAGGCAAAAGTGTTTACTTGTTTAGTGACATGGCATCTTAATTGGCACACAAGGCCAACTGGAATGTGGTATGTCCCATCCTTGCAGGCCTTCAGAGGAAACTGGCTTAAAAAAAAAGATATGCTTTATGTGTCACTGCCCTGAAACTGTTTTAGTCACAATTATTTCATGCCCTGCTTATATGCTTGTGAGTCCTGAGAAGAGCAGCTAAGATTGCTGCAATGTTTTCCTTTGGTGAATACAGTGCCATGTGACTTCAGAACCTGTCGGGAAGTTGTTGTGAGTGTGGAGAGAGGTGAATATATTCTTGTTAGATGCTATGAAGAAAGGGTGAAGGAATATGCTATGTTTATTGTGTGCTGGAGACAATTAAGGTTTATTTATAATTTTGTTGTCTGCCTTCAAGTCATTTCTAACTTATGGCGACCCTAAGGCAAAGCTATCATGGAGTTTTCTGGGGCAGAGAGTGTGTCATGTGCTCAGGGTCACCCAGTGGGTTTCCATGGCTGAGCAGGGAATCAAACCCTGGTCTCCAGGACCATAGTCCAACACTCAAACCACTACACCACTCTGGCTCTTGTGTTACCATCTTCAACCATCTGAAGAGCTGTCACACAGATCATGCAGTCATTTGTGATAGGTGGTGGATTTGATCTCTGCTTGCTCCACATGGCAGGATCTTAACCAGTGAGTTAAAATTAAAGGAAAAGTATTTTCAAATAAGTATTTGGAAGAGCATCTTAATTGTATGATCTTTTCACTGGCATTAGAAATATAGCTCTATAGCATTACAACTGGATACCTGTTTTGCCCCCTGTCCAGTCCCTGTGGGCTGCAACAACAAGTTAACAACAAACAAGTTAAAGGTGTCTTGGATTTTGGGTTTTTAAAAAAAATACAAGGAAGAAGATGAGGGAGGAGATTGTTTAAGAAAGATTAAGGAAAGTCAGTTTTCAAGGGATAGGGGCAGTAGAACCCCACAACAAATTCCAAGCAGGCCCTGAGGGGTGGTGTGTATAATATCTTTAAAAACACACAACACTGTTGGTAACATTAAGTTATTAATGGGGCATAACATACCCACTGGGCTAGAAACTTTAATTACAACTACTGCCTGGTAGATAGAACAACATGAAATGGAACAAATTCTCCATTTCAGTGTGTGTGTGTGTGTGTGTGTGTATGCGTATGTGTGTGTCTGACTGTCTGCCTGTGTGGACATGTCTGTATGTGTAATGCTCATTACTATATTTTACTTGAGAGAAATTCTGAAGGAGTCACATTGAAAATATTATATGCTTGGAAGAAATTCAGTTTTCTGAAAAGAATTGAAAATGCATAGAGAACTTTAGAATGCATGTTATGAGGAAGAAATCTATCCCCCTACTTCATCTTTACCAAAAGAGCAAGACATTCTGAAGTTCTAGGCTGGAATTCAGTATTGTAGTTATGGATTTGTAACTTAGAATTACAGATCTATAACTGATTCATATTCACAGTCTTGGCACTACAAATTATTGTCACAATTTGTAAAAGTCCCTCAACCCTATCTTAATGGTCACCAGCCAATGCAAATGACAGAGGTCTGTTCTCCTATAACTGGGGCACAGCATGCTGACATTTCCATATGTCTCCTAGCAGTGATCTCTGGTGTGACGATCAGAAACAGGATCCATATTACCATTCCTCCTTCCACCAGAGATTGTTTGTGGGAAGGAAATGGGAACATCAGTGTGCTGCACCCTGATTGACAGGAGAATGTCACTTGCAGCAGCTGGTGAGCTTTAATGTTGAATGAGGAAGCAGGCCAGGGGATGCTACTTAGTTAAGTACAGTCCTCCCTCCACATTCATGGGTTTGACTTTCATGAACTTGATTATTGACAAGGTGCTTGCTTGACTCCTCCATCTTCCCCTCTCATTTCCCTACCGTTAGCCCAGGCATGCATGTCTTCCTTCCACAGACATGGGCAAAAGGCAAGCAGATGGCAGGGGGGAGCCCCGTGTGTGTGCCTTGTCACTTGGGTGCCTGTATGGCAGTGCACGTGGATGAAACACAAGTGAATGGGGAAGTGCAAATAAAAGGGGAAGGGAAGCATGCCTAAATGCAGTTGTCAGCCCCTCCTGTTCACTTGCCTATTGCCTGAGCGCTTAGATGGCAGTGCACCCAGGCAACACAACAGGTGAATGGAGGAGGGAAAGCATGTACACGTGGGGCTCCCATCCCCTCCCATTCACTTGTCAATCTCCCAGCCACCTGGAAGGCAGACCTGGAAGGGAATGAGAGAGGGAGCACTCACTTGAGTGGGTGAGTGGAGTTATTCCCAGATTTTTTTTTACTTTCACAAGGGTTCTGAGCGTAAACCCTCACAAAAGTTGAGGGGCTGCCATAGTGTCTCCTGGTTAAGTATACTAAAATCTTATTTAACTCAGTAGCTGAGTTAGGATCCAGGCTCTAATCTGTACCTAGGACTATGTCCTATTATACTGTTATTTCCTGTGAAAGTCTGATATTGCCATTATCCTTTTCATAAAGAAGTGCCAAAGCATTAGCAAATTGTAAAAATCTAAAATTGCTTGGCAAGAAGATCTATATATTAATCTGCATCATTAATCAGCAATACTTGTTCTATAATTAAGTCAACAGACATTAGACAGGGACTTCCCACTTCATAGCTTCTCTTACTAATTTTGTGAACAGTCATTTCTATTAACTGATGGTGTTTATGGGATAATTAAACATTTGGCATGCAGACACAATGAAACCACCTTTCATTATTGGCAGAAGAGACAAAATCTCTTAACACTTTCAATTTTTCATTTTAACACAGTTTGATTTTCGGAACTGATCACAATTCATTGCTGATTTTGATGATGACGATCAGAATCCAGTAGCTGCCTTAAGAAAGGAGTGGAGATAATTTGCTATTTAATATTTAACACAAATCCATTTGTGCTCTGCTTTCCCATGTGCTCTGCTGAGACATGGGTTTTGATGTGTTGAATATGAATTAAAGGGTGTTCAAGGGAATTTTAATAATCATAATCATTAAAAGTAATTCAGTTGCTGTTCATTTACATTGCCTGCTCATTGAGGATAAGATTATTTCACTCTGGGGAAGGCTTGTGAAAGTGAAATCCATAATCTTTGTAAATTACAATACAACATTTGAGACTGATGAAAATCAACTGACAGGAGCCCAATGAAAACTTTCTCCTATGTGGAATAATAATATCAGTCCTTAGCTCCTTAGAGATCTAAGGCTCTGAAAGGCCTGGATCCTCCATTGAAAGTCCTCCAATGGATCAAAATGAGAATTATAGTTTCATCCAGTGAATTTTTGCACTGACAAACAGGTTAAAAACTGAAGAGGCCACTGTGTCATGGATGAACAAAGTGTCCTTTCCATCTGTTGCAATAGTGCCAAGCTCTAGTTGTTGTTAACTGCTATCTAGTCAATTCTGATGTACAGCAACCCTATTGTCCTGTGCTGGCAGCCTGCCAAGGCCTCCAGGTGTATAATTGGGCTGTTACCAGGAGCTAGCAAGCAAAGGTCATCTTAAGTCAGTCCAAGTTCTTAGCAAGTTTAGAAAAATTGAGTTTGAATTTACCATGAATCCAGAGAGAGGGTGTTCAAGGACAGAATCCATAGTCTCCAGGTGAAGGTCAAAGGTTTGAGGAACTCAAGCAAGGAATATAGGAGTCAGTGAGGCTGTTACCACTGATGGAACCATTCTGGCCTCTTGTATATACGCTCATCCTCCTGCCCAGCTATGACCTAATTAACAAATCCTTCTTAAATAAAACGCTGCCAGAATCCTGGGCTCTCCTATTTCCACCTGCACTGGCTGCCATAAATACTATTCCCCTCATGTCTCTAGGGTGTTGCTGTTGGGAAGGGTCCTAGGATAGAAGCTTGGCACCTATTATGTGCTATGATCAACATCTGCTCAGGTCTTGCAAACTCAGGGCCTAGACTTCTTTGCCTGAGCCTATCTACCTGTAATTGGGTCTTGTCTTCTTTTTCTACTGCCTTCCACCTTACCAAGCATCATTGTCTTTTCTGTCCTATCTTTTCATGATACATCCAAAACACAGCAGTCTGAACATAGTCATCTTAGCTTGTAGAGAGAGTTCAGGGTTAGTTTGCTCTAAGACCCTTTCATTTGTCTTTCTGGCAGTCCACCATATCTGCAGAACAATCCACCAGCACTGCATTTCAAATGAATTGATTCTCCTCTTGCCAGCTTTCTGCACTGTTCTGCTTTCACAACCATACATAGAAATCAGAAATACAATGGCAGGGACAATCCTGACTTTGGTATTCAATTATGTATCTTTATGCTAGAAGATCTTGCCTAGTGAAGAAACTGTTCTGATTTCAGTCAAGAAATTGAATCTGATTTCTTGACTGTAGTCAAGTTTCTGGACCCACTGACTAAATAGAATTTACAGAAGTGTTGATTCATCATCTAGCTATTGATTAAATGTGACTATTTCTGGTTGAGACTAGAAAATGGATTTAGTCATCTGTCCAATTCACGTCAAGGAAAGACACCTGTGAATTAACATCACCTTGGCCTACACACAGACATACATATCACTTTGCTGTTTTCTGTCAGCCAACAGGATAACCTGTATGATAGCACCAGCCCAAGACATTTTTCAGCCTGAGGAAGAACAGCAAATGCTAGTCTCCACCCCTCCTCAATTTAAAGTAAACACTACCAAAGTTGGTCACGTTATTTTGGCACTCATGGCAGAAAATCCCACATACTCCTCCTAGGAAGAAACCTACAGTAATAATGAATTGAATGAGTTATAATCAGCTACTTTTTCATGACACTCAAACTTCCTGAATTGTCTTTGAAGTAAAAAGTCCAAGACATGGCTTATGAATTGCATATCCTATAGTTTGACAAGGACAGGTACAGTTGGCCCTCTATATCTACCGAATCTGTATCCATGGATTCAACCAGCCAATATTCAAATAAATAAATAAAATATAAGTTAAAATATATATTTTAAAAAATCCAAAAAGCAAATTTTGATTTTGCAATTTTATCTAATGGCTACCACTTTACCACATCATTGTACATAATGGGACATAAACATCCATGAATTTTGGTATCTATGGAGGTCCTAGAGCCAAACCCTAGTGGATACCAAGTCCCCACTGTACTGTCCAATTTATTAAATGGTTGGATCCAGACATATGCCTCTTAAAATATAATCAATAAAATTGGAGCCTTTCTCATTCCAACAAAATGATATCTGTTATTTTGGCTGACTAGAGCCCACCAAGATTATGTTTACCACCTTAACTCATGCTACCACCTAATCCCAATCCGCAGTCCAACACTGATGTGGAAACACTTCTTGTTGCTTCAGAAGAAAATAGCAAACTGAGATACACTAGGAATCTAAATGTTTTAAGGAAATACATCCCTCTTCCAAAGCATAGTGCTTAAGGATACCAACATAAAACATACCCTAGGTTTGAAAGATGGATTTGTTAGTCACCTCCGCTTCTTTCATTTGTCCTCTTTCATTCACTCTAGGTCTTTGTACAGAAAAAAAAAGGTTTCGTAAAGGCGCTAACTTGTTCTTCCAATGTACCTTTGCTTGGACTCCACAGTTTGTCTCCCCTTCTCCCATTTTCATACTTTATCCCGGCTTACTTCAGTTTCTGCAAATGGAGTTCAAAGTGCAGAAGTAGTTTGCACTCAATTAACACTGTTACCCTGATTTCTGGGGGTCCCGGGAGGGACACCTAATTGTGCTCCATATTATACAAGTTGGGGAAATTAGCAAAGAGCACAAGCTAGCAATACAAGAGGCAGGGCAACGGAGCGAGATCTTTTACCCAATGTCTACGGGGTCAGGCTGAGTCAAGGAGCAAACAGAAGTAAGATAATAATAGTTGTTTTTATTAAAATACGATCAAACAAGTGTATGCAACACACTCACACAGATAACTATAGAAATAAAGGTTGGAGCTGGATAGAGGGATTTTTAGAGGATATTTTTGGTATGGGTCATACTACACCTGTCCTGAAGCCCGGGAAGTCTGAAGCAGAAGTTTGTAGATATGAAGTTCTCAGTACATGTGACTGAGGGGAAGGCTCACCAAGCAAAGCGGCAGCAAGGCGGGATAGAAGTCGGGAGCGATCCGAAGAAGCTCTCAAAGTCAGGGGTTCTTATAGGGGAAAATGTGGCCATAGGCTAGTCCATACTTGCGGAAAACAATGAGTTTCAGGCTGGAGACAAAGCCTCCGAAAGGTCAAAATTTTACATGATTGGGTTAAGTCCGAATTGTCAATAGAGTAGCCAGTATGCAAACGCAGAGTGCTTGACAGATGAGTATTAGACTAATCAAGCTGCTTGCTTGGGGCAAGGAGTTCTTTGTAAGTAGCATGCATACATAATATGGTACTTGCCTTGAGGTCTCCTGAAGCGCAGGTCGGCTATTTCTGGCCTGCCTGTATTTGTGTGGAATATTACAGCGATTAGCGGCCGTGCCTGTCTGCCAACTTGTCCAGGGGGCCCGCAAGCACGTGGAGAACAGAGGGGTATAGTAGGCCAAATTATTGATATCAAAATGATATCTTATATCCCACAAATCCGGGCTAGCAACTGTGGTAACAACACCATGAAGGGGGAAGAGAAAAGGAGCAACGTATTGTCCTTCTCTGCAAACTCAGGACAAACTTCCTAGCTTTTGTGTTCTTTCTCATTAAGAATGTTTGCCAGTCTGACTCCACTTTGATGTTCCTTGGTGGCATGTGGCATGGCTTTTATCTGTGAAATGTTTGAGGAGATGCAATATCTGTTCTAAACGCTTCAGTATATAGCCTGTTTTGCCTCCCAAACACCTAACACCCCCCCCAACTTTTATTATATCTCTTCTGATTTCTCCCTAAATTGAATAGTACCCCTCCCAAACATTTAGCCTTTCCAAGTAGGGAAGATTTACCTGATAATCTGGTTTGTCCTTTTTCATATCCCTTCCTGCAATATGACATCCTTTGATAGATATACACAAAAAAGGGGTGACCAGGGCGGCATATCATATGCCACATGTGGCCATGCCATAGATTTGTACAAGAGCTTTATAGTACCAAGATTTTAAATTTTAAAAATAGTTTTCGTAAAACACACACACACACACTCTAGCATGGGACTTCTTTTGCAAGGGGTAACTTTGTTTGTTCTTTCTAGACACAATAGCTGTCTGGGGAAAGAGAAGAAGGGGAAAAAGCAGGTTTTGGATATGGCTTTCTTCTGGAGGGAATATGAAAAGCAGAAGTAGTCTGTTGATGAGGAAGAACTGAGGTCAATGGAATTATTCCCAGGTAATTATGCATGGGGTTGCAGTCACGTTGATTCCAATACACGGACATTATGCTATGTACAGGTTCTGTCTGATGGGTGGAGCTGGATGTTTATCATACATACATTAGCATGATGAGGTCTCACAGTCCCACGTTTACCACTGCACTACTAAGCAAAGGACAATGTTATAATCTACTGTGAAAGTAAAACTGTGGGAGCAAGCCGGTTTGGATGTTAAGATTTTAGGGATATGTCTTAAGAGGCAATCGAGTTTCTGCTGAAATCAATTGTAGCATTTGTATGCATTATAATGGTTTAAGATCAGTCTTTCTTTAGTGTAAGGTATTGACAAAATATCCAGGAGGCAATGTCAGTAAACACATAGGATTAAATAAAAATGCAGATACCAGGACTCTCTGTTTTAGGATTTAAAAGAGAGAATGCAGACTGGGGTCCTTTCTGCACGAGGAAGTTAAAACGGTCCAAGGCGTCCTGTCACTGAGGTTGTCCACACTTTGGATCAGACTAGGTTCGGACTATTTACCTTAGTTCCGCACCTTAGTCCAATCCAAAATGCCCCCAGGTGGTCCTCCAGTGCACTAAGTGAAGACTGGAAAAATCTGGAGCGCGCCATTGCGTTCCTCCTCACTTGTGCAGATGCGCAGGCTCGCACCAATGCGAGCCTGTGATCAGCGGAGGGCGGACTGTGGGCGTGGTCAGCGTCAGAGGTTGGTCTGGACCCACGAAGAACAGGAAGCTGCCATTTTTAGCCTGAGCAGTGCGGATCTACAGACCTCACACTGCTCCAATTCTCCCTGGACCAAACAGAGGAGCCCTGCAGAAGGGCTTAAGGGAAAGTCTGCATTGCTTTGAAGAGAGAAGAACTGGACCGGTAAGTAACGACATGGAGCGATTCACTCGCCTTGTGCGGAAAGGGCCTGAGAAACGCCAAAATAATTGAGGAGACAGGTCAGAGGGCAAAAGTGTTCAGAAAAAGGCAAAAAGTGTGAGGCCTGAGAGTTCTTACTAGTGGGAGTTGTATGGATGAATGGATGAATATATGGGCAGGGTGGTGGTGGTCATGTTTATAATTTAGAGATATTCCTTTATTCTGGATTATAAGGAATCCAATTTAGAAAATGCTAACATGTGGGCATGTTCTACCTAATGTAGATTGCTAGAGCAAGTAGAAAGCTGGGTATTCTGGTGTATTTTGACAGTTTTTACACAGTCCTCATTCAGTTGTATATATATATGGAATCCCCAACAATATAGATACCAACATTTGAGACAAATTGATTTAGCATCTTGAAATTGTCTAGATATGATTGGGACCCAGTTTTCACCAGACCCAGCCAGAATAGCCAATGGTCATGAACTGTAGGAAATATAGTTAAACACACCTAGAAAGCTACAGTTTTCCTAGCTCTGCTCTATCATTATCCCCAACCCTTGAGTGTGCATGTGGGAAGGAAGCAGCAGGAGAATGAGTGTGTGTGAGAGATGATGTCCACTCTTGTTTTTTTTCCTGTACCTCTCTGACCTTCCTTTACTTTCACTTCTGGAGGTCATCTCTCTTTACCCATAAATGGCCTTTATCTCACCTCGTAGAGATGGCAAATAAAGCACTAATGACAACCTGGTTGGGAAAGGGAGGGCCTATGGGCTTAGGGAAATTACTGAGCCCAACATATACTCCAGCTTGTCTTCTCTGAGCTCAGTGTGGGTAGACAAAATGACACTAAATTTGCATATATAAATTAATGTGGCACACATGAAAGTACTAGCATTACATCACCCTTTAGATTTCACTTGTGGTATATTTCCTTGAGAGCCAGTATGGTACAGCAGTTTGAGTGCTGGACTAAGTCACTGGGAGACCAGGGTTTAATTCCTTACTTGGCTGTCGAATCCTCTGGGTGACTTGGGGCAAATCACAATCTCTCAGCCTCAGAAGAAGGCAAGGGCAAACCCCCTCTGAACAAATTCTGCCAAGAAAATCCCATGATAGGGTCACCTTAGGGTTGCCGTGAAGGCACACAGCAACAACAGCAACAACATGATTTCTCATCCTGATCTGGAAAGAAAATGTGACAAAATATGGACCATTTATTTGTTATTTAGTACAGTTTAAAACAAAATGAGCTAAAAACCTAATAATATAAAAGTTTAAAAACCAGTAAACAAGCAACTCTTATTTAAAATATAATACAGAAAATAAAAGTGTTATACTCCCCATTGAAAGATCTGTCTGCCACAATGAGTTAACAGCTTATTTGCATAAAAAGGTCTTTGCCTGCCACTGAGAAGAGAGTACAGCAGGAATTAATCAAGCTTCCTGTGGGAATTCAACAATCTGCGAGCAACCACTGAAAAGGCCCTATCCTATGTCCTCACCAAATGTGACTGTTAACAATGGTGGGGCCAAGAGAAAGCCCACCAGGTCTTAAAATTTGGCCAGGCTCATATAAGGCTAATACGTCATCTACTACATAAAAGTCAAAGTTTGTTTGTCTATTTGTATGTGTCAGACAGGTGAAGACCTCATATGATTGGTTGTGTGAGGTGAGAAGACCTCATATGATTGGCTGGCTGTGAAAATACTATGGAATCCTGGGATTGGCAGTTCAGGGAGGGGCCTTTAGAATTCTCAGCCAGAGAGCGCAGTTATAGTGCTACTGGCATATTTACCTGGTGTTGCCCAGGATTTTATTTTCCTCTTAAGAACTCAGCAAACTGTCTTCTCCATTATCTGTAGCTTTTCCCCATATTCCCCAATCCAATTTGTATTCAGAGTTGTTAATATACAGAGGTTGGGTTCCTGAGGGAATGCACTGTCTTCCTCCTTGCTGCTAGGGTTTATCTCCATAGCAACTGGTCTATTCCAGTACCTGTAACTTTTCCCCATATTCCCCAATCCAATCTGTAATCAGAGTTGTTAACATAGCAGAGGTTTGGTTTCTGAGGGAATATACTGCCCTTCTTCTTGCTGTGGGCCTTGTCTCCATAGCAACCGGCCTGAGGCCCAAGAGTTCTCCATCTGAGAATTCTAAAGACCCCTTCCTGAACTGGGAGCCCTGGTGGCGCAGTGGTTAAATGCCAGTACTGCAAGCCAAAAAGTTGTGAGTTCGATCCTGCCGGGCTCCAAGGTTGACTCAGCCTTCCATCCTTTCGCAGGTCGGTAAAATGAGTACCCATCTTGTTGGGGGCATGTATAGAAATGTTTCGAAATACATGCTATCTGTAAGTTGTTCGCCGCCTTGATCCATATGGAGAGGCGGGACACAAATAAAATAAATAAATAAATAAATAAATAAATAAACAAACTGCCAACCAACCCCAGGACTCCATAGAATGTTCACAGTCAGCCTGTCATATGAGGTCTTCTCACTTCATACAGCCAATCGTATGAGGTCTTTGCCTGCCTGATGCAGACAAGTAGACAAACTCACTTGCAAATTTTGACTTTTATATAGTAGATTATTCCACTTTCAACAGACTCAGACAAGACATTTGTGCTATCTTCTGGAACTTCCATATTTTCCAGGCAATGCAGCCCATCACTATGCCAGATTGCAATAAAAAGAGTTGTAATCCAACATATTTTCAAGGCTTTTAGGTTAGGGAAAAATATACTAATATCTAAAGAGGACAGGGACATGGTACTAGTGACTTATGGCTCTCACAATTCTTGTTTTGTGAGGCCAGTGGATTCCTAATGTAGTGCCATCACTTCCAGATTGTTTTCCTCTTTTCTCTTTTTCTAGATGACTGTTGGGGGTTGCAGGGCCATATTGGCTCCTCAGAGGACTTTGGTGGGTTACATCTTCCCAATGCACCCCCCAGTTCTCCTCTAGGAAAATTTTTGCCACTTTTGAGGTCTTCTATGGGCCAGTGTCGTGTAGCAGTTTGAGCATTGAACTATGATCCTGGGACCAAGGTTTGATTCCCTGCTCAGCTATGGAAACCCGGTGGGTGATTTTGGGTGCATCACAAACTTTCAGCACCAGAAAGTCTCATGATACGTTTGCCTTTGGGTTGCTGTAAGTTAGAAATGACGTGAAGGCACACAACAACAATGGGCCATTTTAGGGCCAAGAGAAGCCTTTTTTTTCCCCAACAGCAAAACCACCTAGAAGTCAGAAGGGCCTCTCTAGGGCCTAATGCAGCTGTGGGTGGGGGAAGGAAACTTGCCGACATCACTCCTTATACCCCTTAGGGAGCATATGAGGGTAAAAAAATAAAGAAAAAATATTTTCAAACAAAAATTGTGGAGGGGTCCTGGGAGCACACTTTCTCTACCCCCACTTTAGTGAATCAACAGCTTGAAGTCCAAGAGAAAAATCTAGGAGTGAAAGGTTTAACAGGACTTTCTTGCTGCCAACCCAGAGGTAAAATGTCGATGAGGAAAACAAAACAAAATACCAATGCCAATCCTCTTTTTTCCTGCCACTCTCCATTCTTGCTCAAAATAATCTTCCAATATCATACCTTCCAACCTTTCACAGATAAAACTGGGAAACGTGGCGAAGAAACAGAGTGTGGTTGATGGCAAAAGTTATTAATGAGGAAGAAAAGACAAGCTAAGAGAGGTGGCAGTAGTTTGCTTTGCCTGAGTCTACTGGGAAGGGCAAGAATCTGCTCTTTCCCCTTCTTTCCTTCCTGCTAAATTAACTGAGTACAAACTTCTTTTGCACTTTGAACTCTGTTTGCAGCAACTGAATTAAGCTGAGGATGAAGGAGGAAAGTGGGAAGAGAAGAGAGAAACTGAGACATTTTAGAAGCATCTGAAAAAATGGGATGACCAAATATTAGTTGAGACTACTTCTTCCAAATCAAAGACAGTTGGACGGTATGCTATACAACCACTTGCTAACTGGGACTCTAAAGCAGAAGTAAACCATCTCACACCCTCCTGGTTTCTGTCACATAAGCTTCACTCAGGCCCTTTTCGCATGCAGTTTCTTTTCCAAGAGGGCCCCTTGAGTGCCGCGTAAATGGGAGCGGCGGTCCGTACGATGCACTCCCACTTATGCAACACTCAAGAGCCGGACACAGAGCAGACACGCACCTTTTTATTTTTGGCTTTAAGCTGTAAATGGTGCGCAGTCGCGCAATGCTCCCGGGGCCCGCGCGCACTTACCTGCTGTGTGGTGCATCGGGAGCCAGACCGGTTGCACTTCCTGCCGCAGTGCTAGCCTACAATTCCCAGGTTGTGCTGCGGTAGGAAGGGGCGGGGAACTCGTGCGACACTTGCGCAACCAGGAAGCGCTACAGAATTCAAGCAGCAGGGAAGCGGCAGTATTCCTGCTGAGGCTTTTCGTGCGAGATGCCCCCCCCAGCCACGCAAATGGGTAATGTGCGAAAAGGGCCTCAGTGTGCCCAATAGGCATGTGTAAACTCTGTTAGCAGACCCAGCCCTGGGGAGTATAATTTTAATATTAAAATTCATCTAAGCCAAAGGTTACCGTGCTGGTGTATAGACAGCCAGGCCAACAATCAGACAAAAGATCAAAGACCAGAAACTTCCCCCATCATGCTTCCACAGGAAACCTGGGAAAGGCATGTCCGCACAGGTAATGGGCCATCAGCCACAACAATACTTTGGGGAGATTGTCTGATTCCCCTGGAATGCCTGCAACAAGCGAGACATACCAAGGCAAGGTCCAGTTACATGATCTGACCATCATGCAGCCATCATACAGCCATCAGGCAGCTATCAAGCAACCATTATCTTTCAGTTTCGGCTACTGTCCCTTTCCAGGAAAGAGTCTGCTCCCAAGATATGTTTCACCCTATAACCAGACCGCCTTTTTGAGACCTATTTCGGAGCTCTCCCACAAACAGATCATCACTCTGTTAGTTGAGACTCCCCTCAGCCCCTTCCCTGTGCTGAGTTTTCAGTGTTCCTCCACTTTGCCTTTTCTCTGACTGAAGACTTCAAGATCAGGTACAGTATCACCGCTTCTAATTCCCTCTACTTTTCTCCTATCATTTTCCCACCTCTTTTAATCTTGACAGTCCTTGTATGCTTGCGTGAGTGATTGTTTCTTGTGCATGTGTATGTGGGAATATTTCATAATAAAACATCAAGATTGAATGCTGGTCTAGTTCTCGTGTGGTCTGACTCCATAAAAGCTGGGTTAAAGATCTCCCCTTGTTGCCTTGCCCTCCACATTGCTACAACAAGTGCTCCGCTAATTTCCTGTCTATATTCTGGAGCAAATCTAGGCATCCCCCATGGGGACCCCCAGAAGTCAGGGTAACTCATGGATGAGAAGATCCAGAAGGTGCCAGGTTGTCTACTCATCCATCATTTACCTTTATTTTTTAAAAAAGGAGGAAAAGGTAGTATGGAGCACTATTTGAATATGAGTTGGAAGAAATACCATATTCAACCATAAAGTTTCTGCCCTTAGGCATGTAACAGACAGGGAGATCAGGGAAACAGGAAGATTAGGGGAGAAGAGGGATAGAAAAATCTGTCTTGATTCCAACTCTCTAGGTCATCTCTATTAACTTATTTAACAGCCCTGATTACAAACACTTTTTCAAACACATAGCTGTTTGTCTGTGAATATAGATTCTCTGAACAAATCTTGCCAAGATAGGTTTGCCTTAGGGTTGCCATAAATCAGAAATGATTTAAAGGCACATAGCAACAAATATAAGAGCTACAACACCTCAATTAGGCAAGTTTGAACAGAACTTCAGAAGGGTACCCTGAAAGACTGATGAAACCGATAGCAGAACCATCATGCTTCTGATCTGCAATATGTTTTTCTGATATCACAGCATGTAGTCCTTTTATCTGGAAGATGCTATTGATTTTCCATTGGCTTGCAAGATCAAGCTGTCCATGAAATCATTAATATTTCAGAAGTGTAAGGCTTCCTGCTATTTGTTTCTAGCTGTTTATTCACTTGGATTAGATACGAGGCAGAACTTTCATGAAGTAAACCCTACCAGCTTAGTCACAGAATCTTCTTAGTAGGGACAGGGGGAAGTTTTCATTTTAGATTTTGATTGCTAGAAGCCCCAACCAGCAAAAGGGACTATGAGAGTTGTATTATAAAATATCAAATGAAGAGCAGAGAATTCTGTGACTGAAAACACATTTTAAAGGGAAACAACACTTTTGTTGTTTCTGGCCACTCCCTGCTCCAAGACAGCTACCCTCTACAAAGAAACCTGGAGAGTTGATGCATCATCTTTTTTATCACCAAGATGGCAACTGGGATGGCATGCCTATGGCCCTCCAACAGTCAAGAGAAGCCAAAAGTCAGTCACTGTGTCCCTCCAAGCTCTGGCACCTGCCCACCCTGAGGTACAAGGTGAAGGTTTCTTCAACCTTGACATTAACAATCACCTGACTTCTACTTGCATATTCAGTTACACTGTATTCAATTGACTTTAAAATCTATTGTACCCCAGACTCAAAGAGCAGTAAACCCCCCAGTAAAGATAAACTGTGAATGCATTGAAGATGTAAGATGTATTTACTGCATTTACATGATGCAGTGATTAAGGATGGGCACCTTAACTTGTCTTTCCTTAATTTTCTGTGCCTTTGTGTCTAAATTCTTCTATTAAAGGATTTTCAAAAACGGAACACAAACTTTATTCCTTCAGGTGGTTTAGATAAACAGCTGGTGTGGCAAAGCCATTGTATTCTGATATGTCATATACAAATGGTCTGAATCTGGTTTACCATCTTGTGGTTCAGCATTACTGCAAAAGAACTGTAGGAGTTGTACGCCCTGTCTGGATCACAGCATTTACATGAAAGGTTATCATGCTAAAATAACAGCAATCACAGCTACTGCTTGGAACACACAGAATCTTGCAGAAAAGCACCCTTCCCAAGCTCAGCACTCTCTAGAAATGTTAGACTACAACCTCCATCATCCTTAACTAGTGCAGGTGCTGACCATGCTGGCTCGGGTGTTGGAAGTGTAATGCCCCTAGCACCCCCAAAAACTATGTCCTGAGGAACCTAATTATTTTATATCAAACATAGTGAGCCATAGAGATATACTGGAAGGACACATAGGCAGGAGAATTCTGTTTTCTGCCACATCCTGGGGTTATCTGGCAAGTGGCTCACAGCCTATTGGAATGGAGTTTCAGCAGTGATCAGGAAGACAATTACTCTCTGAGAAAATAAACAATGCAAAACAGCCTGGAATTTGACTCCTTGAGGCATGCATCTCTGGAGAGATACTGATCTTGCAGGAAACTACAAGAATGTTTGGTTGTATTTTCTTTGAACTACAAGGATATTTTCTTTGAACTACAAAAGAAAATAATCCATCTTCATAAAAACTGCAACCATGTGGTTTCACAGGACATTGTTCAGCTAGGTGTATTTTCTGATTCTTTTTCAGAGTTTGAGAGATTCTTTTGGAGAGGTTTGAGAGTTTGTAGGTTTGAGAGTGAGGAGTTCTCTCAGATCTGCAAAACAATGAAGCTGTTAAGCTCCCCCAGCCCCTAAAGGCTGGCTGAGATTGTTTTGTCTCCCAGCGGAAGACTTCTGGATTGGTATAGTATTGAATCAAACCCTTTATCTCTCTCTCTCTCTCTCTCTCTTAATTTTCATCTCTTTCTAACTTTCTATAGTCTTGCATGCTTGTTGGAGTGTGTGTGAAGCTGAGTGATTGTATGAACTTTACATCTGTGTCAATAAAATACTTACATTTGAACAATTTGTGTGGTTTTTTACTGGGCCTGACCCTGTAAAAATTGGGTTAAAGATCCTAAATACCCTGTCCTCTTTGCATAGCTAAAGCAGTGAAGAGCTAATTTTTCCCCCACAAGAGACAATTGTGACAGCTTTTGGGAATCCTTTAAAGGAGTCCTAAGCAAACATGGTAACAGAAGCTATAGTTAGAATATGAAAAAAAAAATGATTGGACTGCTATTTTCAAAATCTCCCAACTCATATGCCCAATTAAGGATTATGGGAAGTATGGTTAAAAAAAAGTATTATCAAGCTGTGGTGATAGACTAGTCTGAAGAAGAGTGCTCTAAAATTTCCCCCCCACATTTAATCCTGATCATGGGAATTATGTGTTAAGTTGTCTGGTACTGAAATCATAATTTCACAGTGGTGTTCTTATCTTAATCTTCATTAATAAGCAAAGAAAAGCGTGGAGATACTGAAACCACACTGAATCCTGTTTGGATGCCACACCTCACACCTGGAAAGGCTCATCCTGAGTCCCAGGTAGTCAGGTGTTGGCTGTGGTATTTCACAAGTGGTTTACAAATGCACGCCAGTTGATGATAGGAACAGGTGGTGACTTACAGATGAACAATGACAGATTCATGGTCATGGGCAAACTTCTCACTTTGTCTGATTTTAGTCTGAATGCAATACCCCTCAATGGATTCAGTTCATGGATTCAATTCCCCTTTGGAAATGTTGGGGGGAAACAAACGTTGACCCACTTACAGTCGTAAGAAATGGACTATGTGGTGTATGCTAAGAGGCACTCCTTTATTTCTTCACTGGTTCCAGAACTGAGCAAATGCTGTTATCCCAAAATGATGTTTGAGCTAATGACCAAACAATAGGTGATTTGAGAGATTTAAAAATGGAATCCTTCACAGTTCAGAATGGAACAGCAGCTCTGGGGAGTGTAGGGCAGCTAACTCATTCTCTAAACCCTGTTTTTTATTGATAGAAACCATAGATTCCTGAAACTGTCTGCCATAAATTCCTGAAACTGTCTGCCCTATGCGCGAAAATGCACAGCAACTCCTTCCATCACATGATTGCACTGATCTAAAGCACAATCACCCAAAATCTGGTTTTTAATTAAAAAATAAAATTAAATGAAAGTCATCAGCTCATAATCATATAACCTCTGTGTCTTATCTAGATTGGTTCTAAAGTCATGAGTATATTTAATCCACGCTTGAGTACAGAATTAACTTATCCCCCACTGGCCGTGCTGTCTGAGAGATTATGGGACCTGTAGTCCCAAAGAATAACTTTGTTGAACTCTTGTCAGCCAAGACATTTTGTAGCACAAGTCACCCTCCTAACACATATTATGGAGCACAGTACTCCAGGTCAGCTGAGTTGTGTTAGCAGAGGGAAGAAATCCCTCAGTTGCGAGGCACCATTTGTAGCAGAACTGCAATAATAATAACATTGTGCAAGGAACAATTCTGTACCCTTCCATGACATGTACAATCTATTGCCTGCAGTTTATGTCTCATTCTGTCTAACTGAAGGACCAGCTCTGCTAAGAGTCACAACACAGCCATGGGCAAATGTCAGAAGGGAACAAGGAAGAATTAAAAAAAAATTAAAAGAAACAGACCGAGGAAGATTGTGGTGCTTAGAATGATAGAGCTAGAAGAGACCACAAGGGCCATCGAGTCCAACCCTCTGCCATGCAGGAATATACAGACTATTTCTGCACCACACTATTAATAGTCTTATTATTCCACTTTCAACATCCTAGGGAATCCTGGGGTTTGCAGTTTAGGGAGGGGCATTTAGAATTCTCAGTCAGAGAGCTCTTTGGCCTCAGTAAACTACAAACCACAGAATTCCACAGGATGTTGAAAGTGGAATAAGAGCACTTTAATAGTGTTGGGTGGAAAGGCCCAGTATCAAAGCGTTCCCAACAGATGGCCATCCAGTCTCTCTTTCAAAACCTCCAAAGAAGGAGACTCTACCACATTCTGATGCAGCATATTCCACTGTCAAACTGCTCTTATAGTTGGGAAGTTCTTCTTAATGTTGGGGTGGAATTTCTTTTTCTGAAGTTTGAACCCATTGTTCCATGTCCCTGTTTCTGGAGCAGCAAAAAGCAAGCTTGCTCCATCTTCCATATGACATCCCTTCGAATATTTAAACATAGCTGTCATATTACCTCTTAACTTTCTCTTCTCCAGGCTAAACATACCTAGCTCCCTAAGCTGCTCCTCGTAGGGCATGGTTTCCAGGCCTTTTACCATTTTGGTCACCCTCCTCTGGACAAGTTCCAGCTTGTCAATATCCTTTCTGAAATGTGATGCCCAGAATTGGACATAGTATTCCATATGAGGTCTGACCAAAGCAGAATAGAATGGTACTATTACTTCTCTTGCCCTGGACACTATACTCCTAGAATTGTATTGGCTTTTTTAGCTGCTGCATCACACTGCTACCTCATGTTCAGCTTGCGGTCCACTAAGACTCCTCAATCTCTTTCATGTGTAATGTCTAAAGTTCAAACAAGAAATCCAGAGTGGGGCCCAACTGCCACCTTTGACTTGTAGCTAGAAACCGGAGGAAATTTCATTGTTATTCCCCCTTAGGCAGCAAAATATCTTTGGTCAGCCTTGATTAATTTCTAATAAAGTCTCAGCTAATCTGAAATCTTGAACAGGATAGTATAGCCTGACAACCTATTATCCCAGTGTGCTATCTCATTAAATGTTTATAGTCTGAGGTGCTGAGGCAAATCTTTTGGAAAGGCCTGAAGCAGCATGGTTTGAATTAATGGATGAAAAACAGCCTAATAACAGGAGGAAATCCACAAAGTGTAGTACACAAGTGAAAAGAAAAGAAAACAATAATTTATAAGCCCTTTCAATCAACCACAAAGAGGCAACTTTCTCTTTTTATCTTTTGCAGCTTATGCAAAATCATCAGCCAGAAGGCAAGTTAATTTTCTTGTTCATTAACTTTTACTTGGCACAGCAGATGTACTGAACAGGTATGAGTATGCGTGTGTGACTGTAGTGCTTGCATGTGTGTGGGATAATAACATGTTCAGCCCCTAAGTTATTTAAGTGGCCCGGTAATATTACCAAAAATATCTAAAACTTGAAATTCAGATTGTTTTTGTTTTGTATTTAGAGGCTTCTCATAACCTGAGGCCCTAATGGTAAGCCTGCTGAGCTTGTACATAAATCTAGCTCTGCTTTGTTTTGTACTGTATTGGGTTGCAAGTTTTCATGTTCGAGTTTCATCCTGAAATTTTGCACATATTCTTTACCTTTTTTTTCCTCATGCGCACATTTATTTGTGTAATTTACACAATTTACACAGCATCTCCCCATGGATTAGAACATGTTTATGCATATGTTTTTTTCCAATTAAGGGCATTTAAATTGTTTGCCTTTTAAAATAGGCTTGGTTGTTTTGTGTGCACTTCTCAGAAACACCCTGTAAATCTCACAAATGTATGACTGCTCAAAGCGGGTTGCACAGGTTTCTCACAGTATGGCTGAGGAGGTGTGAAAAATGCTACTGTCACACCTAAACAGGCAAAAGTTCTCCTGGGTTCATGCTTGGCACGCTCAAAAGACTGAACACCAGTCAAGTGTTTCCCAATAGAAGCTCTTCTTGATTTATTGTGCGGTAAAGGTCCTGGGCCCTAAAGCAAATCCAGAACCCAGACAAAGGGTTTACAATACTTTAAATATGCTTTTGCCACCATTATTTGATTGTTACAAGTTTAGGATGCACCACTCGATTGTTTCTTTAAAACCCAACCTGATAGCTCAAAAACTAGCAGGTTACTTCATCATTTTTGGCTTACATCTTTTGTAACATATTCAAAGGTTACACTGACATATTGACTTCCTCTTTTTAGTCATAACAGTTTGGCTTCATTTACTAAAGAATCCTTTGATGTTCCTCATTATAAAATACTACCTATCCCTTAGTCAGCTAAAGCCTGATCTAATTTCTTGGCTCATTGACTTTTCCAGGTGGCTGTTTGGTGGTTATGGTCCATTAGCTTTCGAACTAGTTCTTGGCTTCTTCCTTTTCTATGTGTCCTTTCCATGATTCTTCCCATGAACCCATGTTTACAGTTTCTGTATGGACTATTACAGCGAAGCTCTTATTAACCACTTCAGCAATCTAATAATACTAATAATATCAATCAGCTTAGCAATTTAGCAAAGCAACCTTACATTTACTCTATAATATCCACCTTCATTGCCTTACTACCTTGGTTGAGACTATGAAGTCCAACAAAAATCCTTTCCTCCCAGAGAACATTTTAGTTACGTCTTGTGAATTCTCACCCTATATATATATATATATATATATATTTTAATGTACTGACTTGTTCTTAGATCTGAGATATAGTTGAGTGACCACAGCCTGAATGCCTTGTGCAGCTCCTGGAAGCCTTAGCTGCCTTTAACTTCCTTGCAGTTTATGTATGCTTTGTGCTTGCAAGTTTACTTCTTCAAAATCATTCATTCCCACTATTTGCTGTCAAATTATAATTATTTCTCATTATTCATTGCAAGGTTTTAACATGCATTAGTTGTAACATTGTTCTGTGTTCATTACTTGTTGTTCCTTTTTTGGAGGGGCATGGAACACCTTAGAACTGATGAGAATGGCACGAAATTTAAAAAGATCCCTCAAGACTGTCATGGAGGTTGGTTGAGGCAGGGTTGAGGTCTGCTCAGCAGCCTCTCCCCACTGCATATCAGAGGAGCCTTCTAAAACTTTTCCTAAGATCAGAAGGCAAGACTTGCCCTCAGAGTACAGAGTGCATTTCTCAAAGGGGAACAGCAAATGTGTTAGACAACGGGCTTGAAGCAGAAGGATCATTTCCAAAATCAATTCTGTTGAAGCTTCAGTAATGGGGAGCAAGAAGGATCCTATTCCCCACTTCAGCAGCTGAAGACCCTTGTATGCCCACTAACACCCCTCACCTCCTCTTCTTTTTTCTGTTAAAGTTGGCTCCCAGATTTGAGACTTGATTTGAAAATATCTTGCAAAGACTTGAGACTAGACTTGAGACTTGGAGTACAAGACTTAAATACATCGCTGCTATTTGTTATGCTACTTTTGAAGTGTAATGCTATCACATCCTAACAAAACTGGTAATAGTTACAAGCAAATGAGATACTTGTTGCTCCTTCTGTATGAGTTCTGTCTATTCCCAGAATCCCTCTCTCTGTGGGTCTGTTTGGCAGGCTGGACAGAACCACGTTGTGACTGGGGGACACGAAAGGAGAGTCCCCTCATACTCCAGCCAGCCCATCAAGTGGCTGTTCGGCAGAGTGAAATTTAGCTGGTGAGGAAGACAAGAAAGAATAACTCTTGGCTTGTGGAAACATTTCTTCTGGGGATTATAGCAGGAGGATCATATCTTCTCCATCCTTGATCTAAGTTGTGAAAGTATGTTAACTTCTGGGAGGCATCAGCACTGACGTACCAGATACCATTTGTGATATTGCTGAGGTCACCTCACAAATCCCCTATGAAGTCCTTAGATACAGGGGAGATACAAATATTTTCTTAAAAAAAAAAATCCTGGGATGCAGAGGAAAGACAGCAAACAGCAAAAGTAAATACTTGAAGGAAAGTGTGGCCTTCTGGATTGGAATAACAATGGAACCCACTGTGACAGAATGAGCAACTCCAACTGAATTGCTGTTTAGCCTCGACCAGCCAGCCGTAGGATCTCCCCAGATCATTTATATTTCACAAAGCTGAGACAGGTTACCTTCTTGGATTATAACTCCCTGGATCTCCCACCCAATGTGACTCCTGCTGTATAGGAGCAGCCCATAGGCAGCAATAGCACCAGATAAGAATTCATGGGGTAGAGATGAGCTAAAGAGTTTTCTTCCTCATCTTAAACTTTTAAAAGGAAAAAGAGAGAGAAAATACTGGGGAGAAGGAGGAGCTAAATGTTTTATTGGAGGCTTACCCTCTTTTACTTACCCTTGGATGTCCCAGGCAAGCATCTCTCATTAATGTATGAACTGAACCTCAGAACTATAAAACTGAGGATTTACTCATCTAGAAAGGTTTCTTTTTTTAAAAAAATTCATAAATGGTATTGATCATTATCACTCATGCCATTGTGTTGCACCTGGCATTCACATGAGCACTGACAGTGCTGTCAAATTCAAAATTTGCTACAATCTGCAAATGGATATTCCTGGTGAGGTAGGGAATGTACTTTTTGCATGCTGAATGCTGTGAATAGAAAGCAGCCAAAACACTTTTGTGAAGGAATCTATTGTAATCCATTTTCTGTCATGCCACAACAAATGAGTGCTGACTGCACTGTTGCTCAAAACCCTCCAAAATCTTATGGGCAGCCTTAAAAGAAACTAATCTATCCATTTAACTATATGCATGTGTTACCCCAAAAGATGGAGGACCCCTTGAGGTCCTCCAGCGGTACCTGGAATTCAGTCCTAAAATGGGGAATTAATTAGTTCTGATCAGGAAGGTGGCAAAACGCAAGGTAACTAGCAGGATCTTTTCACCAGTGTCTATGGGATTCTTGCAGAAAACCAGCCAGAGACTCAGAAATAAACTGAAAATATGTTTATTGAAGGGAATTCAAGCACACACACACACACACACACACACAAGATTCAACCAATCATGCACTCATGCAAGAGCTAATTGAAGGAAAGGAAGAAAAGGTGGGCAGCAAGACTTAGGGAGCTGATTATAATTGCCAGTCCAGGAGAAAAGTGAAGAAACAGCAATGTTGCTTAGACTTGCCCCTAAGAGTAGTACAATCAGGGTTCAGAGTGACATAGTGGTGTTCAGCATTTTAGGTACTGCAATTAATTGGTTGAAATGAAGGATTTTTATATCTAAAAATATGCCTGGAGGGCATGTGTGTAAATGGCTCTCTGGTAAAGCAAACAAAGGAGTTCACACCTCAAACAATGGGATATGAGTTGATGGTCTTAGCATGTAGGCAACAAAGAGTCAATAGCTGGCTTGACGGCTTTATATCATTTGGGGCAAGAAAGGGTATATAGACATAGGTGTTGAAGGGAAGAGGTGATGGAAAATGCCAGTCAGTGTTTTCATGTGAACACTGGTGACTCTTTTCTCTCATCCCTTTTTCTCAATGGCTATCTGGAAGTTTGTTAGCACTTGAAAGCTTCTGGTATGACTTAGCTAAGCCTGCAAGGGGTCTCATGACCTGTTTATCCAGCCAACATGCCTCTTGCTCAGCCTGGCTTTCAGTCATGGCAGTGTGTGGTTTATATCAATTAAGCCATATCAAATGTGGGGGCTGTACGGCCATTAACACATGCACTATCTGTGCATGGCTATTCCGGCTGTGAAGACTAATGAAATGTGAAAATAGGAAAAATGCCAATATGCAGAGGTGACCTGTGCAACAAAGACAGCCAATCTTTCACGTGCCACTGTCAAATCTAATGTCATCACCTTCCGGCAATCCCCACAACCTCTTTCAAAACTGGACAGTTTAGAAGCCTCCATTTGCCCTGCCACTTTCCCCCTTTCCATTGCCTAGTAAAATTATTCAGCAAAAATACAGATCGGAATGTAAATTAATCTCTTTGCTGAAACGGGCTAGATTTTTGCTCACAGACAAAGACATACATCTAGTTTTGGACTTCAGGTAGCTGTTGCTCAAAAAAAGGAAATGGATCACTTCCAAAGATAGAAAACAGGTTAAAGATTTGTATGGAATTTGCATTTGCTAATTTTATATGTGTAGATGGAAACTGTGAAAGAGATATTTTAATCTGAATAGGAATATGACACATCTCAGTATAGTGAGGGAGACAGTAATGCACGTTCCTGTTCAATCTGCTCTCTAGATCATGAATTGATTGGCAGCTTATGATTCTTTGTCTTTAAGGTGGACTTGGACTGGGCAACCCTTCAGATCCTGTATTACCCCCCTTTCCACATAAACATAATTACTGTATATTTTAAGCTTTTAATGTAATAGCGACACTTTTTCATTACCTTTCCTATCGCTATCGAAAAAGTGCCGCTATTAAAATTAAAAGCTTAAAATATACAGTAATTATGTTTATGTGGAAAAGGGGGTAATACCCTTACATTAATTCTAAGGGAGTGTAACTTGCTCGAGGTTACCTAGCAGGTTTCCACGGCTAAGCATGGTTTCCATGGCTAACCTTGGTCTCACAGAGACCAAATCCAACACTCATAGAATCAAAGAGTTGGAAAACATCACAAGGGCCATCAAGTCCAATGGCCTGTCATGCAGGAATACACAGTCGAAGCATTTCTGACAGATAGCCATCCAGCCTCTGTTTAAAAATCTCCACAGAAAGAGACTCCATCACACCCTAAGCAGCATATTCCACTATCAAACTGCTGTTACAATCAAGAAGTTTTTCCCAATATTTGGGTGGAATTTCATTTCTTGAAGTTTAAAGCCATTGTTTGATGTCCTTGTCTCTGCAACAGCAGAAAACAAGCTTGCTCCATCTTCCACATGACATCCTTTCAAATACTTCAACATAGCTCTCATTTGGCTTCTTAACCTTCTCTTCTCCAGGTTGAGTGGAGATTTGGACTCTGGTTTCCTAGATCCTTGTCGAACATTCTGACTACTACACCACACTGGCTGTCATGAGGATTTAACTTTTCAATCAGTGTTTACTAATCATATGGGTTCTTAAAAATATAAAAAATACTGTTCCAATGATCAAACAGCTAACTTTACTAGATATGACTTCCCTGAGTGGACGTTCTATAGTTGAGAAATTGGCAAAAAGAAAGTAAAATCATGCTAGATGTATTTGTAGTAGAAATGTACAGTAGTTGATAATAAAAGTCTATAAAAGTCATGATGGTGGTGAATCTCTGCTTGTACCAGAAGAAAAATGATAGCAGTTTTGAAAAAAGTGACATAACCAGGAGGAATCTAAATAAAATTAATTAAAAGCATTGCCTTGAGGTGAAGAGGGCCCTACTCTTTAACACTGGAGATCTAGGATTTGGACTCTGCCTTTGATGGACAAGCTGATATTAAATCTGAGAAATGAAGGATGAACATATAGTGGCTATAATTATACAGTTTATAGTGAATATAGTTTACAATTGATAGTTACCATTGATTTACTTTAGCCCCCTTCTTCCTCTTTGGAGTTCCTTTTTTGGTAGTGGAGATGGGAGAGCATGTCATCCTAGAGTTCTGAGCAAAGCAAAAAGTAAGGGTAAAAGAAACAAGATGCCATAACTAGGGCCCTTTTCGCATGGCATGTGCCATGCAAAAGGGCCCCTAGAGCGTTGCGCGAATGGGAGGAGCGGTCCACATGACGCACTCACAATTGTGCGATGCTCCAGGGTCTGGCAGGTGCCGTTCACACACTTTTTCATTTTCAGCTTTAAGCCGAAAATGGTGCACAATTGTGTATCACTCTGGGGCCCCGTGCGCATTTGCTGTGCGTGCAGAGCTCCGGAGCCATGGCACTCACGCTTCCTGCCCCAGTGCAGCTTGGGAAACTCCCAGGCTGCACTGCAGAAGAAAGAGGCAGGGCTTTCGTGTGAGCAGCCGGCAGCTGCGGAGCTGAAGCAACAGGGATGTGAGAGCCTCTCACAAGAGGATGCTTGCGTGATCCCCACACCCCAGCTCCACAAAAAGGTAAGCTGTGGAAAGGGCCTAGAAGAAAAACTGCTCTAGAGAAATAAAGGGAAAACAGAAAACAAGTATGCAGGAGTCTAGGGAGGAAGAAAAATGAGGAAAAGCAAGGGCAGAGCAGAGCTGAACATAATGTGGAATTATGAAGGGAATAAATACTGACCTTTGCACATACTAGTTTAAAATGATTAGTTAAATATTGACTGTAAGCCTCTAATTAATAGTGGTTCTAAACTAAGGAGTCTCAAGATATTCCTGGACTTTCAGAAGCTCCAGACAGCATGTCCAGTAGTAAAGATGTCTAGGAAATGACACCTGGAGTTTCATTTGTTGTAAAGCACTACAAGTAATTTAGCAGTTGCTGCTTTCCTAATTTTATGTGGACTTGACAAACCAGTGTGTGTCTTAGGGCTTGTTTGTTGTTTTCAATCAAGCAGCTTGTTTTACTATTGATTGACTGATTGATTGATGGATGGATTGCATTTATACCCTTCTTTTCTCCCAAATGAGATCCATACAGCTGAAACAGGATTATCTCTAGTGCATGGTGGATATAATGAACAGTGGCATCTGTTGGCTTCCTTGTCACACTGGGCCAGTGAATCTAGGTTTAACTCTGAACTTTAAAGAAGCTAGCCAAAATGCTGAGCCCAGTCTGCAAAACTGGGGCCCTTTTCGCATGCTTTTTTTTTTGCGCAAGCACCCCTTGAGTGTCGCGTGAGTGAGAGCATCGCTCCGTATGACACACTCCCACTCGCTCGACACTCACGAGGCTGAAGCGAGGCGAGTGTGCATTTTTTTATTTTTTATTTTCGGCTGTAAGCCGAAAATACTGCGCGCTCGAGCAATGCTCACGGCACCCTTGAGCACTTACCTGTGTGTGGTGCTTTGGCGAGCAGGGGCGGTCGTGCTTCCTTCCCCTGGCGCAGCCTACAGCTCCCAGACTGCTCTGCGGAAGGAAGGGGCCGGGCGTGAGTGCAATGGCCGCGCTAGAGGAAGCCGATGCGGGAGGCAAGAAGGGCTGTCGTGAGCAGCTCGCGTGAGTGGCTGCTCACGCAAGCGCCGCTCCCCGCTGCTGCGACGAGGTAAGGTGCGAAAAGGACCAGGGCCTATCACTTTGGATAGCTCTTGCAAAGTCCTTCTTAAAACCTAGAGCAGATTTACAGGCCATTTCTGCACTACACTATTATAGTGCTATTATTCCACTTTGAACATCCTGTGCAATCCTGGGGTTTGTACTTTAGGAAGGAGCATTTAGAATTCTCAGCTCTTTGGCTTCAGTAAACTACAAACCTCAGCATTCCACAGGATGTTGAAAGTCGGAATAGCACTATAACAGTGTAGTGCAAAAATGGCCACAGTCTCACTGAAAGAGGAACCACCGGCTGCCACAGACTGTGACATTTCTGAAAACAGAGAGGGTGGAATGAACACCATATGAAATTCTTTTTTTTTGGAAATATTTTTATTAAAGATTTTAATGAAATGCCTTTTTTTTTTTAAAGGCTCACTACTGACTTCGGTTTTAAATAATGTAGCAACTTCTGTGTCTACAGGGCACAGAGAGGGTTTTCTTTTTTTTGAGCAGGGTTTTGCTTTGTGAACATTTGCTAAATAAATCTTGGTACCATCTACTCAATCTAATTACAAACATCATACACACGGGAGCTGCCTTTTTATATTATTCCTATAATGATTAAAATAGAGAATTATTTTTATTTGGATTAGAAATTGGAAAAGGATTGTCTCTGTAGGTCTTCTGCATCATGAAGATAATCTGTAATGACACTCTTCCTCTGTTCGTAAGACATCTCATAGCTCAGCATTTTCTCCTTTTTATTCATCTGCTTCCCTTACCACATCTGCCCTAGTTTCACTAATACTCTAGGATAATGAAAGCAAGATAATTAGTTCCCCTAATTCTAACTCATATCATGGCTTGGGAGGGGAAGAACAGTGAAAACTCAAATATCCTTTGAAAACATATGCATGGTGTGAAATAAAAGTACATTTGTATAATCTGAATGTGAGGAGTAACTATTATGGCATGAAATAAAAATATGGATTTTGTGAGGGGAAATCTGTTAAGTTACAGTTAAAGTGAGATGTTAAAAGTTATGCTAAGTAAAGTCCAGCCTTGAGGTTATTTTAATCCTTGTAGTTATAAGAAAAAGGTACTATTGTACAGTTTAAGATCTGAGAAGTTGGCCATGAAAGTTTTTGAAATGCATTCTTACCAGTGTTGATAACAACACTGAGAACAATGGAAGTTTGTAGGTCTCAGACAGATGTGCAGGTATGAGTTGTCTGGAATATGGTCAGCTTTGCAATTTTGTAATCAAGAAGTGGTTGAAACCAGATTGAGGGGAAGGGGACAGCAGCTAGCCATGAACTTTAGTTACCTACAGCTTAATTATGTTTCATTAGAATATTAACTTACACCCCCCAGGTGGAATCTGGTATTATAATTTGGGACCACCTATATGGACATGTGCAATGTTTGGATGCTGACATAATAATGTATTCATGACATAGTTCCTACATGTATGTATTTGGATTAGCCAATTAACTAGTATTTTTTTTTTGCTTCTGCAGCCATGCTTAGCAAGGTATATAGTTGCTTGAATGCAACCATTTCTTTGGAGTGGTTTGTCTTGGGTGCATAAGCACAGCTACTCTCTGCTTGTACAAACAAAATAAAAAAAAGCACCCTTTTGTTATGATACAAGTGTTATTGACTAATTATTAATTGAGAGTTTGTGAGTACATGTGTACCTACTATGTACCATTTCAGACTATAACACCATCTAGTGCTGTATTATTTACATAAAATGGTGGTGGTTTCCCAGATACTTCAATTCATTTTTTTTTAACCTTGGGCCTGTGTATTGACTTCTAGTGAGATCTATGAACTAGGTTTAAAAAAGGTCCCCTCCCTCTTTCATTTCCTTCCTGTTACTTTGAATTTTTGAACTTTTCCTTTCACAGTGAATTTTAAGGGAAAAACTTAGGCTAAGTCACAGAGCACAACACATTTTTTGCATTAAAAAAGACAGAAGTGTTGGTCTCTCCAAGCCAAATGTTGTTGTTGTATGCCTTCAAGTCATTTCCGACTTATGGTGACCCTAAGGTGAGACTATCATGAGGTTTTCTGGGTCTGAGAGTCTGTAATATGCTGAAGGTCACCCATGGGTTTCCATGGCCAATCAGGGAATTGAACCCCAATTTCCAGAGTTGTAGTCCTGTGGTCAAACCACTACACAAGGCTGGCCCTGATGTAACAGCATATCCAGGTCTTAACAACATAGCTACTTCATCATATTGAAGAAAGTCCTTTGGCCTTCTCAGCAGGAAGTTTTCTCATACTCTGAACTCTCTGACATTATTATCTATTGGCATGTTAATATTGGATAAATTTTTATCTTGAATGGCTGAAATGCCTTCAGTGATATATAGAACAAAATGGATGGTCCTGCATGGAGAGCCAGCTGTGGTGTAGTGGTCTGAGTGTTATTGCAGGTTAGGCCTCCTTGGAGATAGCATAAAGATATCATTTTGATATCAATAATTTGGCTCTCTTCCACCACCCCTCTCCACATGTTTGAGAGGCCCCCGGACGAACACAGAACTAGGCTCGGCCACTAATTGCTGGACATTCCATTCTCCACCCAGGCAGGCCAGAAATAGCCAGATCACCGCTTTAGGAGACCTCTCTGCAAGCACCCTCATTATGTATGCACACTGTTTACAAAGGACTTCCTGCCCCGAGCAGGCAACTTGGCAAGCTGAATACACAAAATGCCAAGCACTCTGCATTTGCATACTGGCTACCTCTTTGTCAATTCGGACTTAACTCAATCATGCTAAATTCTGACCTTTCCAAAGCTTTGTCTCGCGCCCGAAACTCATTGTTTTCCCCAAGTACGGAATAGCCTGCAGTCACATTTCTCCGTATAAAAATCCCTAATTCCGAGACCATCCTCGGATTGCTCCCGAGTTCCAGACCGCCTTGCTGCCGCTTTGCTTGGCGAGCTTCCCCTCAGCTCCATGTGCTGAGCCACATCGAACCCCAGCATCGCTCTCTACTCTTCCAGGCTTCAGGACAGGTTTCGTATCACACAAATCAACTATCCCTCTCAAACATCCCTCTATACCACTCCAACCTTTACTTTCCTTAGTTACTTGTGTGATTGTGTGTTGCATACATTGTGTGTCTGTATTTAATAAAATCTCAATTATTCTTAAACTCCGGTTTGCTTCTTGGCTTGGCCTGACCCCGTAGACATTGGGTAAAAGATTCTGCTGCGTTGCCCTGCCTCTCACATTGCTAACTTGTGCTCTAGCTAATTTCCCCAACTTGTTTAATTGTGAGCGCATTTAGGTGTCCTTCCCAGGACCCCAGTAAACAGGGTAATATGAGTGTTGGACAAGGACTTTGAGACACTAGGGTTCAATTCCTCACTTGGCCTTGGGAACCCACTTGGTGACCTTGGGTGCATTACACACTCTCAGCCTCAGAGGAGGGCAATGTCAAACCCATCTGAACAAATCTTGTCAAGAAAACCCTGTGATTGGTTTGCCTTATGGTGACCATAACTTGGAAACAACTTGAAGGCACATACAAATCAAATGCTCCTTGAGTGAGTAGAAAGTCTTTACAAGGGAGCGTACCATATCTTCATTTCCAACAAAAAATGGAAGGAATTACCAAAAGAAGGAAGAGGGAAATATCTACAGTTCCCTACCCCATCCCTGTATGTGAGGGAGTTGCAAGTTCCTTCTTCTGGAGTTCACTCTGTTTTACCAGCCACAACAGCTAACAGTGTCACCACCATGAAATCAATAACAAAATAATAATTGAAATACTAGTGCATTGATTATAGGAATGGTTCTCAAGCTTTTCTTTACCATGGACCTCCTTTAAATATCTTTTGTTTTGATGGAGTGCCAAAACTTAATTCAGGGCGGCTTTTGGCTGTATGTGTGGTAGCAAGAAATGTCATGTGCTTTTGCTCAGCCACTGCGTGTTCTCACAGTGTGCAAAAGTAGCAAGTGCTAAGTACATTTTTTGCTATCAAACAATTTAATAACTTTTGAATGGTTTGAGATATTGTAATGAAAATTTGTACAATGTCTGTCACTAGCAAAGGACTCCTGTTCTCAAAAATCAATATCTAACTGTCCATGCGACCATCTGTCTTTCTTTCTTCCATTCATTCATTCTGTTTTAACTGTAAAAGCTCATAATATTTCTTTAACCCTTTGCAAACCCCCTGTGAGGACATTGTGCACCACTAGGATCCACAGATCCCAGATTAAGAGCTGCTAGAATACAGCATAAAATTAATATATTAAGCCAAGGGAAAAACTACACTCTATTATTTAAATGCAAAGATAGCTATGAAGCCTCCTAACATACTCTTCCCACCAGCCCAGAATTTTAACAGAAAATATGTTGGCATGTATAGTATTGAAGACAAAAGTCTCAAAAGAAAATGGTAAATGTGTATATCTGAAAAATATAAGGTGCAGAACTGCAAAAGCCTGAAAAAAGGGTAAGTAGTGAGGTGACCATGTTTGCTGACAACACATGTCTCCCTTGTTCTCCTACTCGAGGATGTAAGCCCGTCCTTGGCTCAGTAAAACACTTTTTTAAGTATAGATGCTTCCTAGTGCCACTGGAGGCAGGACAGACTCCATTCTGCTGTGATCTGGAATCTTTAGACAGGCCATCACATTGTCTGTCATAGTATGTGAAGGCAGTGTCAGGGTGAGAGCAAATTACATCTCCCATTCCACCATCACTCGGTCAGCCTTAAGTAAGAACATTCTTATAAACACAATGAATTCTCCTCCATACGTTCATTGCGACTAGCTATTCTGAGTAAGGGTAGATGGAATGCAGCTTTACCTATGACCAGGTGGCTCAACTACAACAACAGTCTCAAATGTTTTTCTGCTTCTTAATTTTGCATACTTCCTGATCGATACTTCCTGGAGGGATTTAGCTACACAGAACTGTTGATGGTCCAATTTTATCTGATATTTTCAGGGGAAACTCAGCTCCCACTAGCTCCTTGTTCTGGGTACCATGCCTGCAGGTGAAGTAGTTGGCAGCAGCAGGTCAGAACTTGTTAAATTCTTGAACCAGGATCTAGACCAGGAGTGGTGGACATAAGTCCCTCTAGATGTAATTGGACTACTGTTCCCATGATCCATCATCATGGCTTTGCAGGCTAGGGCTGCTGGGAGTTTCAGTCCAATGACATCTGGAGGGCTCATATTCTCCACTCTTGCTTTAAACAATGTTTCATTCAATGTTAGCTTCAAACATTTTGACTAAGATGGAATATCAGAACATCTACCTCACTCAAAACACAGCATAAAATACTTGAAAACACCACACATACACACGCACACACGCGCGCGTGAAAGGAAACTGGAGGCAATGAAATGATGTCTGGCTAAAATGTCATTACAGTGTGGATTGTTTAATATTGCTCCATGTCAAATTCCACTCCAATTTTGTTTACACTTAACCTTTGCAATTCAGTGAGGCTGAAACATTTGTGGTAAGTGCTACCCTAGAACTTCTGGATCCTTGCAAATTTATGAGCCACTATTCAATTAACTTTGAAATTCCTCTCCTCCATTTAATTTACCCCTCCTTTGTCAGCCTGCCAAAAGATCATAAAAGTGCTCTGGACATGGATACTCCACAGAGGCCCACTGATTCAGGTGTATGGAAGACTCAGTATTACAGCTCATTTCATGTTTCATAAAGTTTTAGATCAAACGTTTGTCCCTGACATGCCTTCCAATGTGATTGACATACTAGACCTTCTTTTAAAGATGAATGAAATCTCCCTATAGAATCACACGTTGTTAATCAAGTAAAATGTTGCTCTAGGATGGCTTCCTTCATGCATTGCTTTCTGAAGGTGAATGGGGTTGAACTCACTTCTCTCTTTTAAAAGCCAGATATTTCCTCCCACATTAACTTTAGCAATAAACTGCCCTACTGTATCACTGTTGCAAAATTACTCCAGTGAGAATTATAATATTGCTTATCTCTGCTTTGTCCTGTTCTGCAAAGAGAAAGCAGAAGCTGTTTGTTATTCTCATGCAGTGGGTGGGGAAACCTGAGGATGCTGCATATTATCTTCTGTTGTGGAAGACTTATACCTGTGTGCCCACATCAGCATTTTCCAACATGTGGTTCTCTAGGTGTGTTGACTACAACTAGCACTAACCCTAAACATGCATGACCTGAGTGGAGGGATGAGGTGCTGCTGCAGGTTATTGCTGAAATGCTTGCCTTTGCATAACAAATCTTCAAAGACTTCTCTGTATGCATTATGTAAAAATTGCTGGTTAAGCTGATATCTATTTAGAACTGTGAGGGCTGACGAGGAAGTGACATTCTCTCAGGACAGGTAGGGGTTAACCAACTGTAGGAAAAGCCTCATTAAGTGAACACCCAGTGAAAAATTATAGCCCTTCAAAAATCTGAAGATGGTGACTGTATCCTTTCTCAATCCCACATCACCTCCCTTCTCCAGATTAAATCTACCCAACTCCACTCAGGAAAATCTACCCAATTCTCTTAACCATTCCTTATAGCTAAAAGCATATACCCCCAGAACTGGATACAGTATTCTAGGTGAGATTTGATCACAGCAGAATAGAGGGCAAATGTGCTAGCACAAGGGTCACTGTGGCTCTGTCCACACTGCACACTTATAGTAATATGACTTGACAGCCATGGCTGCATACTGTGGAATGCTGATATCTGTAGCTTGGTGAGGCACTAGAACCCTCTGGCTGAGAATTCGAGTTGCTCCTTCTGAAATTCCTTATACAGCACATCCCATGCATGGAGCCATGGTCATTAAAATTCAAGAAAAAAGTTCTAATTGTGTAGTGTGAAACAGCCTCTTGCAGTAAAAGTGCAGTATAAGTGCAGAATCACAGCACTATATCAGTGTAGTGTGGAAGTGCCCCTGCTTAAAGTGAAAGCAGCTTGTAAGTAGAACTATGGGTGACAGGGAAAGGACTGACCTTCAGTCTTTCTCCTTGCTGTTTTTACTTTGCATTGGAAAGCCACTATTGATTGTTTCGCATTTTTTTTTAACAAATATGGGGTGGAACAGAACTACACATAAAGTGTAGTTTATTCCTGAACATAATTCTGTAACAGTGAAAATGAAGTACACTTGTCCCTTCTGTGAACCTTCTTTAATAATTAACTCACTAAACAACAACTTTGATCTTACCTCTATAAAGGGGTCTCAAGTAGGAAACAATTTTTTCTGCAAAGGCTAGTGAGTGACAATAGCTAAAGACATGCAAAGACGCTTGAATCTGAATTTACATAATTGGGTGTATCGTAACTCTAAAATTTAATTAATATTCATTTGCTGCAGGCTTTTACTTGTCACATTCAAGTTTGGCTCTTTCTGTTTTAGAATTAAAATGCAGAAAACACAGCTTTGGCATTTCCATTCTCAGGCTTCAGAGAAAGTAGGCCACAGTCCTATATACAATTAAATCTAAGGGCTGGCCTGGTAATTAAGAAAGAAAGAAAGAAAGAAAGAAAGAAAGAAAGAAAGAAAGAAAGAAAGAAAGAAAGAAAGAAAGAGTTGATCAGTATATGTTGGTATAAAAAATGTAATTTTTTTTGCAGATTGTGCAATTTATCTTCTGAAAGTTAGTTTTTGATATACATATTCCAACACAATGCAAGACTAATATTACATACCAGATGCTTTTATCTCAAACACGTTTTGAAGGATGTCCTTTATAATAATATATATCATACCATACCATACACATTCAACCATAAACATAGCTAGAAAATATCAGAGCACAACTCTCTCATCTAGTTCAATTATAATCAAGTTTCATTCATTCATTCATTCTTTGGAGAAAGAAACTGTTTTGAAGAGGTATAAAATATCCAGCAACAAACGATATATCTGAATATATAATTTCACCATATTTAATAGCATTTAAAAGGATAATACCCACATATCAAATCAACTCTGGGAACTGTTTCTGTCCAAGGAAAGACTAAATGCAGCATTTTGCTGAGCTACATTTATTAGAGGAAGACTAACCACTCCCTTGTGTGTGTACATATCTACCTTTGAGTTGCATGTCAACTTATGGCAACCCCAGCAATTTAACCGGGTTTTCTTAGGCAAGGAATATTCAGAGGTGGTTCCTCTGTAATACAGCTTTTAACTAATTGTGCAACATGGGTAGACATGAGTGCACAAGTTGTCCATTGCTCCATCTCACCCCAAACTTGCTCACTACACAAAGCAGTGGCTGCAATATTTGGCTGTCTCAGAGGTGGTTAGACAAAGGTATTTGCATGTAAGTGACGTGTCCCTCTCTTTTTCCTACTGAAATATAGTAGGGAGTATTTCAAGCCAAGGCCCAGTAGAGCAGGGAAGGTTGCTAGAGACCAGGTGAGAAAGAAGTTTTCGGGGGCAGTAAATACATTACAATTGTGGACAGCAAATCTAGTAGTGGGGGACAATAGCATGCTTTCTTCCATCTGGATGTGAGCCATCTATTAAACAGCCATATCCAAGATAAGGTTGGAGTTGGTGTAGAATCATAGAATCATAGAAATCTAGAGTTGGAAGAGACCACACAGGCCATCCAGTCCAACCCCCTGCCATGCAGGAACACCCTCAAAGCAACATGGGCAGACATGAGGACCTCTGAGCACCACTATTCTCTTAGAACTTCATCACACAAAGCAGATATGTTGCAATTACAACAGGATAATAGTGTGTTTGAGCCAGCATGGTGTAGTGGTTTGAATGTTGGACTACGAGCTTGGAGACAAGGTTTGATTTCCCCATTCGGCCATGGAAACCCACTGTGTGACCTTGAGTGTGTCACCTACTCTCAGTCCCAGAAAATCCCATGTTAGGTTCACCATAAGTCAGAAACAACTTGAAGGCACACAACAACAACAATAGTACATTTGACTGGGACTTATCACAAGATGTCATTCCTCTTCTATTGTTTTCCCAGTGGGAAACTATTTAGAAGCATTTCTTTTACCAAGGAGGTCATTAACAGATTAAAATAAACTTTTTCCAAACACTCATTCACTTGTAGAACAACATGAGAAGAACAAGGTCATGTGATAAGTCCCAGCCAAAGACACTAGCATCCTTCTGTAATTGTGATTAGCCTGCCTTGTGTGATAAAGCCCTAGGTTACTAAGTTGTCTTAGTGGAGTAAACACTCATTCACTTGTAGAACAACATGAGAAGAACAAGGTCATGTGATAAGTCCCAGCCAAAGACACTAGCATCCTTCTGTAATTGTGATTAGCCTGCCTTGTGTGATAAAGCCCTAGGTTACTAAGTTGTCTTAGTGGAGTGAATACAGGATCCAACTTGTGTTTCCCTATTGGATTGCCTTGGATCAGTCATTCTCCTTCAGCCTCACCTACCACATGAGGTTGGGTGAAATTCCTTTGGAAAATGGATACAATAAAGAATTTGTTTTGGACTCTGCACTGAATGAAACTGAATGGACTCCTGCACAGTTCACTTTCAAAGGTTTTGCTTTGGATTGTGGTGGTGGATTGCCTTTCCATCATAAAATAGGCTGCTGCAGGAGGTGGTTTAACAGCTTTGTATTTATCTGGTCTTCTTTGAGCCTTGGCCATGACTTCCAAGGAAAAAGAAGCCAATCATGTCACACTATGGTACCACAAAAGGGTGTCAGAAAAGATCAACTAGCTACTCCAACCGATGGACAGGCAAGGAAGGAAGCTATACTACATAAATCAGGGGATCTTACAAGTCCTTGCATCAATTGTGGAGCAAACAGAGAAGTTCAACCCTCTGTCTCAGTCTTTCCCAACTCACCTATTCCAAAGGACAAGACTTTGGTGATTGCCAGAATGAGCACATCCCATCCGATGAGCTGAGCACCTCTAGCTGCCATTATGCCTCTTCAAGATGCCGCACCAAACAAGCAAAGACTCTTTGAGATTCACACCTGTTATGTCAGAAGGACTGATCACCAGTTGAGTGTTTTCCAACAGAGAACTTTGTTGATTTAATGTGCAGTAAAGATTCTGGGTGTTAAAGCAAATCTGGAACTCAGACAAAGAGTTTACAGTCCTGTAAATACATTTTTGCTAGTATTATTTGATTGGTTACAAGTTTAGGACGTACTACTTGATTGGTTCCCCAAAACCAAACCAGATTGACCCAGTTGGTCCCCCAAAGTCAAACCTGATTGGTTAATGCAGAAGTGTATCACCTCACTGGCACACCTTTCTTCCTTTAGCTCATACCTATAACATGCCAGGTCATATTGACACTTTGGCTTCTTCGTCTTCTTAGCTTATATCACTTTGGCTTTGCCTATTAAGAATTCTTTGGTGTTCTTTGTTAATTCTGCAAGAAAGGACAGACAGCAAAGAGGATCTCACACAGAGGTAGATGAGCCCAAACTATCTGGTCTTAGCATGTCTAATCCCAGTCTGGCCACATACTTCTGGGAATTCTAGACTTGGGGCAGGGGGATCACTTTTCCAAGAACTGCTATGGCAACAGCAGATGGTGACTCCCTTGTTCCATTAAAACGCAGAGTCTTCCAGCCATCATGACTACTCATTGATGGATCTTGGAGATGTAATCTGAAATGATAATTTTTCCAAAATCTGCTTTTCAATTTTTTGGATCAGATCTTATCAGAATTTATACCTAGCACATTATCTGACATTTAATCTCCAGTTTTGCTGATATAGTTCTACTAAAATCTTTTATCTCAAGCATCTGATTTAGTTTGCCCAACTAAGCAGGTCTGAAACAACAGCTTTGCTCTGAATGTTCTACTTTAATATTCAATCGGATGTGTTTAAACATTAAGGTATACAATTCATTGCTAATGATAACAGAAACATCCAGCAAGCGGGCTTATCTTTGGCAGCAACTGGATCATGATCTAATGCTTGAATTAAATCAGAAAGGCATACAGATTATCAAAGCTCAGTAGAGATAAAAATGTAGGGATTGGGGTCTTTCCAATCAAAGAGAACCTTGGGCATTTTTCCTTGTGCCAGATGATTCCAGAAGAGAGAACTTTGGAGTCTCTTTGTAGATTTAAATTTATTTACCGATTTACACATTAAATAGAGTTGGATGGATAACAACAGCTGGCACAAGGGATGGAGGCAGAAAATAAATCAAAGTTCATTGAATAGCAATAAATTTTAGTTCAACTGAAGCATGTACTGCAATGCTGGCTTTGCACAGATGGATCACCAGTTTTTCTGCTACAGTAAGACACAAGCTATGGGAAATTCATGGCAGCTGTTGCTAGTTAAAAATCTAAATAAATGAAGCAGCTTTCCTAGCAAGTAATAAAAAGGTAGGGAGTTTTGTACCACAAGCCTCAGCAAGGGCATAGCTCAATGCCTCAGGCCAAGAGAGAAGAAGTACAAATAGACTTCCCAAAGCCAGGTGTTGCCACCAACATATGTGAAATGGGCACAGAGCAGGAGGCTTCCATTGGATGGAAGCCCAGGGCAATGGTCTAGCCAGTCCAACAGCTGATGGTGTTTTGTGTAGAACAACTTCTGACAGAATGGTAGATCTGTTGCAACAAGCCTTGTAACAGGACTACATACTGAAAGGTTTGGAGAATATTCACATAAATATTTCATTTGCTTGTTTGTTAAATTTGTACCTGGCCTTTTCATCAACAATGACAGAAACTATAAAAAAGACCAAGCCAACAAAGAACAGTAACATCTAGAGCAAAAATATCCAACCAATCCTTGTAACATAATAATAATCAATACAAGAAAATGATATAAATATCAGATAAGATTAAATAAATAAGTAAAAGATAGACCAGTAAGAAACAAAATTATTTTTAAAATGTAATTTTAAAATAGCAGAGAAGATCAGGTTAGCAGTTTACATAAACAAAGTTCTGTTGTTATGTACAAGCCTTCCTTTGTGGAGTTTTGAGCACAGAAACTGAGAAGGTCCTTTCTCAAGTTCCTACCAAATTCACAAAAGATGCTAGTGGATAGGAAAGCCTCATTGCTCATGCAAGTGATGGAGAACTGTGTTGAACTCTTGGTCCTGTACCCTGCATAAGGCATACTGGCTGGCTTCATTCTATAGATGCACATGTGCTAATTGTATGGAACCTGCCCCACAAATAGCTGAACATGTCAATGTTAAGATACAGTATATATATAAGCAGAACCAGGCAACCTGCCTGTTATTAACACTTAAAGGTACAGTCATGTCAGTCTAGACCAGTATGCAAAGGGATCTTGTAGCATCTTTGAGACTGAGAGAAAGAAGCTGTTTGCTTAAGCTTGAGTAGACTTAAGTCTGTTTCATCAGATACAAGCCTTTACTCCATCAGATGCATCTGATGAAATAGATTTAGGTCTATGAAAGCTTATGGTACCAACTTCCATCTCCCAGTTAGTCTCAAAGGTGCTCGCACAAGATCCCTTTCCTGCCTGTAAACAGGGTAGAGTGCAACGGCACATCCCCATTCCCATTTTGTTTCCTAACATATCCTTTGTGTGAACAATGCATTCAGAAAATCTCAGCTCCTGGTCAAGTTTGTCTGAGAGAAAGTTGTCCTTCAAAAAGACTGGTTGCAAGCCATTTGGGACTTTATTGGCCATAAGAAGAAGGATCTGTGGCAGTATACGTTTAAAGGAGAGCTACATCTTGAAAGTAAACATTCTATGAGACTGGAACCAAAGGCTAGAAGAAGAAAGAAGGAAGGAGGAGCTGCATGGTTATAATAGACTAGGGTAGAAGATCTTTGAGACTGTGGCCCTTTCCATACCACCTCCCAAACTTCCATGGGGATGGGAGAAGGATGGGGCTGTCATGACGGTTCTACATGATGTCATCATGGTCCCATCCTTCTCCCATCCTCAGGTGGTGCAATCATGGATTAAATCATTGATGGGTTTCCCCTTTCAATGACCTGCGATTGCGCTACCATCACAGATCTACCTGTCTTGCAGAAGCCTAGGAAACACAATGGCTATACTTCCTACCCCAGTGCAGTCTGGGAAAATAGCTGGCTGCACTGGGGAAGGAAGAGGTATGGCCATTGCACTTCCTTCACCATGGAGTCGGCTGATGTGGAGGGGAGTGCTCCAATCGTGCTCCCCTCCCAGCAAAGCTGATGCCAGGATCCCCACTGAACATTCTTGCAAAAAGGTAGGGTGCGGAAAGGGCCTAAGTGTTTAATTTTACAGATGCAACCTATACATTAAAACAGAGAACAAAGACTTTTGATCCATCAGTTAAACAAAACAATACTGAAAAACAGCCAGCATATCAGCCGGAGGAGCGTTCTTCCTAAAATTGCTCCCAGTTAACAGCTTCATTGCAGCATTCCAAAACAGTTGAACTTTCCAAATAATTTTCAAAGCCAGCTTACACAGAATGTGGTAAAATAATCTAATGAGTGCTAATTAACACCTAGAAATAGGCATAGGTGGCACACTCGCTTCGACTAAGCCAAAGTGCATCCTGAACAAGTAGCCTTTATGAGATGATTTCATTTTTAATTTTTAATTACCCAAGTCTTTCATTATATGGTGTACTGAATAATAATAATAATAATAATAATAATAATAATAATAATAATAATAATAATAATAATTTTTTTATAAAAATTAATTAACAAACATATATTCAGTAAATGCTTCCACATTCCATGTAGTTAGTCCATTGCCTTATTCTGAAATGATCAGTGTTGCCTTCTTTGAACTCAAGGCAACTCAGTGTTGCCTTCTTTGAACTTTGGTGGGATGGGAGGATGGAGCAGTAAGGGTCTTAATGTTTTTAAAAAATCAGTTTCAAGCCAAATAGGAACTGTAAGTAGCTCATTTTCCCCCTAAAAATAATCATATGGTAATTACTAGTAATCTACTAAGTGTAGTTGCTAAAACCCTTTCCCTCATTCCATTCACATATTACTTGGTATTAGCTGACAATGATATCTGTTGTTATTATTCTATTCATTTGGCACTGAATGAATATTTTTTGGATGTGGCATAATGAAGAAATGCCAGCAGGTGCTTAGCAGGTAGAAGCAACTAAGTAAACCATAACTGTCTAGATAAGTACATTAATTTTTTTCAATCTCTTTGTAAGCACAGTTTTAGTAACTTGCCCCTGTCTCCTTTAGTATCTGCCTCAGGAAAGCCAGAAGGAGACTGTAATAAGCAAAAGAAAGGAAACAGTGCATAGACAAAAGCAGCTAAAACTGAGTTACTAGCCATGTAGTATCAGTCACATTCACAGCCTCCAGGACGTATTCAACTCCCCACGTATATCAAAACAGATGTGGTTCTCAACCCTTCTTTTTAGACTAAGAGGTTGAGAGTTCTTTGCTGTTTGTCTGCTGATCAGTAGCTGTTTGGAAGCCATTTATTTAGTCATTCATTCATTCATTCATTCATTCATTCATTATTTATCCATTGGGATCAAGGCAAGAAATTACACTTTCTTCATGGAGCAAAATAGACTTTTCATTGTCTAGGCACATTACATTCACTACAAGACATTGCAGGTAACACATCAGACATTTTACACAATATTGGAGTGTCCTAACCTATATATCATTTATGGAGAAAACAAACAAGTACCCAGGGAAGGCAATGATTTTCTGTTGGCACTGCCCTCTGATTACTGCAGCATCCATAAGCATAATGGGAAATATATTCTTATCATAGCCTATTTCTTACTAGTATTGTTTGGGTATTTATCAGCCAGGTCTTTATCAGATAGGAATGGTGAAGTTTTCATGTACAGTTATGTTGGTACATGAGAGACTGCCTCTTGCTCTGTCTTCTTCTGTCTCTCTAGAGCTAGTTTTCATAGTATTTCTAGCCCCTATTTGTCCAGACCAAGACAGATCTTTACTAGCCTCCACCAATGTAATGAAATGCACAGATATAAGATAGGTGACAGCTGCCTTACCCACAGTACATGAGAAAGGATCTAGTGGTCTCAGTAGACATGATTCAATAGTGTGATGCAGCAGCTAAAAAAGCCAGTGCAATTCTAGGCTGCATCAACAGGAATATAGCGTCTAGGTCAAGCAAAGTCATAGTACCACTCTATTCAGCTTTGTAGGAAAATTTGGCCCAGGATCAAAAAATGAACCAGGAGAGTGAATTTTGCCAGGTCAACAGTTTGTTCATCACAAACACACTCTTCAAGCAACCAAAGAGGTGACTGCATACATGGACATCTCCTGATGGCCAACAAAGAAATTAAACAGAGTCCATAATTGGAAGCAGAAGGTTGAGAAGCTCCATTTTCTCTGCAAAAACAAGACCAGGAGCAGATTGTGACACAGACCATGAATTACTAATAGCAAAAGTTCGAGTAAAGCTAAAGAAGAACACTAAACTAACCACCATGCTAAAATACAACCTGAAGAACATCCCCATAGAATTTAAAGAGAATGTAAAAAATAGATTTGCATTATGAAGTCTGATTGACCAGGAGTCAGAAGAACTCTAGACCAGTGGTTCTTAACCTTTTCTTCACCGTGGACCTCCTGTACATATAATTTCTTGCTGGAGTCCCACAAAACTTAACCTAAGATTTAAATATTTAAATATAGGTTTAAATATTCAAATATTTATTTAAAGTTGCTCATCAGGGGTCTTCAAATGAGAGAGCAGTTTGGGCTTGTGTAGATGCCTGCCACTGTGTCCTTTTTGTCAGGAAATGGGGGTGTGTGGGTGCTGAAACTGCTGCCTCATTTCAAATAAGGAAGCAGTCTGTGCGCACAAACACATCTGCCACCCTGTCCCTCAGTGCCCACACCCCCACCACATAGAAGAATAGAAGTTGTTCTGCTCTTCTACTCTGCTCAATTGTCCTGATGCATAACTTCTACTCTGGACAAGAGACCACTGTCTGAACACATTATGGAAAAAAGAGAATGGTTTCCATTGGTAAAGGGTTGGAAAACACTACTTTTTTTACCCCATTTGTTTAATTTGTATGCGGAACATATCATATAGAAAACAGAATTTATGGATTCGTAGTAAGCTGGCACAAAAATTAGGAGAAAGGAACATCAATAATTTAAGATATGCAGACAATATCACTTTACTAGCAGAAAACAGCAAAGATTTGCAATGGCTGCTAATGAAAGTTAAGGGAAAAGGTGCAGAGGGAGGATTGATTAAAGCTGAAAATTAAGAATGCAAAAATAATAACCAATGGTGGTCTAGTGCAGGTCCCTGAGCCATTGGCTACCAGTCTTCAATTAGTTTCCAGGAAATAAAGAAATAGTTACAGCTAATTGGCATAATTGCGTGAGTAGGGGTGATGGGGCTTCAGAATAAGACAACACACCAAAATTGAGGAACAAAGGCCACAACTTTATTGGCTATAGCATACAATGGGTTGGCCGAAAACATGGGCCTGGATCCTTGCATTGATCAGCCCGCTGCCGACCAATGTACCCAAGCTTCTGACCTGGTGCCGGAATCACTAATGGCCGCCAGGGGATCCCACTGCCGGAGTCCCCTGTCACGAGGAGGTGCAAGCAAGGCATATCTCCCCGAGCCGGACATGCTCGCCGCCTTACACCCCCTTCCAAACCGCAAGGGGCCAATGAACCTTGTTCAAAGGCCATTGGCCCTGGCCCACCTGGATCCAAGACCCATGTGATGACCAAAAAGGCGGGACCACCTATTGCCAACCCTGCAGCTGCAGCCAATAAAGAGTCAGCCCAGAACAACCCCCTCAACAGCCCAAGTGGGCCAAGGATGAAGGCCAGCATGGGGAACTCACAGTTTTAATTCTGGACTGATATAACCTGCAAAGGCCCTAGATCTCCATCTCCCCACCCTCATTACGTCCCCGTCAGACAGACCCCATTCCAAAGCCATGGTAGCAGCCCCGATCCAAAAAGAGTGACTCCCAAACTGCGTGGGAGGTAGCCCAGGGCAGGCCAGGGCTGCCTGTAGGATGGCCACAAACTAGAATCTAGACAAAGTGGTATGATCCTGGTGGATGAACAGGGGGCCCGGGCCCTTGGGTCTCATCCACAGGTACCTGGTCAAGGCCTTGACCGGGCAAGGGCTGTTCCTGCACCATACATGGAGCCACACCATGGTCCTCCACCCCTGCTGGTCATTCTTCGAGCATCTCACTTGCAAGGCGAGAGAAGACCCATGGAAGGTGGTATCTCCAACCAAAAATGCCCAGTTGGAAGCATCCAACTTATAGCTGCACACCAGCTTGCCCACCCTGAATGCGCCAAAGAAGTCAATGGTGAAAGGGCCCCCGGAACAGGGCTACTTCAAAGCGAGAACGGCAAACTCCAGGCAGAGACTGGATCAAGCCCCCAAGCAGGTTGAATGAAATAGGCCTCCTGGTGTCCCTGGGATGGAGACGCAAGTGCCCCCAGCCTGCCAGCACCTTTCTGACCCAAAAGGATGCACGGGGGTCGCCCTACCCTGCAGCCTTGCAGAAGAAGAAGATTCCTGCCAGATGAACCGACAGAGAACGGGGAGAAAGTGCAAGGTCCAATAAGTGAGCCATAAAATACAACACGTGCTGCTTGGTGATCTTGCCCTCAAGACGATACCCCTGGAGACGACGAAAGTCCTGGAACCTGCTGAATGCCTTGCGGTAAGCCCAAAAGGTGCTAGGCACAATGGACTGGAACAACCCTTCCATCACTCGTCGTTCCCAAGGTCCCAAAGCTCCTCTGGGAATGCTGCTGGCACAGGGTCCACCTCTGGGGCCAAGGATTGAAATCTCTCTTCCTGGAAGCGAGACAAAGAGTCTGCAATCACATTGTCCAACCCTGGAACAAAACTAGCTGAGAGGGATATGTTAGTGGACAAACAGACAAGAATCAATCTCCTAACCAGTCTCATAACTCTGTTGGAGTTGGATGACAGGCAACTGATAACAGCCACCACCGCCTGATTGTCACACCAAAAGCAGACCTTCTTATTGCTGAGCTCCTCAGACCAAATGGACACCGCCACCAGGATTTTAAAAAAGTGAGGTCCCTAACCACATCTCCCACCAGCCATGCCTGCGGCCAACATCTAGCGCACCAGCGCCCTTGAAAGAAAACTCCGAAACCAACTGACCCATCTGCATCTGACTGGATCTGGAGTGCTTGACCAGGCTCGAGTCTGTCCTGCCAAACCGACACCCCATTGAAGTTATCAAAAAAGGATAGCTATACCCCAAGGTTCTCCTTAACACCCCTGGTGATGCGAATACAATGATGGGGGGCCTTGACACCCAACGTGATTCTTGCTAACCTGGCACAGAAAGCCCTGCTGGGGGCAACGACCCTGCAGGCAAAATTGAGGTGCCCCAGCAAAGATCTACACCTCTTTCAAGGAGGCCTTGCTCTGCTGCACCAACGAAGTGATGAGCTCCTTGATTCCTGCAAGCTTGTCAGCTGGCATGCGGGACACTCCTAGGACTGAGTCAAGCTGGATGCCCAAATAGGAAAGTGATGTGGAAGGGCCTTCAGTCTTTTCCTGTGCCAAAGGGATCCCACACTCATGTGCTAATTCTTGGAACATCTCCAACAAATTGGCACAATCGCTGGACCCGCTCTTTCCCACAAACAGAAAGTCGTTGAGGTAATGGCTGATCAGGGAGGACCCTGCCCTGCACTTGACTGCCCATTCCAAGGAAGTGCTAAAGATTTTGAAGGCAGTACAACTGATGGTGCACCCCATAGGCATCGCCCTATTGTAATACCAAAACCCACCAAATTTGAATCCCAGCAGACAGTAATCATCTGGATGAACCAGAAGTAGCCTGAAGGTGGACTGGATATCGCACTTGGCCATAAGCGCCCCCCGGCTGCATGACCTCACCAGGCCAACAGCCTGATCAAAAAAGGAATAACGAACCAAACAAAGGTCATGGGGAATGGCATCATTAATAGACGAACCCTTTGGGAAGGACAGGTTATAGATGAGTCTAAGATGAGTCACCCGGAGTCTTTTTGGGGACCACATCAAGGGGAGACACCTTGAGATTAGGCATAGGAGGATAGGAGAAGAGGCCCGCCACCCTGCCCGCCTGTATCTCCTTAGCAATTTTATTGGCAACTACCTGTGGGAGATCATGGTCAGATTTCAGGTTACCACCCTCAAAGGCCAACTGAAGCCCCACAGCTGGAATGCGGAAGCCCACTGTAAATCCACACTCATTGAAATGAGCTGCCCTCTGGTCCAGATAAAGAGCCAGGAAGAGGCGGAGCGCAGGCAGGCAGACTGGGGAATGGGAGGGAGCGAAACTAATGCCTGGTGGTCCCTGCACTGCCAGTGGGGGAAGTGGATGGGGAAGCATCCTTCCTGCTGGGATGAGTGCCCCCACCCCGGCCTAGGTGAGAAAACTGGTTTCCTCTGAGGCAGGGGCAGGACACCCTGGAGTGGGAACCCAGGCAGCCTTCGCAGCTGTGTTCAAACTTGCACTGAGCCCGTTGATACTTGCCCTGGTTGAACTCCCAGCACACCAGCCATCTCAAATCCTTTCTCCTTTGCCCACAAAAAAGCTTGCTACCCTCCATTCTGCCCTTGATGTGTGGACCAACAATTACAAGCCAGAGCTTGTCGTTGATCAAGTCCCAGCATGTGGACTCACTCTCTGAGGTTTGCTTGCAGAAGGTGCAGTCATGTTTGATGGCTACAGATTCCCCTGCAAGAGACCTGGCCTTGACTATGTTACCCAGATGGTTGGAAAAGTGCAAACCTCTTTTGGGATACACCGCTGAGACTACCCCCATGAAAACATTGTAGCCCACTAGCCAATTGCTGAACGAGCATTCAGCCAACTAGGTTTCCCCCTCCTTTTTATGCTTTTTACTGGACCTGGGTACATGCCCTTCCTCTCCTTCGGGCTTGAGGAGAGAAAAAATGTCCACATAATATCCATCCAGAACATGTTCCCTAGTCTTTTTGTCAGGATGAATCCCAGGGGAGTCCTCATGATCCCCAAAGGTAGCAAGAGAGTCACTTGGTAACAGATGATTCGTCCCACACGGCCCTAGGCCCGACACTTTCTGGATTCGCACCCAAACGCCTGCAAATGGCCCATGCAGGGAGCCCTGGCACATGGGCTGCAGCCTTCCAGTACTCTGGAGCCCAAGGCCGGTCAGCTGAGGACTCACTCAATGCTCCGCCGTTGTCTGAATCCCCTCCACTCCTCCTTCTGCACTGCTTGTTCTTGTTCCTCCTCTTCCTCCTGCTGCGCCTCTCCCGGCTGGAGGAATCAGAGCTAGAGTCTGATGAGGAAGAGGTGCTGGAAGGTGATGACGACAGGGATCTCTGTTGACGGCCCTGCTGTGCCTGGGGCTGTTCAGAAGGTGTTTCAGCCTCACTCTAGTTTTCCGGGGGCAGGGGGGCAGGCACAGATCGCATCTCCAGTTGTTGCACTTTCTCCACCAATAACTCAATGGTCTGCGCAAGCCCAGCCAAGACTGAATTCCCATGTGGAGCAGAGTCCCTTGTTGCTTTCAAAGAGCATCCGGTCGCTTCATCAGGTCAGGCCCGCCTAGGGGCCGGGGCTAGGCTGACCCAGGATTTTCTCTGCTGCCTAGCCTAGCAAGGCAGAGGTTCCTGCACAGGAGGCACATGCTTGGGAGGCATGTTCAACAGCTGCAAGTGTGAAGGGTCCTGACACAAGGGAGGATGGCAGCACTAGCAGAAACGAGGGGAGAGGATGGAGGGACTGAGAGATTGCACTGGCGAGGGGGGAGGGGAAGGCAGCCGAGGAACACAGGGGTGGAGGGAGGGGTGGACACCAGCAGACCACTCCAAGGCAACATCCTAGCCCAGACAACCCTCTACTGCTAGGTGCAGGACTGGCCAAGGCCGAAGCTGCCGCTCCCTGCTGCCCCAGAACAGCAGACCAGCCCTCATTGCCACCACCCAGAGGCAGCCCAAGCCCCCCAGGCACAAGTAGATGGAGGGCCCAGCCCTGACTGACCTTACTATGTCGGAGCCCCGACCGTTCCCACACATCCTGCTTACCACTGCCTGACTGTTGCTGCCACTGCTGCCAGCCACTGTTCCAGAGCAACACTCTGCCACTGTGAGGTCTGACCGGCAGCCCCACTTGTCCATCGCTGCCGCCACTGCCAGGAGCCAGATGATTGCCATGGCCTGCTTGCTGTTGCCGCCTCCGCCCGGAGTGGCCAATCCACGCCGCCTCCAGGCTCCACTGGCAGGCCACGCTGTCTGCTCTCTTCATTCTCTGCCCCTTGATCGCTGCCGTCGCCACTGCCACCATTCGAGGAGCCCAGGAGCAGCATGGAACGAAGAGCCTGGAAGCAGCGCAGACCCGGAGTGCTGGCCTCCCAGGCGGCCACAGGGGAGGTGATCCCCTATGGCCACCCACCAGGCCATGGCAGCCAATTGGAGCGTGGGAGATGCGCTCTGATTGGTTGCTGTCTCGTGGACATCCGGGCATCCCCATGAGGCCCTCTCTCCCCAGAAATGGCCCGCCCCTCTGGCTTGCAGGAGGCCGGAAGGGCCTTCATCTACCTGCCGCCCACAGATATATTATATCTGTATTATATCTGATTCCTTTTCTAATTATGCGCAACTTGGAATTTGCCTTTCCCCCCCGCTGGCAACCACACAGTGGGCTGACATTTTCACAGAAAAACTCCCAGATCTCTTGGCCAGCTGCTGCCAGCTCACATCCCATCAGTGTATATGTGAAGACATATATGTGAAGATTTTATACCCTAATATGCATCACTTTATGCTTGTGTTCACTGAATTTTCATTTTCTATTTTATTTCCATTTTTTCTGTCATCAGAAAAATAACTGTCATCAACAAATGTGATCACCTCACTATATATGCCTAACTCTGGATATTTCATCACATTTCTAATTCTCTTCAGCTCAAGCTTGATAGATGAACATGCTTTGCATTTTCTTATAAGAGTACTGTGTGTTCAGAGTTCTGTATCTAACTGTTACAGTCAATTAGAATCTATTAGAATCATTATCTCTTTTGCTATTAAAGAACTGTAATGAATGTGTAGATACAACAGATGATTATACAATAGATGACTAAAGATGCAACTAGTTACAATTAGAATCATTAGACCTTTTGCTATCAAAGAACTGTAATGAATATGTAGATACAATAGATGATTGTACAATAGATGATTGATGATACGATAGATGATGTTACAGACACCATTGCATTCATTTAATAAGGTATAATATTTTCCCTTTTTTGATAATTTTGTAGTATTTCATTTATAATATTACCATTGCTTTCATGGTACTCAAGACTATTTTCCATTTCAGCTGATGGTTCTTCTTGTTGTTGTTTTAAAGTAATGACTTCTGTTTTCATTATGTAAAAAACCATAATGGGAAGTAGGCGTAATTAATAACAATCTGCACGTCAATATTGACCCCCCCTTAAAAACTTTTCTGAGGTCCTGGCAGCCATAATTTTGTGCACTAGAAGTTATCATTGGAATCAACATTGCTTTGAAAATATTTAGAACTGGATATATTAACCCTGGGTTCCTGCAATTCAGCAAGGTGCATATGGATTTTATGTTAGTCTTTGTATTCATGAGATTTAAAATTTGTTGTTTCTAGGACCCTGGAGCCCTGTTGGCGCAGTGGTTAAATGCCAGTACTGCAAGCCACAAGGTTGTGAGTTCGATCCTGCCGGGCTCCAAGGTTGACTCAGCCTTCCATCCTTTCGCAGGTTGGTAAAATGAGTACCCAGCTTGCTGGGGGCATGTATAGAAATGTTTCAAAATACATGCTATTTGTAAGTTGTTCGCCGCCTCGATCCATATATGGAGAGGCGGGATACAAATAATAATAATAAAAAATTACACCCAGATAGCAATAGGATTTCACCTGTTCAAATTCTGTAGATCTGATAAACAACTTATGGATATTTCATCTTTTGCAAAACAAACAAACAACCTGCAATCAGCCCTCCACATTTACTAGAGTTAGGAAGGCAGAACCCCACAGAAGTGGAAAAATCACAAATATGAAAATGTGTGTGCATGTCCATGGAAAACGGGGCTGAGGCATGATGGGGAGAATGGGCACCCAGGGTCCAACCAGGTCAGGAAAAGAGAGGGAAAGAAAGCTTGGCATGGTGGCTCTGTGCCTCCTCTCTCTTGCCCATCTCCTTTCTTGGGTGTGTGTGTGAGGTATTGGGAGAGGGATTGTGGTGCTGAGAAACTGAGCTGCTAGCCATCCTCAGCTGGTCAGGAAGCAACTGGTGGAGAAAGAGGAGGACCAGAGGCTGATCTTTAAAGGCCTGATTAGAGTTGCAGAGAAGGAAAGTTCTGTTACTCTGATTTCTGGGGTCCCTTGGGGGACAACTCAATGTGTTCCACGTGATGGGGAATGGAAACTAGCCAGAGCACAAGCAGTAGCAATGTAAAACACAGGGTAACCTAGCGGGGTCTTTTTACCCAGTTTTTACAGGGTCAGGCCAAGCCAAAAACCAAACAAAAATGTCCAATAAATGATTTTATTGAAGGAAAAGTCTCGCGCGACAACACAACTCACACACTCACTCAAGACCTATTAAGAACCAAAAGAGAGGAAACTGCATAGGGGAATATTGAAGGGGTGTAGCTGGGTGATACTGTACCTTTGTCCTGAAGTCCGTGGTCCAGGAAAAACAGCAGAGAAGTGGGGCTCAGCATGGAGAGGGCTGAGGGGATCACTCAATGGATGGAGCAATGCTCTGCTGGGATGACCGGGGGTGATCCAAAGAAACGCTGAAAACCTGGGACTACGGTATTTGTAGGGGAAAAAGTACCTGGTGGGCTAATCCTTTCCCGGGTAGAGCAATGGGTGTTGCAAGGAGAAAGAAGCTCCATGATGGTAACTTCCTTTGCATGATGAGATTACAAGGTGTCACCAAAGTCTCAGGATCTTCGGCTGCATTTGGTTGTGGTGTGACTTCATGTAAATGGTCCTCGCCCGATGGGATATTTGCTTAACTTGGGGCAAACATGCTAATCACCTCAAGTTGGCTTCTCAGTAGCTGAGGACTCTTTGTTTACTGTGGGTTTGCACAGCTTGAGGTCTCCTGGGGCTACGTGACAGGGGATTTTACTGGCCTGGCCTGGTTTTTGATCATTTGACCTACGTGCCCATCCAGGTTACCTCTCAGGCACATTGAATCATATTTTAATATCAAAATTGTAGACCCCGGGACAGGGTTTACCAGTGAGATAACTGTTCCTCTGGAAAAGAGGCACAGTGGTGGTGGCGGGGGCAGGGGTTGGAGAAACTCACAAATAATCAAATCTAGAGGGCTAAGTGTACTTCAGATATTGTTGATAACCAAATCATTTTCTGTTCAGTAGGAGATGAGCTATCTGAACAGTATTGTGAAATCAAACTTGTGATGTTGAAAGTAAGATCAAGTCATTAACACAGTACAGAATGTTTACTGTTCTGTTTAGGGCATTTGGTAAGTCTGAATGTGCAGAAACACAACAGTATCATTGATATAAAAATCAAAGACAAACAGGCCTTCAAATGTTAAAATGTGAAAAGGCCAGATGTGAACCAATATGGATCTTCAAGCACTTCTGAGAGAGAGAAAAAGTTCATTTTAAACAAAAGTCTTGGATATATACTGGTGTTTAACAATGTAGCCCATAGATGGCACCTATTTATGGAGTCAAAGGTGGCACTCAGCAGCAAAAAGCTGGCCATTTTTTTGTCAAGAATTCAATTATCAGATGACAAAAAGCAAAGTAGTTTCCAACAGTAGATCTTCCACTCCTAAAACAAGATTGCAGTTCAGCTAGTATAGAATGTTCATCTACCTAGCACTCTAAAGGAAGTACTGAGCATACATTGTGGTTGGAAAGTTTAATTGATTTATTTAAATTAATCCTTGTAATTAAATCAGACATTATTATGGTGTGTGTGATGAAACACTAAAGCAGAGACAAGGTCTCTATAAAGTCAGTGATATTAAACACCCAGATTCAGAGTCTTAGTTAGCAGCTAACAGCTATCAGCAAAAGGTAGAAACAATTTGTGTTGATATTTCTAGACTGAGAACGAAGAGGTAAGTTTTCTTGACATTGAATGGGGCCTATACAGTTTTCTTAGGCAGGTCTTAAAGGGAATAAGCTGCTTTTTGACTTGAAAGAAATTCAGAAGCAAATGTGTGTACAGTGTATTTTTAAAAATGCTTTTTACTTTAAGTTGAAATGAGTAGTTAGCAAAGATAATGTTATATATGGAATTTCTAGTGAATAAAAAGATTAAAAATGTAACTAGGCTCGACGTTTCTTCAAGTATGAGTAGCACTGATTAAAAAAAGAAGCTCTCTTGAAGCCCTTTCAAGGTATACAATTATAGCATTACGATTCTACTTTAACTGCCAAGGCAACATCTTATGGAATCCTGGAATTTGTAGTTTGGTGGAACCCTAAAGCTCTCTGGGTGAACATTCTAAATATCTCTTTCTAAATGACAAATCCAAGGATTCCTGAGGATGTTGCCATGGCAGTTTAAATAGAATCATAGTGCTAGAATTGTGTAGTGTGAAAGGGCCCCAGGAATAATGAATCTTTTTTTAAAAAAAACTTTCCATTCTGGTATTGATGTGATGCTTTAAAATAAAATAAAATAATTAATAATAAGGGAATAATAAGGGAAGTATATGAAATCACAGCAACTACAGGTACTTTTGTATTATGCAAGTATGATTCCACTTTAACTGAGCTGGTTCTAAAATGTGGAATCCTAGGGTTTATAGATTAGTGAGGTATTAGAGCTCTCTGGTTGAGAATTCTAAATACTCCTACCAATGTTGCAAAATCCCAGAATTCCATAGGATGTTGACATGGAAGTTAAATTGGATTTGCAGCACTCTAACTGAAATGGCTCCAAGTTCCCTTGATGGTTCAAGGAACTAAATGCCTTTTAAGACCTGGGCACTGTCATGATTAATATAGGCCCTTTCCATACCCTACCTTACCCTGGCAGTGTGCTGTGGGGATCTCGGAAGTGGCTTGGCTGAGAGGGGAACATGGCAGGGGCAATCCTCTCCACATCGGCTGCCTCCGTGATTCAGGAAGCGCGATGGCTCTGCCTCTTCCTGCCGCAATGCAGCCAGGTACTTTCCTAAGTTGAACTGGGGCAGGAAGCTCAGCCAATGTGCTTCCAGACCCTTCGCACACTGGACAAGTATGGGATGGCGGTGCAATTGTGGATCACTGATGGGGAAAACCCATCAATGATTCATTGTATGATTGCACCACCCTGGGGACAGGAGGACGGGACCGTGACAATGTCATGTATAACCATCATCATGGTTCTGTCTTTCTCCTGTCCTGATTGCAGGATGACAACATCCTGTGAAAAGGGCCATACTTAAAAGCTTTTTCATAGCTGACTTACATATTTTTTTTTAGCAATTGACACTCAAATTATGGGAAATATGACAACAGATTAATGCAAGAAGCTAGCCTTCCCCAACCTAGTATTCTCCAATTGTTTGGGACTACTGTCTTCAATGTGACTAGTGGTCAGGGATGACTGAAGGTGCAGTCTAACAAATCTGTGAGGCACCAAGCTAGGAGAGCCTGTTAATATATATAGTTGATATAAAGCAGATATTCTCTATATTTTAAACTCAAACAGTTGTATCTGATGTTTAAAAGACTTTGAAGAGCCAGCCTGTGAAATACTTTTGTTTGAAGATCTGAAAAACTGTTGTTGGTAGTTTAGGAACACTGGAGGCAGTTGGACCAGTGTTTTTGATTGATAAGTTTGCTGAGATTTGTTAGTCAATTCACTTCATTTGACTGAAAAATGTATATCGAATCATAGAATCATAGAGCTGGAGAAGACCACAAGGGCCATTGAGTCCAGTCCTCTGCTATGCAGGAATACATAATCAAAGCATTCCCAACAGATGGGCATGCAGCCTCTGTTTAAAAACCTCCAAAGAAGGAGATTCCATCACACTGTGAGGCAGTGCTTTCCACTTTCAAACTGTTCTTACTGTCAGGAAGTTCTTCCTAATATTTAGGTGGAATTTCTTTTCCAAAAGTTTGAAGACATTGTTCCACATCCTAGTTTCTGGAGCAGCAGAAAACAATCTTGTTCCATCTTCCATATGACATCCCTTCAAATATTTAAACATAGCTACCTGTCATGTGTTTATCTGTTGTATTATTCCTTTTCCTTTTCGATTTTTGTTTGTATTGTAATCCCTATATGTAGTTTTAGATATTTAAAATATGTATTTTAATAATTTTATTTTTTTTAAAAAATGGTTATTTCTTTGGACTACAACTAGCAGAATCTCCCACCATTAGATGAAGCTAATAGACAATGGCTGAAGTGGAAAAACATAGGCTATTATGGCTGGGGAATCCTAGGAGTTGTAGTCAAAAAAATAACTTTTCTGAGCTCTGGGAACCCAGTGACATCACTGAGTGCAGCTCTGTCATCCCGCCTATAGAAGGATTTGGGCTAACTCCTCAAGGTTTCCCATTGTTGCTCCATTGGCAAGGCTATCCATTCTGAAGACCAAACCCACTACCACTGACGTTACCTTTGGGTTGTCCTTGAAAAAGCCACCTAATTACTAAGCAGAATTATTCCACAAAAGCAAGTGGCTGACAGTAGCTAAATACATGCAAAGAATCTAGATTATGAAGTTATGGAACTGGTATATCTTAACTTAAAACATTAATATTTATTTGCCAGAGGTGTTTACTTGTTGCATTTAAAGTCTGGTTTATTCTGTTTTGGAATGAAAATGCAGGCAGCAGAATTCTGGCACTTCCATTCTCAGGCTTCAGAGCAGTTGAGCTATAGGAAAATATACAGTTGTTTCCAGAGGTAGCATGGTGCAGAAAGAAAAGAGGAGAAAAGGCTTGCCCAGCGGTATATAGGTAGAAAATGTACTGCTTTCTTTTTTGCATATTTTGCAATTTACTTTCTGACTTATCCCAGCACTAGACTATGACCGCATACACATGCTTTTATCTCAAACATGTATGCTTAATAATAACCAATATCGCAAATATAGAACACATATATTTGACCATGAATCCAGTTACACAATATTAGTATACACTTCTCCCAGCAAATAGCTTTTACTGAGTCTATATTATCATAGCTTTGATAGATAGGCACTATACAGAATTTGTTGGGACAGTCACTCTCCCTCAGCCTCATCTACTACTGTACATGGGGTTTGGATGGAGTAACTTTGGAAAAAAGGCACCATAAAGAACTTGTTTTGGGGTCTGCATTGAATTAGGCCATGAAATTGAGGGCTGAGGGAAGCTCATTGCATGACACTTGGGTTCCTGTACAGTTCACACACAATACAAGGTTTTGTTTTTGATGGTGTGGTGGGGCTGCCTTTCCGTGACAGAAAAGGCCACTGCAAGAGCTGGTTTTTATCTTGTCTTCTTGCAAACTAGGTCTTGACTTCCAAGGAAAAAGCAGCCAATCACTCCAAACTGTGGCACCACAAAAAGGTGCATGAAAAGATCAACTAGCATTTCCTGTCAATGGGAAGTCAGGGGAGGAAGCTATGGTAGACAAGGCAGGGGTTCTTCAGGGATCCTCACACTCCTCAAGCAGTAAGAGCCCCTTGGCTCAGTTTCTTCAGACCTTTGCTGCTCTACTGTTGGGAGAACTTTGAGGAAGAAGAGGATTTGTCAAAGTGAGCACTTCACATCTGGTGGGTTGAGCACCTACAGCTACCGTTATGCCTCTACATCCCACAAGAGAGGACAGATGGCAAAGAGGGCCACACATAGGAGGAGATGAATCCAAAGTACTTGGTCTTGGCATGCCACTGTTCTTAGTCTGACCATGTAATTCTGGGAGTTGTAGTCTAAAAAGTCAGTTTTCAAAGTTCTGCTGTAACAGTAGAAGATGACTCCTTTGTTCCAATGAAATGCAGATTGGACCCAGTTAGCAAGCCTTGACAGAGTTTGGAGAAGTTCCTTTTTTTCCCATTAGAAAGCCCAGAATCCTGCAGCCAGTGTGACTACCACTGATGGATCTTGGAAGTATAGTCTGAAAATATAACTTTCAAGCTCTGAATTTTAATACTTGGACCAGCTCTTATGAGATTAGTTGCACAACATGACAATGGAAGGGAAATGGGACCAACTAAGCAGGTTTGAAACTCCAGCTTTATTCACATTGTTCTACTTTAATATCCAATGTGATCTCTTTAAAATAGACATTTGACTGCTAACTACAAGAGAAACATGCAGCAAGTGATCTGATCTTTGACTGCAACTGGATCATGATCTAATGCTTGAATTAAATCAGAAAGGCATTCAAATTATCAAACGCCACTGGGTCTAAAAATATGCAGACTGGTATTCTTATCATCAGTGGGAACCTTGGGCATTTTTCCCAGAGTCAGATTATTCCAGAAGACAGAACCTTGGAGTCTCAGTAATTGCTTTATGGATATGAATATCTTTGCAGACTTACAAATTAAGTAGGGTTGGATGGGGTGAAAGGGAAAATAAATAAATCAGCTTTCATTGAAGCATGTATTGCAATGTTGGCTTTGCACATATGGATAACCAGTTTTTCTACCATTGTAAAAGACAAGCTATGGGAAATTTATAGCAGCTGTTCCTGGTTAGAAAGCTAAATAAGTGAAGCAGTTTAGTCACCCAGTAATGGAAGGCACAGGCTTTCATCAGCAAGTTTCAGCATGGGCCCAGGGAGCAATGGCCTAGTCCAAATTACCAGAGATTGGAAGAGATTGGAATGTGTTAATATTAATTACTATTTGAACCAGAACATAAAATGCCTTTTATCTTAACTATTTTAAGGACATGTTTCACGGAATAGTGGTGGTGGTAGTGTTTATATTTGCTTCATCCCTCTGACTTCATGGCTCTCCTTGTTCACTCTGGATGGGTATTTCTTGGGACATACAGAACAGAATGCAACTTGAAGCAAAGACTGGTGGAGAAAGGACCCGAAAGAGGAAGCCAGCAGCATGTTACCTCATGGTACAGAGGCATACACAAGAAAGGAAGGTCTGCTCTGTCCCAGTATGTCCTGGTTTGTTGACTACCAATCTTAGATCTATATATCCATAGCTTCTGGGGCAGATGTGTTTCATCAAGTGAGTATGTACCTTGCCCTGTCCTGATTCCTACGCTAAGGAGACAGCATGGAGTGGATTCTTCTCACTCATATCTGCCTGGTGGGCACTCTGTGTATGGAAGAGTATTCCAATATATCAAAACCCATACAGCACAAATAGTGGCTTAGGACTACGGTGACACTTAGGCCAAACAGTCACCCGGAAGAAAGACCACTGTTCCTACATTGCTTCAAGGATTAGATTTTAGGAATTTTTAACATGTAAACTAGATAGATTGCAATGCATTTAGTTCATGAGACTAAGACCAGAACTTGGGGGAGTTCCTTTTTGGGCAACAGCCTCTCAACAGCTACTGACCATATTAGTTAGGGGATTCTGAGATTTGTTGTCCAAATATCAACTTCTGAGCTCTAAGAAGAAAGTTTGCATGTTGTCACTGTGAAGACTGTTTGCTGGGTATGTCAAAATGCATTTTGCCTAATCTGTAAATAAGAGGTGGCACCCACATCTATCCTCCTTATGCTGACAGCAATTTTTCCGGCTTATTGCTTAAGTCAATCCGAGGCCACTTCCACACTACACAGTTATAGTGCTGTTATTCCACTTTCAACATCCTATGGAATCCTGGGGATTGCAGTTTAGGGAGGGATATGTAGAATGCTCAGAAAGAGAGTTCTTTGGACTCAGTAAACTACGAACTCCAGAATTCTACAGGATGTTGAAAGTGGAATAATAGCACTATAGTGCAGAAAAGCCCCTACTTTGGAACAGGTTCTTCCATTCAGAGGAACTGCCCACACTAAACAGTAACATACATTTACAAACTCTTGCCAAATGTGACTTTGGATTCTTGGCTTTTTTATGCTGCAGGTTCCATTTTCTTAGCATTCTTCTGCTGTTTTATAATTAGATAAATAATTTAATAGTATAGGATAGTGAAAAAACAAAACCCACAGAGAAACACAGATTGTAGATGGTCTAGATATTGTAGCAGACTCTTGTTTCTAGCATTCTGATAACAAACTTTAAAAACAATAAAGCTTCTTTGCTATTTCTAATAGGGAGCTTGATCTGAAGATGCCATTTTAGGACACTTTCTAGATGCCATATGTAGCTTCAATTACTGTAAAGTTGGTCATCAACTAAATGACCATTACAAGTAATTTTGTAATGGGCACATATTTCAAAATGAGAAGCTCATAGTGGGGAACATCACAGAATGGGGTGCTGAGGGGCCTGGCTAGTTACAAAGGATGAGTAACTTGCTCAAGACACTCAAGGTAGAGGTTTTGTCTTTGGTTCAAAATGTATAGCTAACCTCACAAAAACGTTAAAAAAAATCCTCTCCAAACTTTTAATTCCCTCAAAACTGATGATGCTTAGAGGACACATGCAAATCTCCCCACCAAACCATATCAGATAGCATCCATCCAACTCATCCAAGCAACCTTACCTTCCAAATCACACCTATTCTGGCAGTATAGAGATAAAGGTATATATACATATATGCACAATCCACCCATCCACCCAGAAAAACTATCTCAAACCACTTATCAAGATTCCCCTTTGGTTGGCTAGCAGTATTTTGGCAGTGTTTCCCTGTTATCTGCTATATAAAAGTCAAAGTTTGTATGTTTGTGTCAGGTGAAGTCTTGACCTCATATGATTGGCTGTGTCAGGTGAAGACTTCATATGATTGGTTGCCTAAGAGGTTTCTACAGAATCCTGGGGTTTGCAGTTTAAGGAGAGGCCTTTAGAATTTTTAGCCAGAGAGCTCTTGGGCCTGTCTTGAATAGGTCGGTTGCTATGCAGATGAGGCCTAGCAGCAAGGAGGAGGCCAGTGTATTTCCCTCAGGAACCCAACCTCTGTACATTAATAACTCTGAATACAGATTGGATTGGAAAATATGGGGAAAAGTTACAGGAACTACACAAGACAGTTTGGGGAATTAGAGATACAGGATCTCAAATCCTTTTAACAAGTATTACCTATGAAAACATAAAATCCTGGGCATATACCCCAATAAATGAATAAAAGTAGATCTGGGCCATTTCTGCATGAGAGGGGAGGAGCAGTTCACCATGTGTCAAGAGTGGTTTTTTCATACTCTGAATCAGAAACTGTGCTGTCTGCACACACCCCATTTACATTGTACTACCTCAGAGAAAAGTGGTTGCTGCATTCACACAGCAAGACCCTGGCCACTCCCGTTTCCCTCCCTCCCTCATCCCATCCCACCCCACCATCACTGATTGATTTGTTTCTTAAAGAAAAAGAAACACATTTTAAATGGCTGGGTCAAAAAGCAAACATCTCCAAAATCCAGGCTAAACTGCATCGAGAGTCCAAAAAGGGAAGAAAATCAGTATCAGTATCCAAAAGATCCACCGGCAACATCTGAAGAGCAAAGCGTACTAAACAACTCCAGACTGGTCTTTCAAAGTAAGCTGTCAAATTAAGTTGTCAAATTAAGTTGTCAATTATTGTCAAATTAAACTGTCAAATTAAGTTCGCTACTTCGCAAAATGAAAGTTAAGGCTGTAGTGCGAAGGCTATTCCTCGGCAAGAGAGATAGCCTGAAAGAGAAACAAAAAAGAAACAAAGTTGCTTGAGGATCTTCCTCTAATCAATTACCTAAATTCATCAAACAATAGTGTGTCTTCCACAGATTTTCTTTGCTACATTTGAGCGGTATGTATATTCATTGACACAAGGAAAAAAAAGACCTCTTAATGGTCCATTAGCACTCTCTTCCTGCTGTCCATACAACAACAGCCTGTCTTTTGATGGGTGGAGAGACAGGGATGGAAATGACAGCCTGGGAACGCCCCTAGCCAGCCACTTTTGCTCTGTGAATCAATGTCACAGTTCTGCATGTTGGCAAAAAAGAAATAGAAATGGTTTGGGAGATTTGCATCAGACTTTTTCTGGTTTTACAATACAGTTGTTTCTCGTCACACTGAACTGTGCTAGGAGCTGAAAACATGCAGATCCATGAGGAAAACTACAAAGCTAAACCAGTACAATGTACAGATGGGAGGGTGAGAACTTGAGGCGACTACGATGTATTGACCTTGTGTGGAAATGGCCCTACATATGTAGAGTTAAATGATGAGTCAGTCTTTACCCCTCCCCTCCTAGATCATACAGAGTGTCTTAAAGACACGGTGGATAATCACCATTCTGTGCGGAGACACAGACCATTTCTGCACTATACTGTTATAGTGCTATTATTCCACTTTCAACATCATGTGGAATTCTGGGGTTTGCAGTTTGCGGAGGGGCATCTAGAATTCTCAGCCAGAGATCTCTTTGGCCTCACTGTTTATAATCTAGGATTTTATCCAATGATTTTAACTGTGCTTCAAATGTTATTGTTTTTAGCTGATTCCTTTTGTGAGCCATTTTGAGTTTCAATTTGGGATAAAAGCAAAGCTAACAAAATGAATTTCAACAGAGAGAAATGTAAGGTGCTGCACTTAGGTAGAAAAAATGGAATGCACAAATATAGGCTGGGGGACACGTGGCTGGATAATAGTATGTGTGAAAGGGATCTAGGAGTCTTGGTAGATCACAAGCTGAACATGAACCAGCAGTGTGATGTGGCAGCCAAGAAAGCCAACGCAATTCTTGGTTGCATCAATAGGAGTATGGTGTCTAGATCAAGGAAGGTAATGGTACCACTCTATTCTGCTTTGGTTAGACCTCATTTGGCATACTGTGTACAGTTCTGGGCACCTTAATTCTCCAGAGGATGGCAACCAAAATGGTGAAGGTCTGGAAGTCATGACCTATGAGGAGCGGCTTAGGGAACTGAGGATGTTTAGTCTGCAGAAGAGAAGGTTTAGAGGGGACATGATAGCCATGTTTAAATATTTAAAGGGATGTCATGTCGAGGAGGGAGCGGGCTTGTTTTCTGCTGTTCTAGAGACAAGGAGCAATGGATTCAAGCTGCAACAAAGGGGATTCCACTTAAACCTTAGGAAGAACTTCCTGATAGTCAGAGCTGTCCGGCAGTGGAATATGCTGCCTCAGAGTGTGGTAGAGTCTCCTTCTTTGGAGGTTTTTAAGCAGAGGCTGGATGGTCATCTGTTGGAAATGCTTTGGTGGGTGTTCCTGCATAGCAGGGGGTTGGATTGGATAGCCCCTGTGGTCTCTTCCAACTCTGTGATTCTATAATTAATTAATTATTCAATCAAACAAGCAATCTAGAATCTTTAGGTTGCCATTATTTTCCAGGCAGGCACGTGCCATGATCTATTGTGATTGACTGAATATTCAGCCTTCGTGTAAGCTTTCCAGGCTGTCAGGTTGCATGTTACATGTGTTACTCATTATTTGTATCTCGGAGGAAAAATCTCATTACCTTGCAATGATTCTTAGTCGTTACAAGCTGCAGACTGAGTTATTACTATTGTCCAGTCTAGTACTGATAAATAATAATAAAGTGATAACAATAAAGAGATAGAATTCTAAAAGCGTGGAATACACCAGACTTCAAATGTGAAATAACATTTTTTAAAAAAATTCTCCTGCATGTGTAAAACCAAAAACCTGAAAATCTCTTGCACAAAAAGAGATATTTTAGCACAACCTATTGCTGTGTAAATTTATAAGCCGAAGGGATGATGACGACAATGATGATTAAATTAGAGAGGAACGCATTCAAAAACAGAGTCTGTTTGGATTAGAGATAATTAGAGCATTAATTTTTAATAGTTAAGAAGGAAGAATAGAGAGAAAAAGATGTAGATTGAGGTATATTACATGTAGAGGAGGGTAAGGTAGTAGTAGAATGGAGGGCAGATAAGGCAGTAAAATTAAGAGTAATAATAAAGGTTGAGCAGGAGTGATAGGAGAAGATGAAGGTGGTGCCCAACGGTCATTTTAAAAGAAGTCAATGTATGTTTGATGGAAGATGATCAGGTTAGTAAGAAGGTTTGTATGAGGAGGTGTATGTAATGAATGTTTTTGGTTTAGTGTGTGTTCAGTTGTTGTCACATATAGTCCGTAGAGGGCGATACAAGAACATCATGTTACAGATGGTAAACTACTATGTACCACAGTCTCCCTCGTCTGAGATTTTCTAGGACTATATGTTGTATGTAATATATGTTAGTGAGATTAGTAGGATTATAACTGTTATATGTGGTATGTAAGAATCTATTTGTATCTAATAAAATTTATTTTAAAAAAGACAAAAAAAATCAGAGTCCGTATCTCCAATCCATCCTATTAGTTTAAAATCATAGAATGTCATTCTGTTGTTTGTGTAATCCAGGTCCCTACTGAAGCCTTTGAACCTGCCTACGTAGCTCTGGTTTGGAAACATTTGCCACAAATATTTTCCTCACATACGAACTGTGGGAGAAGAAGACAAATGAGAACACGTAGTTAAAAAACAAAACAAATTTAGAACACATTATTTTCAGGAGTAATACAATACATTGCACTCTAGTGGCCACAGGTGCCCTGAGTAATGGGCCATCTGGCTGCTAAGGGTGCGTAGAGGATTTTAACATCCCTGTCCTCGCTTTTATTTTCAAGCAGACTTGGATTGGACAGCCCTGCAAATAGAGGAGGGGTGGCCAAACTGTGGTTCACGAGCTGCATGCAGCTCTTTGACATATAATGTGTGGCTTGTGGATATATGTTGGTTGAGCTCCAATTTGCGTATAAAAGGTAAACATTTTTTTTCAATAAACTGAGAGCCCACTGGATTAAAAAATAAATGTAATGTTCATGGTGAGCAAATATGTTTCAGAATTTAAATCTTAATTTTAATGCTAGATTTGAGTGAGGGATTAAGACAAATAAATATCATTAAAGATATTTTTGTTTATTGTTTATGATTTGTGGCAACTCTCAGGGAAATCTATCACGGGGTTCTCTTGACGAGAGTTATTCAGAGAGGTGCTGCTATTGCCTTGCTTTAAGACTGAGAGACTGTGACCTGCCCAAGGCCTTTTATCCCTTTTATTTTTGGCAACTGCATGTAATATTAACAAAATGCAAATTTGCATATTTCTCTTTAATGTTTCTGTAGTGTATTAAATATGCTCAATATAGTTAAAGCACTAATTCATCAGGATTTTGAAAACATTTGGGGTGTGTGTGTGTATATATATATATGTGTGTGTGTATATTTATATTAGTTTCAATAATTGCAAAGTGTGTGTGTGTGTGTATATACACACACACACACATACACACTTTGTAATTATTGAAACTAATATAAATCAACAGTCTAAAGACTACATACATGAATAAATATTATGTGCATGTATTTCTTAATATTGCTCATATTTTTTGTAACAAAATGCAGTAATGATAACAATGTGTGTTATATTGTTTTATGTTTTATGACTCTCGAACATCTGAAGTTTATCATATGTAGCTCCTATATTACACATGTTTGACCATCACTGAAATAGAGGATTTCTTCAAACAGAGGACTGGTCTCTGCTAATTAGACATATGGGCACCCTAGTGAGATCATGCTAAGGAAAGCTGTTTACATGCTGCTGATGGTGAATGGAGACCACCTTTCCATAAATCACCTCCAGATCTTATAAACATTTAATTGTTTCTAGCTTTTCTTTGCTGGTAGGATAGCTTTAGGGTACTTCCTGTTTTGTATTAAATTCTTCAATTTTAGCTGGCATTAAATTCTTTAGTTCCCTTGTGTATAAACCTAGGATTACTTTTCTGCAATCTTGTTTTAGTCTTTACATGTTAACAGCTATACTTCTCCATTGTTTTCTAGGAGTGGTGAAAATGACTAATCTTCAGAAAGTTGTCACTGGAGACAGGTAGGAATAGTCTTGTGCAAAGAATATAGAACATTTATCAACAGGCTTATTCTATTATTTTTTTATTTGGAAGCATAAAGCTATAACTTCTTTCTTTCTTCTTTCTTTCTTTCCTTCCTTCCTTCCTTCCTTCCTTCCTTCTTTCCCACAGGTAGTGAAATGTTAAACCTTTTAGACAAACTTTTTTTCATCCTACTTTTTTCAAACATGCAAAGGAAGGAATTTGGTCAGAGGTCTGTTTGAAGGCAGTAGCAAATATATACAGACTACCTTCTTAAAACACATTTCTATACACCAAACATACAGCTGAAGTCATCTTGAGTCTTATTTGTGGGGAAAAGAATAGGATATATATAAAAAGAATGAGTGAAATTCTTATGGTCCAAGTATTTTTGGATGAGAAGTCCTGTCATTCTTGATGAAGTTCAATAACATCGGAAGCACCATGAGTTTTCTACCCATTTCAGAAAAATAAACTGAATTCTTTCTCTGATTAAAAAAAAAACACAACCACCAATATTGCATAATATATTCAGAGTCCATCTTGAACAAAGATTGCTAACCACACAAGTGCTATAGTATTTTGTTATAATCTTGCTATAGTTCTTTAGATTACAGTTGTGAGGAAATACAGTAGAGTCCTGTTTATCCGACACTCGGTTATTCGACCATCCGGATTAACCGACGCTGCGACGGCCTGGGGGCATGGCTGTGGGCATTTCTGCGCCCCCAGACATGCCCCAATGCACCCCAACACGCCCCCCAAATGGCGGCCGCCGTGGGTGTCTGGGTAATCCGACCCTTTCGGTTATCCAACGCTGCGGCCGCCCGTTTGAGTCGGATAACCAGGACTCTACTGTAGTATTGGTGAGGATGTTCTTATTTTGAATCAGGATTTACAGTGGAACCAAGAACAAGCAAGAAATTGGAATGAAATATAGCCCTGGAGTATCATTAAACTGGTAACAGGTGGCAGAATTTAGGACGTGGCCAGTGACTCTGTTCCAATATCTCAGAGCCCATCTAGATGAACTGAAAAGACTAGAAAAACACGCTTCCTATCCTTTCTGATTTTTCTGCGGGGAAAGAAGACTACATGATCTCTTCTTCATGCTGAAGTATTCCCAGGGAACTCTCAGCACTTACAAGGATTTTTTAAATTCCCACTCTTTAAATTAAACCAGCATTTGCTTCTGTCACTCTGGAGCTAGCTAATACGGCCTCCACCAAGAAACATAGAAACTGTTCCCAGGACAGCAGATTCAACAAAGATCAAGCAAGGGAAAGAAGAATGCTAGCAATAAAAGAAAATGATCTGTTATCACGGTTATGATATGTCTGGTGAGAGCACTAGATATCCTTTTGATATCAAATAATTTGGCCTTTGCTTGACCTTTCTCTGCCACCCTACTCCACGTGTTTGCAGAGGTCCACCAGACAAGTACGTATTAGGTGTGGCCGTTAATGGTTGTACATTCCAACTCTCATTTTAGGCAGGCAACTTAAGCCTCTCCGATGCTTCAGGGAAAAACCTTTTTGCAAACCGGTCTTGCTCAGTGCGACTTTACAAAGACGCACGGCCAAGGGCCAAGCCATTCCTTTATGTTGAGCCATTTTGCATACTGGCCATACTATTGTCATCAGGCACTAAGCTCATCATGTAAACCTGACCTTTTCCAACTCCTTTGTCCAGCTCCAAAATTCCTTTGTTCTCACCAAGCATGGCATAGCCTGTAGGTACAATCCACCCTATAAGAACCCCTGCTTCCGAGCTTTCCTCGGATCACCCTGGACCTCTATCTAGCCTTGCTGCCGCTCTGTCCAGTGAAGTTTTCCCCTCAGTTCCCAATAACTGAGTCTGCCTCCCTTTTTGGATCGCTCCTGAGTTTCATCCAGACTTGCTGTCGGTTTGTCCAGTGAGCTCCCCTCAGCGAACCGCGCTGAGCTTTCTTCCCCTCCACCTTCTCTTCTCTCCAGGACTACGAGACCAGGTGTCGTATTACCCACTCCCCAAAAGCTCTCCCTTTCCATTTCTAGTTAGCTGTGTGCATGTGGTGTCTTTTATGTTGTTTGACCTCAATAAATGTTATTTTTGTTACTTTAAAAGTTGTCTGGCTACGCTCTCTGACCTGAAGCCGTAGACATAGGGTAAAAGATCCCAGCTAAAGTTATCTTGCCTCTCGTTAGCTTAAGAGAGTGCTCGGGAGTAATTTCCCCATCTCGTGTTGTTGTTTGGTTATTTGGGCGCCCCTCCCAGGACCCCCAACATACAGGGTAATAGATCCCAATGTTTAACTAGTGTAATATTGCTAAAGCACTTTAACATTTTAACTCCTGAATAATAATTATTAAGATCTCAGTGAGTCTAGATCTGACATGTGATCAGTGGAAGGGGGAGCGGGGAAACCTGAGATATTTCAAGGAAGAATTTGGATGGGAAACCAGGAATATGCAGTTGAAATCAAAACAAAAAGAATTGGAAAGCCTCAATACTTCAGGGACCTTTTCCTGTCTAGATAAGTTCTTGTGGTGCAACTCCTGTATGCTTGGCATTGGCAGTGTTTCAAATGGCCGTGTCAATGTGAATCCAGAAGTAGCAAAATGCAATGAGGCTAATGCAGTTTTAGTCCTGCTTGGCTATCTTGCCCATGGATTCTGCTGCTCATGCTGACCCTATGAGTCCTTTAATCTTCCTTGGTGTCATAGGATGGCTGAAATAAGCCTGTGACTCATTTGAAGAGTAGTACTTTTCTTTTGCTTTTGGAGATGACAGGGACCAATGATGCTATGGCATTTCTTAAATGCAAATATATACCATACCCCTAATTGGAGATTTCATCAAAAAGCTTTCATTACAGCTCCATGCACAAAGATATGTAAGACTCAAAGCACTTACAATATTTTAACAGTTACGTAAGCACCATTGTCTTAGCAATGGAGGCCTTTGATCGCTATGCCATGATACAATGAATAGTAGAGGAATATAAAAAATGTACAGGAGAATACTTCCAGGACTAAGTGTTCAGAATGATTCATATTTGAGCTTCAGGAAATATTCTGTCCCAAAACACTTGGGCTTGGATTTTATTGGAAGTCTAGCTAGATTAGACTCATTGAATCAATGGTATTTACATAAGTGAATCATCAATCAACATTAAATTCAATTGGTCTGCTCTACTTAAGACATCCAATAGCATTCAAGTCTCAGTTTTTTCACTCCCACCTACCATGTCTGATAAATTAACATTATTCTTGCTTGACCAAATTGTTGGGGAAGGGTCTCTAGAACATGGCTCATTTCAGTTGTGCCAGAGACATTCCTGGTGAACCTGGCTAGTGATAAATTTACTCCATTGAGATTGTAGCAAAGTAACTATAACCTTGCAGAATGTTCTACCACATCCTTTCGTTGAATCAGTGGTTAAATAATCATATCCATACCTGTTGATCTCATAGGAAGAGCCTCCATGAACGACTGATGGCACTGACAAACATGAATACCTGGAAGAAATTGGTCTGCCGCCTTTATGATAGCTACATGATTTTTGTCTCCTTTGATGATTTGCAGCCCTATGAACAAAAAATTGTTTATCTTGCTACTGCTGCTGTTTTTACTGTGTTCGTATTTACCATTTGTAAATTAATTTACTGGCTTTTCTTCTTGCTGTGTACTTAAAGAAAATACTCCCCTCTACTGGTTCTGACTGAGTCTGTGCGTCTTTATACAATTTCACTGTATTGTTTTGTAAACAGAATAATTTTAAAGCACGTGCCTCTCTCTTTACCTGCTCTTCCCAATTTGTCCCCTGCACTCCTATCTGAGTTTGTCAGTTCTAACAATTGAGATTACAGTTGTGTGTCATGGACACAAAAGAGACTTAACTTAAACCATGTAGGTTTAAGGTGAAAGAAAGCAAATGAGATATTGAGAGGAAGATAGAAAAAACAGATAGGGAAAACAAAACTGTAATGTGCATGCTTGAAAGCACTTAAAAGTGAACTTCATTGTACAGTTTATTTATTTATTCTGAAAAGAAGACTGAATACTACTTTTTCTGCCTAAGAAAGCTACCCTACCTTAAAGAATTACTGTTGCAGTTATAGTGAAAAAGCAAGGAACTACATGTGTGAAAAGACACTTACATATGCCATATCTTCATTTGATAATGATATTTCCATGACCTGTTGAAGCATCTCTGGGTGATCCTTGAAAACCTCAAAACAAAGAGTTCCCATTGTCTTATTTGGCTGTCTGTTCCATTGCTGGAGTTTAGAGGGATCATGTCTCTTTCTGGAAAGACAGTCTAAAATTAGACTGTGTTTGATCAGGATTTATTAGTACTTGAAACGGAGAACAAGTGCTGTATTTGCTGGCGTATATGACTAACTCCCCCCCGAAAAATACTGTATGAAAATGGGGTGCATCTTATACGCTGGTGTGTTTTTAATAGTATTTGCCAGTGTAGAAATGGAGTGAGTCTTATACACACGTGCATCTTATATGATGGCAAATATGAGTACTTAAATGCTTAAGAAAACCCAATGATATTCAGGGGGTTGCCATAAATGGACAGGTGGCTCAAAGGCACATACTTTACTTGATAAAGTAAAAACAAGGCTAGATTCTGTGACAGTTCAGTTGCAGGGAGAGGTGGTCAATAGAGGGAAATCAAAGAAGATATGTACGGTTGGCCCTCCACATTTGCTAGGGTTAGGGGCACAGGACCCTCAAAAAAGTGGAAAAATTGCAAATATTAAAATGTGTGTGTGTGTGTGTGTGTGTTGTGTAGGACAGGGGCCTAGTCATGGTAAGGAAGATGGGCGCTCAGTGTTCAAACCAGGTTAGGGAAGGTAGAGCAAAGTTGGAGTGGCATGGTGGCCCTCTCTCTCCTTTCTTGGTTGTGTGGGGTGTATTGGGAGAGAGTTTGCAGTGCTGAGAAACTGGGCTGTGAGCTGTCCTTAGCTGGCGTAATGTCCACGGCAAGCAGGCAGTAAATCTCAAGTAGCACAGCTCCTACTTACAAGGCGAGAGTCAAAGAATGTCCAAACAGAAAGGAACCTAGAGCAAACAAATCCAAAGGGACAAATCCAAACCGTAGTCCAAACAGGCAGAGTTCCAAGACAACCAGATCCAAGAGCATAGTACAGGGTTTCAGGGCCAAAGAGATCAGTTGCTGACCCTGGGAGGATAGGCCAGCCGAAGCCCTCTTTTATCTATGGCTGCAGTTGCCACAGGTGTTCCCTCATTAAGGCTCACTTACTACTTAAACAGGCCAAGCAACACAAGCCCTCCCTTTCATGGCATCTCTGTTGCAAGGTAGGCGTGTCAGCTATGTCTTCCTCTATTTGTTCCTCTGGCTCAGGCCCTTGTTGTTGTTGTGTATTATCTCCCTGTGGACCAGCTTCTGGGGACACTTCAGCCTCTGGGGAAGCTTCTGCCTTGGAATCAGAATACTGCTCCTTGCTACCATAGTCTCCAAGACAGGTCATGACAGCTGGCCAGTGGAGGAGTGGCTGGTGGAGGAGCAGGAGGATGACGACGACGACCAGAGGCAGGTTTTTAAAGGACTGTGCAGCCTGTTCAAAGCCACTGAAAGGGAAAGTTCCCCTGGAAAAGAAGTGACTGAGGTGGGGGAGCAGGGATTGGAAAAACTTGCAAATAATCAAATCCATGAAAGTCAAACCCACAAATGTGGACTGCCAACTGTACAGAAATTCTTGTCTGTTAAAGTAATACAGCAATAGGTTCATCATGTTGCACATCTATCCGGACTGTGATGGGACATAATTTACTGAGTTGGATTCAACTCAAAAGTTAAATTCTGTTAAGTCCTATCAGTTTCAACTAGAAAGTTACAAACGTGCTACTGTTTATGTAGCAATGGATTTGACTTAATGATATTGATGCAGATTTAGGAGTTTGAGATAGAATTGTATAATGTTAAACCACTCATGTATTCAATTCATGAGTGGTTTAACAGTTGTGTCACTTGGGCAGGGAGGTATCAGAACCCCTCCACCTAAGCAGAAGAGTGATGGTAGTGAATAGCTGTGTACAGTTTCTGGCAACTCTTGGCACTTGCATGCTGCCAAAGGACGAGGAAACCATGTGGCACAATCTCCTGAGAGATCCTGGCAATCACTACAGCTTCCAGTTTTTTCAGTGTCTGGATGAATGGCCATTGAAGCCAAGGTACAGGTAAGTTTTCCAAAGGCTCGCATCCTACAGTCACAAGCACACGATTATCATAACTCTGCCTTTCTGTAATCTATTTAATGAGCTGTCATGCAGTGGATGGTGAAATATCAAGGAATATATGAGGTCCTTGTAAGAGCAATTGTATTAAGCATTCAAGATCTGAGATGTAAGTCTTCTTGATACTGAATGGAGCTTGGGAAAAGTCTTTTGAGGCAGTCTGAAAAGTAACTGTCTACTTTTTGCCTTTAAAAAATCAATGGCAGATTAATGTGTACAGTCAGTCCTCCATACTTGCGTGTTTCACTAACACAGATTTGATTATTCATAGATAATTTGCTGTCACCTCTGCTGCCTCCCTATGTCATTTTTAATAGGGACTGCAAGCCTTATGAAACTGAGAAACTGCAAACAAGGCTTGTAATTCCCTATTAACGGTGTGGGGAAGCATTGGAGGTAGCATTAAGCCTCATCACCTACCCACTTCTACCTTGTGAAGGAAACCTTATGTCTCAAAGGAATCCATGGTGGGTTGAATAAGGTGATCATACTTTTTTGTGTATTAAATATGGTTTGGGGGGGCCTATTCACAGTTTTTTCACTTTCATGGGGGTCTTGTGCCCCCAATCCTAGTGAATATGGAGGGATGACTGCATTTTCAAAAACAGTTTTTATTTTAAGTTAGAATGAGTGATTACCAAAGATGATTTACACATGGAATATCTTGGGAAGAACATTTTTATTAATTAAAATTAAGATTGGTTCATTTTCACATTTTTCCTGAATTTCCTCATATAGTAGCAGCATTGATTTTTAAAAATGAGACTATCTGTGCTAGAGTAATGAATACTTTAGAAGTTTTCTTTATAATATTGCTTTCTTCTTTATGACGTTGCTACAGTTGTTGTTGCATGCCTTCAAGTCAATTTCCAACTTAGGAGACCCTAAGGTAGAACTATAACAGGATTTTCTAGGACTGAGGGTATGTGACACATCCAAGGTCACCCACTGGGTGTCCATGGCCAAGGGGGGCATTGAACCCTGGTCCACAGGGTTGTAGTTCAATTTTTAAACCACTACACCACACTGGGGGGAAGAACAATAAGAAAGTATCACCTATAATCTATAAATGTGATTTTATTTCAAAAGCAATAGAAGAAATACACGGTCTAGTCTTTGTCATGCTTTTATCTTGATCATGCCATGGTTTATAAAATGCTTATACTTGATTTTTTAAGCAATTGAGATTATTATTTATCTATACAGTTGGCCTTCCACATTTGCTAGGGTTAGGGGCACAGAACCCCTGCAAAAGTGGGCAAATTGCAAATATCAAAACAAGTTTGTCTGTGGGAAGTGGGCTGAGGCATGGTGGGAAGAATGGGTACCAAGGTCAGGTAAAGGAGAGGCATGGTTGCCCTATATTTCCTCTCTCTCACCTATCTCCTTCCCTGGGTTCGTGGTGCTGAGAAATCAAGCTGCAAGTTGTTCTTAGCTAGCCAGACAGCTGCTGGTGGAGGAGGAGGAGGACCAGAGGCAGGTTGTAAAACGATTGCATGGCCTGAGTGCAGTGGCAGAGCTTGGAGTATGTGGAGGGGGGTGCGGGGGGGCTATGGTGTGGGAGTATGGCATGGTGCCGGTGTGTGTGGCCACAATGTGTGAGGGCATGGCCATGGTATGTGGGCCAGGGTCATGGTGCGTGAGGGCACAGCTACCAGCTGGGAAACTGCACAAACATTGCCAGCAGGGATGAACTGCCACTGTCGCGCCCCCTCCATCCTTACACGACTGCTTGAGTGGAGCTGCAGAGAGGGAATTTTCTCCCCGAAAAGAAGCACTTGAAGTCGGTAGGGGGAAGGGTCTGGAGAAACTCACAAATAATCAAATCCATGAAAGTCACATCTGCAAGTGTGGCGGACTGACACTCACTCTCCAACCTCTATTATATGAGCAAATGGGGGAGATGTGGCAGATGGATGTAGGGGGTCTGTCTTCTCCAACCTAGTACCTTCCAATTGTTTTGAAGTACATCTCCATCAGCAAAGCCAGCACAGCTTGCTGGGATAATGGGAGCTGCAATCAAAGACACCTAGAGGCACCAAGTTGGAAGTGAGTGTCATAGATGAAACTGCAGTAAAACACATGCTTTGCATGTACAAAACTGAATATATGAGATTTAAAAGATTTTCATGCCAATCTGCTGGATGACCCTGGGCACATCACACACTTTCAACCCCAATGTTACCCTGATTTCTGGGGGTCCCGTGCTCAATATAATGGAGGAATGGGAATTAGCCAGAGCACAAGCTATAGCCAAAGAAAGGCAGGGTAACTTAATGAGGTCTTAAAGCCCAATGTTTACAGGGTCAAGCCAAACCAAAATCCACACCAGATTGCAAAAGAAATGATTTTTTATTTTAATTAAAAATAGGTCACTGTGCACATTCACACTCACTCACCCAAGAGCTAAAAAGAAATAAAAGCGAGAAAATTGATAGTGGGTTTATAGAGGGTTGGATTTGGGAGATACTGCACCTGATCCTAGAGTCCGGGAGTCTGAGATGGCAGCGGAGAGTGAAGAAACTGGTCTCAGCTGAGGGGAACACTTGGCTGCGGCAAGCGGGGAGGAAACCGGGAGCGATCTGAGGAACCACTCAAAATCAGGGGGTTTTATAGGGGAAAATGTACCTTGGGGGCTAATCCTTTCCCGGGGAGAACAATGGTTTAAGGAATTAAGACAAAGCTCCAGAATGTGCATGATTTGGAGCACAAAGCTCTGAAATGTCAGAGTGTTTGATTTGATTAGATTAGCTGGGGTTCGTCAAAAGCTTCGGCAGTATGGAAATTGCCCTTGCTTGACAGACAGAATGTCAGGAGCGCTAATCCTGTCAAGCTATCATCTTGGGGCAGAGGGTCTTTTGTGTGCTTTAACTGTTTGCATGTCTGGAGGGTTTCTGGGGCTATGTGACAGATTAAGTCACTGTCCAGACTGGTTTTTTCCAAGTATCAGCCGTATGGCCGCGCCTGCCTACCTGCTCTTCTGGGGGACCCTGTCAGATACGGGGAGTGATTCTTAATATCAGACATGTAGAGATCTTATAAAATATTGGAATTAATAAATTGTAGACCCAGGGAGAGGGCTAAACAACCGCAGTAACACCAGAAAACCCTGTGATAGGTTCTCCTTAGGGTTGCTGTAAGTTGGAAACAAGTTGAAGGCAAAGAACAGCAGCAGCAGCAGCAACAACAACAACAACAACAACAGGTTTTGAAGATCCAGGCTAGGGAAAAGACTTCCATCTGAAGCCTTGAAAAACTGCTGCCATTGTTCAGGAATTCTGGGGGCAGATGGACTCACAAGTCAGGTTTTTCTTGAATTTTTTCTAAGAGAAGTTTAGAGATAAGTTTATAGTCTATATTAGTAATGTTGATTGAGGTTCCTTATTAGCTCTCTTCTAAAACAAATAGTTCATTAATATATAAATGTAAAACAGTTTTGAACCATAATAAACGGTAAGAAGCAGCTAGTGCTTGGTACACTTGGATGAAGTGGAAACAAAGTCACCTCAGACAGAGCCAATTACTTCTACTACAGAGTGTGCAGGTATACCTCAGTTAACAATGCAGATTTATTTCTGGACATTGCTTCTTTAATAACACAAAGTTCAGTATCCAAGTCCAAAATAACATGAACAGAATAATAATATGTTCCTACACCATAAAAAAAGAAAGTGCAACACATTACAGCAAACCTTGTATTCAAAACAAACTATATGTACATGTGAAATTGAACAACCAGATCAAGTAAGCCTTGCAAAAGTAAACAAGAACATTTTGAATCCTCTAGAGATCACTCGAAAGCATCTTCCAAAATGCATCCCGTGATAACTTTTTATTTCACTAACTCCTTTTTCTTATGATTTCCATGTTGGTGGCCAAAGACATAAATGTATGGGTTTTTTTGAACATATTGGGGTAGTTAGAATAGGCATACTGTTTTTGCTGTCTTTTTTCTGTTTTGCTGTTCACACATGCTCAATAAAAGATTCTGGAGGTAGCTGAAGTTTACCTTGCCTGTTATAGGTGGGGAAACACGGCTATAGTAAAATTGGCTAGAGCAGAAACCTGTTCTTTCCCAGCTCCTGTTTTCTTTATCGCACTGTTCATTCCAAGCATGCTGCTACAATTGAACAGCAAAAAGTCTTTACTTTAAAGGAAAATTTGGATCATGCTGGGTTTCATCCTCCCAATCTCTTCCAAGGCTGCTAACTTCCAGTTAGACAGAAGATAAGAAGGAAAAGGGAGGGCTTACTAGGAGTAAAAATCCATTGTAAAAAGGAGCTTCACTGTCCAAGGCTTGTAGTTAAAGTAGAATATAGTAGTATAATAGTGTCTTGTGAAAAGATCTGCAGTTCCTTCATGACTCATTAGTAAACAAGGCCAGCATGCAGCACATTCTCTGTGGATCTTAGTCTGAAGAGTGGATATAGTTTCTGAAAGATGGAAGGAAAAAGGAAACCTGGATGGTTATAGAATCATAGAGTTGGAAGAGACCACAAGGGCCACTGAGCCCAGAAACGCGGATCTTTAACAAAATGTTTGTGCTCTATAAAGAGATCAACCAAGGCAGCACTTAATTTTCTATACCTAATATAACTAAGATGTTCTCCTGCATTAATTTTCAGAGCCTTAGATGTTTTCCCCTGCATAATTTGTCACAAAGGCATCTGATAGCATAGGCCAATGCTTCTTAAGGTACCTGTGTGAAGGACTGGCAATTTTTCACCCCTGTGTTCCAAGGACTGGGATCATAATTGCATCCATCAGCTACAATTGCGTTTCCCCCCACGGACACCTCCCAGGGACTGGCAGCTGATAGTTTAGGAACTGCCACTGGTCCATGGACTATTGCTTTTCAGTAGCACTAACATAAACTTCAAAGGAGATGTTACAAATTGAAAAATATTTTAAGGTATATATTTTGGGCATATTATAACCCACAAACTCAGTTATCTTGAATGTGTATTTACAGCAAGCATGGTGCCTCATGGGTGACACCCCTAGGCACTGTGGCTCCTGGTAGCCTACGCTACTGATGGGCCTAAATTGTCCTATCAAAGCATATTGTTGCTGCAACAGCCTACATACAAGAGATAATTGGCATATCTGAGTTAGGCTTGCCAGGTGTCCTTAATTTTAAGGAATCCCCTTATTTGAGGGTTCAATAGTTTATCCCCTACAGGGCTGGCAGGTGTGTCTAAGTGATGTCTCCTATTTAGAGGGTTGGAAAGATGCCAAAAAATCCCAAATTTGGGAGTGCAAGCCCTTCACAAAGTCAGACATGCATGCATCATATAGACAATGTGGTTAGGTTAACTGAAATTATTACTTTCATCTGGTACTTAGGTAGAACACGAACCTGTTCATAGTTAATTCCCGAGTGTCAACACTGCAGGTCATGAATTTCAGCTATTCCTTATTGGTATTTTGAAAACTTGGCAATGTGACATACAATAGTTCATTCTACCTGGCAAGAACTAACCTGAACGTCCCTTTGAGAAGGCCTGAGCTGAACCCAGCCCCTTTGTATCCATATAGAAGCATACCTTACTTAATAAAGCATGAGAATGAAGCCTCCTTTTATGTAGGCTTTTCCGCACAAGTGGCTAGAAATGGGCTTCTTCTGACTTGGTGGAAGGGAAGAGCTTCCCAGTGGTACCACCCCATACATCAGGCTTGAAGCTGTGTGATGAATCAGGTCCCTAACTAACTGTAGTAACAGTTACAGCATGGGGAATGGGGAGAGATACAGGAATTGGCTATGGAGGATTTTCAAAGATCTCTCCCATCCCAGCAGTATATAGGTTAACACTTTGTGTTCAGGTTTTCAGTGACATAACTTGAGTCCTCCAACAGAAGGCTCAGAGACTTGTGCTCCTTTAGATTGCTACACCGAGATACCATGCGATAAAGGAAAAAGCAAAGTCAAGGCAGAATATCTTGCATTTTGGAAGAAGCCTGCAACTGGTCTATATATTCAAAATGTTTTTGTTTACTTACGAGAAGTTTGTCTGACTTGGGCCCATTCACACACCATTTCTGCACTACGCTGTTATAGGGCTATTATTCCACTTTCAACATCCTGTGGAATTCTGGGGTTTGTAGTTTACTGAGGCCAAAGAGCTCTTTGGCTGAGAATTCTAAATCCCCCTCCCTAAATGCAAATCCCAGAATTCCATAGGATGTTGAAAGTGGAATAACAGCACTACAACAGTGTAGTGTAGAAATGACCACAGTCCGGAATTATAGCACTATCACTCCGCTTTAACTGCCATGGTTTCATCCTACGGAATCCTGGGATTGGCATTTAGGGAGGGGCATTTATAATTTTCAGACAGAGTGCTGCGATGCCTCACCAAACTACAAGCGCCAGGATTCCACAGGATGCAACCGTGGTGATTAAAATGGAATAATAAAGCTATAGTTCCTTAGTGTGAATGGGCCCCTGCTTGTTTTATGTCACATGTGTAGATTTGGTAGTGCCGAGTCCTATCCATTTAACTGGGAGGATTATGTAGAAGCTCAGATATTCCTTAGGAAAAACAAAGCAGCATTGTGTCTCCTCTGTAATGTCTGAAGTTGTCCTTCATACTGTGGGAAAGCTATCTTACATCTATACAGTGAAGAGTCCTGATTTTAGAATAACCACAAATGCTTCAGCTCAGGGCTCTGAAAACAAGCACCAGGACTTATAGCTGCTGAAAATGTCCTTAGCTCAGCTGCATTCCTCCACTGGAATCCCCCCTTTTGTGCAAAGTGATGCAAAGTGCCCCTTTTCCACTGTTTTCCCTCACCACACTCCCCTGGTACAAAACCCAGAGTAGAAAAGGCAAAAACAGCAAATAGATATCACACAAGGCCTAAGAAAAAGGTCTGACCTGTATCAATATTGTACAACTAGAAAATGGCTGTTACAGAATGAGTCTGTTCCCTATTGGTAACGATATGAGTTGCCGTGTAGCGGTTTGTGCATTGAACAAAGGGCCTTTCTGTACTATACTGTTATAGTGCTTTTTTAACTCCACTTTCAACATCCTATGGAATCCTGGGGTTTGCAGTTTAGGGAGGGGCATTCAGAATTCTCAGCCTGAGAGCTCTTTGGCCTCAGTAAACTACAAATCCCAGAATTCTACAGGATGTTGAAAGTAGAATAATAGCACTATAACAGTGTAGTGCAGACAGGCCTTAAGACCAGGGTTGGATTCCCCTCTGCCACAGAAACCCACTGAGTGATCTTGGTTATGTCACATACTCTCAGCCTCAGAATACTCTGGGTCTTCATAATTCAGAAACCACTTGAAAGCACACAATAATAACACAACCTCTACAGATTCTACCTGGTTTGCTGCATATGTTCTAATACCTGTTGATCCCATGGAAACATTCCATTTAACCGCATCTGCAATCTCAATGTCCCTTTCTATTTCTGTTAATGTATCTCCCTTCCATTACCAGAACTCTGCAATACCCTATTGGCTCCACCTATCTCTGTATAGGAAATACTGGTAGGCCTAAAGAACTCTGGGACTTGTAGTTCTTCTTATAGCTTCTTCATGATGGTTGGCTATCCCAGTAGGCCAAAAGGAACTGTATGATCGGAATGAATTGAGTTCTAGAACAGAAAAACAAAGAGCAGTGGAGTTAGAAGGAGGTACATAGCCCACAGCAGGCTGAAGGCAAGATCCAAGGCAAAAATCCAAGGGAACTAGGCAGACCCCTCAGACTTAGGCCATTTCCGCACTAGGCTGTTATAGCGCGATGATTCCACTTTCAACATCCTCTGGAATCCTGGGGTTTGCAGTTCCGGGAGGGGCCGGCCCCTCCCAGAATTGCAAACCCCAGGATTCCAGAGGATGTTGAAAGTGGAATCATCGCGCTATAACAGCCTAGTGCGGAAATGGCCTTAAATGAAGTTGCTCAGACTGAGGGGATCGACCTGAGGTTTGGGTTTTGTAAGGCCACATGTAGCTGGGATTGGCTCTTGTGAATCAGCTGACTAGATGCCCAGAAAGGTTGGCCCTACAGTCTCCTGAAACAAAGCTTGGTCTCCCCAGTAGGAAAGGAAAGCTGGTGGCACAGGGGTACGGCATGACTCGGGCCTGGTTGCTGGGGGGATTTTGTTTAGGACCATCCATCCCTCAGCATCTTAGCAAGTCTTTTCTGTCCACTCTGAGCCCCACTTGAGGAAGGTTTCGTGAGCAGAGGAAAGAGGCCTAGGGCAGTAGGATTTTATAGGGTGCTTTATGGCTTTAAATTGTACTGGTTTTAAGCTGTTTTTTTTATTTTTTAAAAAGCATATGTTTTAAATTATTTCCAATTTTACCTGCAGTTTATTTTCAATGTTATGTGTGTTTCATCTGTGTTTGTTTTAACTCATAACTATCCTTTTGCGGGGGGAAGTCGGATACAAATAGAGATGGTACTGATGATGATTTTTTAAAAGTGTGTATACCATAGGTAGCAGCTAGAACCTTGGGTCAGGACGTGGGAGATCCACATTCAGATCCCTGTTGAGCCATAAAATTTACTGAGTGATGCCCACTGTACTCTCAGCTTACCTACCTCACAGGATTGTTATGAGTATAAAGAGAGGAAGAGGGCCTCAAAACTCATTGCAGGAAAGGTGGCATTTAAATGTAACCAACTAACTAAATTGCCATGTCTGTATTAGATAATTTCCACACTACACTGTTATAGTGCTATTATTCCACTTTCAACATCCTGTGGAATCCTGGGGTGAGCAGTTTAGGGAGGGGCCTCAAAGGGGAAAACTGAACAATAGGTGGATGGAGTTTGAAATCAATGATGCACTGTGAAAAATGCTCCTGAGTCCTCAAACTGTTGGAAGAAGAACATGCAATAGCTGGGGGCTGGTGCTGGATTCCTCAAAGGCCCCTCCCTAAACTGCAAACCCCAAGATTCCAAAAGATGTTGAAAGTGGAATAGTAGCACCAGTGCAGAAATGGCCTTAGTTTGTGCAGAATGCAGAAGAGACAGGGCAAGTGTGTTCTCCCTTCCACAGAACAGGGAAGAATATCCCTTCAGGTTACATCATAAATGAATCCAATCTGGAGGTGTATTCAGACAGGCACCATACTACAGAGAAGGTGCGAGGGTGGATTTTGCTCTCTGTGCATGCCTAATGAATTACACCACTGTGGTCATGTGTTAATGGAAGCCTACCACATTGTTATATTAGTTACGTAGCCTTCCACACTAACACTGAACACTAACATGGGGCTACTATTAGCGTGGCCAACAAGTGAGGATTGAGGGAGAAGGTAGCTTCAGGAGATGGTGCCAGCAACCTGGATTCCCTCTCACACGCTTATAGAAATTATTTGTCTTATTTTGTTCCAGTGCTCCCCTGACCGACTGCAGCACTGGTTTGCAACACTTAGGTACTCCTGTTGTTTTGAATTTTAGCTCCCAGAAACCCAGGCTAACTGGGCCAGTAACAAGGGTTTCTGGGAGCTGAAGTCCAAAACATCTAGAGGATCATCAATGGAAAACCACTGAGTGACAGAAAATACAAAACCAGGGCACGCTATATAGATAATGGGAAATATGTTTGCATAGGCATGATTTAAAATTCAGTCTATTCTTTTTTCTTATGGGAATAAGCTTGCTAGATGGAGGCTTGATCCCCCAGAGACTGCTAGGTTCCACTGAAGTATCTTTTCCAAACTATTATGAGCTCAGGAGTTTTGTCCTCCCACAGATCCACACACGCTAAATACTCTGTGTGTATTGCAGCCTGCTTTTTACAACCATTATGCCAGGGTACTGCACTGTGGCCCTCTGTATGTTTTTGGACTGCAGTTCCCATTATCACTCATTGGCACTGCTGACTTGTATTGGCAAGGGAATTGTAAGCTGAGAATATTTTGAAATCCACTGTTGTCCACATTTATATTACATGACACTTTTTCTTCTCCTTTCTGCAGTTTTTCAGGGGTCTTCCAGATTGGTTTAAAGAAGCATATATTCTCATGATAGCACCTTTTGGATTTTGCCAGTTCTCATCTCCACATTCGTGGGTGGGTAGGCACAAAAAACAAACAAATTGTTGTTTCATGATTTGTTGACTTGAAGGGCAAGTTTCCTTTCCTCTCAATTTTTAAAAATTTTCTCTTATAGTGTTGTAGTGTTAGTGCAAAAGTGCACTGATGCACTGTAGCAATTAAAAAAGAGAGAGAGAAAGAAAAAATGAAGGCTACTCCCCCCCCGCCGCCCAATAGAATAAAGAAGAAACAATGTGGGAATAAACTGTTGCAACTCGTTCTGGGAATTACCAGAAAAATGTCCAGGAGAACAGAAATGTCATTTTGATAATTTTTTAAAAAAGAAAAGACTAAAGCAATAAGTACCTGAACTTCTGGCAAGCTCAAAACATATTTGTCCTACCCTGGAGCAGTTGTGAAATCTCCTGAGTAGGCCAAAAGAGATGGGTGATAGCAGGAAAATGGTTACAGTCTGAGAATGGAAGAGATTTCTGAGAAATCTTTACAAATGTGCATTTCTTTCACTCAATACAAATAGCAATTTCATCAGCACAGCATATACTGAGTAGTAATTTCCCTCTCTCCAGGGAGCATTGGAAATGGTGGGCTAGGATTTGCTGACAGAAGTCTCTTTAGCATTCTCATGGAAATACTACTTCCAGAATGTTTTGGAAAAAGCTATATTTGTTTTATTTTATTTTATTTATTTATTTGTATCCCGCCTCTCCATATGGATCGAGGCGACGAACAACTTACAAATAGCCTGTATTTCGAAACATTTCTATACATGCCCCCAACAAGCTGGGTACTCATTTTACCGACCTGCAAAAGGATGGAAGGCTGAGTCAACCTTGGAGCCCGGCAGGATCGAACTCACAACCTTGTGGTTTGTGACTTGTAGTACTGGCATTTAACCACTGCGCCACCAGGACTCCTTTTTGTTGTGTGCCTTCAAGTTTACTGTGGCTTATGGCAATCCTATCCTTTTTCCTGGCAAGATTTACTCAGAAGAGGTTTGCGATTGTCTTCGTTTAAGGCTGAGAGAGTTCCTAAGGTCACCCAGTGGGTTCCCATGGCAAAGAAGGAATTCAAACGCCTTCCAGAGTCCTAGTCCAATGCCCAGACCATATACCATTTTGGCTGTCCGTCTTTGGAAGCTGTTAAATGGCTATAAAGCCAATATAACATGTAGTGCAGATGTACAGAATTGGGAAAGACAACATATCTATCTTTTGTCTACATCTGCTAATTTAACTTTTGTTCTCATCTTCTCAGGCATCAACAGAAACCTGACCATAGAAGAAAGTCTATTGAAACATTGACTTCCTCCTGCAAACACGTAAAGTATTTTTTTTTTTTATCACAGGCTTATAAAAACACAGTATTGTTGCTGTTGTAGATGTTGTGTATCTTCAAGTCCATTTCCATTTTAAAGTGGCACAAACTAATACCAGCTTTAAAGTAGACAGTTATGGATTAGTTGCTGTTGTTGGTTGTCCTGAATAGACTTGCCACATGGATAACTAAACTTCAAACAAAGAAAAAAACCCTCACCAAATTTAGAAGGATCTAGTCTAGTCCCCAGTCTCATAAAAATATTTTAAGAAGCTTAGGAAGGTTCCTAAAGAAGCCACATCCATGCATCAATCACTTAATTTGTATCCAATCTTGTGATTTGTTCAAACTGTATTTTACGGTCCATAGACCCAGCATAGCAAAACCATCCAATGGTATGGTATAGATAAAATACACCTACTAAAAATAGTATACAAATATATAAATAGGATAGACTATAGACAGGATATAAAAGCATAAAAATAGGACATAAATGCATAAAATCGTATAACTCAGTTGCATATTGAGCAGTATGCTGGGCTGCTCGGAAAAATTCTACATAAAATTCCTGTTGGAGGACATATGTCTAAATGTAACCCTATCAGTTGCTAAATTTCTGTCATCAGCTGTTAAGATCAGAGAGAGAGAAGTATCAAAAATATGCTGGGATACTGGCAATGCACTTTAAGATCAACCCAATTCTATTGTTCTAATGAGAGGGACTTGATGAACATCTATTTATATTTTACCTAATAATCCATATTATCTATGATTTTAATTTACTTTATATCCAACCTTTCTCCCAGGCTAGGACTTAAGACAGAAAATTACAATAAAAGTACATATAGTTAAAGATATACAAAAATTGAGATTGAAACAGTATGGCTGGAATTCGCGAAGGCAGTTACAAATGTGTAACCTAGATTTAATTTATGCATTCGTGACTGTTTCTTATTCATGATCTGTACATGTTTTCTACTTTAGGGATACATGGGACTGTGAAACTCCATCAATCCATACTTAATGGGCTGCATATTAAAAGTAAGACTCATTGAGCACAAAGCAAGATTAAAAACCTAGCCACTGATTTGCCACTGAGCACTTCAAATTGGCAAAGCACCATTACAACTCCTTTACTTTTTGTGGACTTGAGGTCATTCATCCTAGCAAACACTTAGATGTGGAGGGTGTATTTTTACAACAAGAAGCACTATGGATTTATAGATTACATTCTACCATCCCTAATAGGTTAAACCTGAAAATTGACTTTTTCTATTTTTTTAATGGAATCTCTTGCTCTTCAGTTACTACTGTGTCTTCCCCTCCTTCCATCCAACTGGTTCTGGCCTATTAATTAAGTTGTTTAGTATATAAATGCTTGTAGTAAAGTGACATTTACCCACTCTTTGAAAGAATGTACACTATCTGTAACTGAGATAAGAATATACTTTGATATATTAATTAATTGTTTTGAAATATAGATATTTACATTATTACTCTTTTTTGTTATGTGCACTGGTTATCTGAAACAGAGGAACTGTTATTGTTTAATTGGTGTAAAGGCATTTACATTTACAAAGCCTGAAGAAGCTAGAGACATTTATGTTTTCTAAGCCTGAAGAAGCCCCCAGATGAAACTGTGGAAACACTGCAGTCCTTAGTGTCTGCTGTTTTCGCTGTGCTGTTAAAATTTGGGATGAATCCTTGACTTCAGCAGCTCAGAACAACTTCTTTTCATCGGAACCCTAGCTGTTATAATTGGGTGGAATCTCTAGCTACCAGTTGTTTAAGAATTTCTGTTTATCACTAGAAGTATACTGCATGAATATAATTGAACCAAATACTTCTCAAAATCAGCAAGAAATTTCATCTACCACTGGAAGTTTATGGACTATTGTGCGTGGGTTGGAGTATTTGATACATTTCCTATAAGCCTTCCTACAATACATTGGATCCTCTGCAGCATTACAGGATTCCTTCACAGTTTTGTTCCCAGTATCTGTTGATACTAACAAGCCTTTGTACCATCATTTCTGCTCTTCATAGGGTTACTATAAATCTTTGTATTGTTTATTCAGTGCCCTTAGGGTTTATAGTTGTTATTAGTTGTGTAGTATAGTTGTTAACAGCAGAGTAAAATTATTTCCACTCATTTCTATATTGTTAATATTGGTGCATATATCATTCAATTTTACTTTATATTTATTAACACATAGGCTTGCCTCATTTTGGTTTACACATTCGTAACTGCCTTGGTGAATTCTGGCCTTTTTAAACTAACAGCAACATTAAAACCATTTAAAATATTGTTTTGAAACAAAGATTAAGAACAACATGGCACCATAAAAAGTCTTTCTCTTGTTAACAATCACTTTCCAAAGGCTTGTTGGAACAGAAAGGGTCTTAAACTAAACTGAAAAGACAACAAAGAAGGAGGCATTCTAACTTCCTTTGGGTGAACATTTCAAAGAGTGGGAGCAGACACAGTGAAGGCTGTCTCCCACATTCCCACTGAATGTGCCTGTGAAGGCAGTGAGATAGAGAGAAGTACCTCCCCTGAGGTTCTTAGAACTCGAGTAGTCTCATGTTTATCAAAAAACAAAGTCACCTTCTTGATTCTGTCATTAGGAGAAAATTTTCTGTTCTGACCTTTGGGATCAGGAACATTGGATCAGAAATTGCACTCCTTTCCATGTAATGATCTTGCACATTTTTGCAGCTACTAATGAGGTTCCTGTGCCTAATTAGGCAAAGAGTCAGAGCTTGGAAGTGTTACATTGTTGGACTTCCATCCTAGAATCCCTCAGTCAATGTTGCCAGTAGCCATGCTGTGGGAAATTCTGGGAGTGGTAGTCCCAAAAAGTATTTGTTCAATGCCCTGCAAAGAATCAGGCTTTATTTGAAATAAAACCTGCAGAAGAATCAAGCTTAATTTGAAACAGATCCAACCAGAGCTTGACCCCAGGATCTGCTTTTAGAGTCAGCACGTTTCAAGAAATAGAACATCTGAACAACTGTATATCATGTGAAGATCATAATCTGGAAATGGTCAAATGCATGATTGTGCTTGTTGTGAATGTAGCACATAACGAGTGTCAGACATTTTGGATATCTTAATAAGTAATGTGCAGGGCCTTAGACAGTCAAAGTTCATAGCTTCAGAATGAACTGGCTTTCAGGCCCAAACTCTAGTCCCTAGATGAAATGGATTAAACAATTGTTTTTGTCTCAGGGAAGGGCATGGTGACAGTGGTGGTTTGTTTCCCTTGGTGTCTTGGTTTACCAAACAGGGCTGTCTCTGTCTTCCTTGACTGATGGTAGTCCTGGGTTGCAAATTATTTCTGTTCATTTAATTGAAATTTTCTGTAAACAAAAAAGAGTAAACTGCAGACTGCTAGGGGACAATTTGGCTTGCCTGAACCTCAAAACACATGCACTAGTGATGGTGAAAGCTTGAGAAAATTGTAAGTGGCTCCTTTACACACGCACTCTTTTCACTCTATGTTACTCTTTAAAAGTCTTTCTGTTGAGTGAGTTCTAGGTGTCACTTACATGGTTTTGTGATGCATGCTAGATCCCCAGGTGGAGGGGCCTCTCAGACTTACCTGGGGGAAGTTTGCTGGCTGTAGTGTCAGCACAGATGTCAGGAGGCTGCCATTTCTGTGTATGGTGTGGCTTCTTCTTCCCAGGCTCCCTTGTGCCATTTGCATGCCTGGGAAGTGCTTCTCAGGCACCTGACCTGCGAGATGCAGTTTTCTCTCAGGTCCACCTGAGCAATATTTTAAAGGAAGCACTCCCCTTAGTGGGGCACTCCAGTTTCAATAGGCTTTCTTCCCATCCATCCTGTATGGTTGACTGGCCGGGGTGCCAAAGTGGTCATCTTTTGCTTTGTTAAGTTGTGGTTAATCCTTTCTCACAACTTTCAGGGCTTTGTGGCATGGAGTAAGAGTCAAGTGCCAGGGAGTTGGGCTTTGCAGCCTAACATTAGTTAATGGAGGAGGATCTCATTAAGGGACAGCGAGGATAGAGGATTTTCAAGTAGCACTCACTTCAGGTGGACCTGCCTCACCCTCAGATGGTGGAGAACCACACAGTGGTTGTGTAGCCAAGTAGCTTCTTGGTGGCTATTCCCTTTAGCTGAAGACCTCACGATCACTTCCTGTTGTAAAAAAACCCAAAACCAAAACCCTTGACCTAAAATACCCCAGGGTTGCCTAAACCCACACCCTCTAGAGGGAATTTGGGGCATTTTTGTTCAAAAATATTTTGTTTGTGTGTGTGTGTGTGGGAGCAACTCTCCAAGATCTCCTGGGGGACTAATGCCTCCAACAGCAGTCCATCTCTGCTGTGGGCGTTAAAGTTAAAAACCATCTTATCTCTGATCACTGGTGATCAGTGCTTATTCTGATCAGCGCTTAGAGAGAACAGAAAAAGCTATCTCCACAGAGACTCCTCAGACAGACATACAGCTCCATCTGCTGTTACCTGTGATCAGTGATGAGGGACAACACAGTTTTTTTAACTTTACTTGCACATAGCTGAGCCTAGATTTGCATCCAAGGAGCTGAGCTGTGCTTACAGGCAGGAAAGCTGTTCCACTCTAGCTTACTCTTAAATAGGCATGGAATTGAGTTGTGCTATGTGCACTTCATTGGAAAATGTCCATATTCGGTACAAATTTAATCTGGTCTTCTCCACTGTGGTTTGGCCCTACTCACTGCCCTTAGCTCCACCCAAGTGCTGCAACGTAGTTCCTGAGATTGTCCTTAAACTTGAGTTGAGTCCCTGGGCTGAAACCCTTTCCCACAGTCAAAGAAAATGGAATTCCTGGAGTCCCTGGAAATTCTTATTGCTGTTACTCATGTAACTGTGTACTCTTACATAGCTGATGTGTGTATTGAATCAAAACCTTCTAAATGTCTTTTTTTTAAAAAATTTGGTTTTTACTATTAGGTAACATTTGGAAATCCTTAAGAAAATGATGGCTATTAAGCGTGTGGTCAACAACATCTCTTGGTTCTACTGGCAATTCCAGCTGGTCACAATGACTTACCTCATGGATCCTTTTGAATGGTGGGTCTTCCACAGTTTTCTTCTTGTTACTTTTATGCTGTCAGCATATGTTTTTTATGCCGTTGTTCCTCAAATTCACCTGGTTCTGGGGCATGTTCGTGATCTGTTTGGCTTGCAAACGGAAAGTACCATTTCAGCTGTGATGTGAACTTGTCATCCGTAATATTGACTTGGCTTTTTTTTTCTCCTGACATATGTTGCATGTTGTTTAAGTTATGTGAGTACAACCAATGGAGACTCTGGAATCTGTACAAACATGTGAAACTTTTTCATTTTTTGAAAAAAGATTCAATGAAGCCACAATGGGTATTTATCCTTCTTATACCACTTACTGACTATCTCTACATGTTTGAAAAAAATTGGTGAGTGGAATGTTACCTGAAAATCTTCCTTTTTCCAGATGCGTTTTTTCTCTTCAAGTTCTTTTTCTGTAATAGATTTCCTGGGATGTTAATTTGTTCTCAAAATTCTGCCTCACAACACAGTTGTTACTGAAATGTTATTCCAGTTCATTATGTAGAAGTTTTCTATGACCAATTGTCAAAAGAGAATAAAAAATGGAAAAAAAGCAGAAAGGACAAAGAGGAATATTTTTTCTCTGTAGCATACCTTGAGGAAAGTTTATTCTTTTTTAGAAGTTCTGGGAATTAACTCTGGAATACTGTGTCACACCATGGACCCAATTCAGATTTAGACTGTGGTCAATGCACGCTTATTTGAAAGAAAGCCATACTAAATTTAATGTAACTTATGGTCTGAGTAGGATTGCACAGTTATTTATATTTTATTATACATAACTATGAATTTAGCTTCATGCCCATCTATGTGAAATGTATGTATGAAATCAATGAAATCAAAGGCCCTTTTCGCAGCGCCGGCACTCGCGCGACAGAGGAGGGCGGCTCGCGCAAGAAGCCTTCTCCGGGAGGCTGCCGCTTCCCCACTCCTTCCTTCTGCAGGCGAAGGAACGAGCGGGGAAGCAGCAGCCTCCCAGAGGCGGCGGCGGCTCGCGCGTCCGTCCATCCCCCCCCGTGCGCGTGAGAAAGGCGCTCGTCCTGTCCGGCCCCGCGCGTGCGCGAAACAGGATATGTTGCGTCCGTCGCGCTAGCGCCCCGCCCCGTCCCTTCCTTCCGCAGGGGCGGAGGGAAGGAAGCGCGACCCGGCCGGCTCCCGGACGCTCTGCACAAGAGGTAAGTGCGCGCGGGCGCCGGGAGCGTTGCGCAAGCACGGGTGATTTTCGCTTCGAAGCGAAAATCAAAAAACCCACGCTCGCGCCGCTTCAGCCCCGTGAGCCCGGTGGAAGTGGGAGTGCGTCGTGCGGAGCGACGCTCCCACTCCCGCGAGGCTTACGGGGCTGTCGCGCGAGAAAAGGCCCGTGCGAAAAGGGTCAAAGTTGACTTGAAGGTACATCATGCACATATGATAAAAGTAAACAACAGTTCACCTAGCTGTAACAAGAGCTAAGGTCCCAAAAGGCCTGTTTGAATAAAAAGGTCTTTGTGGAAGAAAGACAGCAGAAAAGAGTTCAGCAGGGCTGCCTTATCCATGATACACTTTAGGCACAGTGCCTAGGACCTACAATAAAATTAGGACCTATGAAAATATCCCTAGTGAAATGTCAAGGTGAGGTGGGGAGTCAAATACAAGAGTGCCTAGGGCCTATGAAAACCTTAATGCAGTCCTGGGGTCCAAGCCTCACTGCCCTCAGCACAAGGTCCTAGAACATAAGTGTGGCCATCAAGAAAATCTTTTTCATTTTACTATCAAACATGACTCAGGGCGGTTGTACTGAGTTCAGCGCCTTTCTTGAAAATCTGAAAACCTGAGCAAGCCTGTAAAGGCGAATATGGTCCTTCTATCCTGCCCCCTCCAAGTTGTGAAATAAGTTATAGGTTCTGGGTAGTACATACTTTGAAGTGGGCTCAGTATGTGTGTTGCACTTGCATGTGTTTTTTTAAAGCATGTATCTTGCAGTAGTGCAGTTTTGGCACACCAGAAGGCTAGGAGTGAATTCACAGGAGGGAAGAGGGAAAAGCTGATGGATTCATGAGAGCCTGGGAAAATGTCCCAAGTGGGCTGGCAATGAGGTTTCCACAAACTCCTGCAGCAGCACAAAGATGGGGAAAGATCCCCACATAGCTATGGGTAGACTTGTTTGGAAATGATGACAGCTGTTAGAGTGGATAAACAAACCATACCTCACCATATCTCCAGGTGGACATGGGGCTAGCTTGAACCCCCAAACACAAGGTAGGAAGGTAGAAAAGAGAAGGAAAGAAAGGCATACACACACACACAAACAACTTTGGCCAAAGGATCCCAGGAAGGATGATTTATTCTTTCAGGCTTCCCTTCTTATATCATTTTTACATTTATATTAAAGAATGCTTACAGAAAAGAAAAGATCCATGCATCAGCATTAGCAGAATCACAGCTTGTACACGTGTTACATTCTATCTGACCCTTAACTTCCTGAGTCTACATGACCCTGTTACATCCTAGGTCGTTCTCAAAGATATTGCTGATGTTTCAAGAGGTCTTCGCTTGTACATACTGATTATAAAAAGGAGCAGAGCAGAATAAACAGTGCTAAAGCAAGGTTGTTTGATGAGTTCTGAGTGTCTAAAATGCCAATTAATATTACAGTTAATTGTTAACATGCACCAATTCTGTAGCAAAGTACAGAGCCCCAAATTTTAAGCCTAACACAGACATTACAGCTGCTGGTCCTGATTTAAGTTGAAAACAGGTCATTTCCCCCCCTGTTTTTAGACTAGGGTTTTATTGTAGTTGTGTAGAAGAGAAGAACTCCTTCTGCCTAGTAGTGGAAGCAGATAGTGCAGATTGTAAGAGAAAAGAAAAAGCACAGCATTCTGCCCTAATTTGCATATTGGGTATAGTGGCATCTTATATTTTCTATAGAACCAGAAGGGTCCTTGGGGTGCTTGTTCCTTCTTGCCAGTCACCCTCAGTAAGAAGAGGTCTGCTCTGTGTTCTTTTACCCTGAACATAATTGGCTGTGGGAGAATAGGGATTGTAAAGATGGGCAAAAAGAGACAGAGAGCAGGGATAGGAGAAGAAGAGAAGAATACTGGGGACCCTTCTTAATCTGGTGAAGAAGAGACTGAAGAGGTAAATGGTTCCTGTTAATAATTAGAGTGTGGCCAGGAATCCTATGCTGCATCATTCACTGTTGGGTGAAAATCACCAATAACTTGTCCTCCTGGGATGAAATAGGGTGTAATCCTACTGGCTGGGACAGCAAAGACCAACTGGAATCTTAGAGTATCTCCTGCTGCCCCCTGCTGGTTAGAGTCCTTATGAAGCATCCCAGCTACTGCTGCCTCCTGTTGGACTACTAAAATATCATCATCATTATCATCATCATTGTTGTCATCTTTATTTATATCTCACCCTTTTCCGCAGAACTGGGACTCAAATCATCTTAGAAATTAAAATTATTATAGTATAGTTAAAAAACCATTAAAATAGAATTAAACAATTAACAATATTAAAACAGTTTAAAACATACAGTTAAAAAAGGATGAAAAGCAGTTAAAAACAATACAATTTAAAACAATTCAGCACTCTGTTAAATGCCTTTTCCTTGGACACTTTCAGTTCTAAAGGACTATTGGAATAAAAATAAGTCTTTGCCTACCAAGAGAAAGACGGTTGGTAGGCAAAGAAAGACAAGGAGGGAGGTCATTCTAGCCTCCCTAGGAAGGAATTTCCAAAGCCTAAGGGCAGAGCCTGTCCTATCTAATCTCCCATCAATGGTACCTGTGGAGATGTGGAAGTGAAAGAAAGGTTTTTCCTTCTGATCTCAGGGTCCAGACAGGCTCATATAGGGAGATATATTCTGTAAAATAGTCTGGATCTAAGCTGTGTAGGAAATAAAAAACGTAGGGATTACTGTTCATTGGAGAAAAAGTATTCTCAAACCCTGCATCTTGCCTTCCTGCTACCACCTGCTGTTTGAAGCTTTATAGCAGTGGTTTTTAAATTTCTCTTTATCAGGGACCCACTGTAAATATAATTTGTTGATGGGGACCCCCAAGACTTAATTCAAGATTTAAATATCTAAATTTATATTTAAATATTCAAATATTTATTTATTAAAATCTTCTGGAGAATAGGATTCAAATCCCCACTTGGACACTGGGTGACCTTGGGCAAGTCACACTCTCTCACCCTCAGAAAAAGGCAAAGGCAAACTCCCTCTGAACAACTCTTGTCAAAAAATCCCTGTGATAGGTTCACCTTAGGGTTGCTGTAAATTGTTAGTGGCTGGAATGCACACAATAACAAAGTGACACTGACAGGGGGAGCTTCTTTCTAACTCTCATATCTCTCCCCTTTGAAAATTGACTTATGGTGACCCTAAGACAACCTGTCATGGGGGGTTTCTTGGCAAGATTTGTTGCCTTTGCCTTTCTCTGTGGCTGAGAGAATGTAACCTGCCTGAGGGCACCCAGTGAGTTTCCCTGTCTGAGTGGGGATTCAAACCCTGATCTCCAGAGACATAGTTTGGGCATGCACACATGTCTGCTGCTGTTTCCCTTTTGTCAGGGATGCATAGCTGGGAACTGTGGGTGCTGAAACGGGTCCCTTGTTGAAATGGCTCCCTTGGCATCTGCACCATCCCACTGCCACGTCCCTGTTGCTGTTGCTGCTGTTGGTCTTCAACAGCAGGGCTTTGTGGATCCCTGTGAGGGCTCTGCATACCCCCACAGGTCAATAGTCTCAGGTTAAGAACCACTGCTTTATAGCTGTACATTCCAGTTGCTGCAGTGGTGCCTATTACAATGCTCTCAAGCTATGCTTCAGGAACTGCTCATGGTCTCCACACATTTGATCCACCCCCTGGACTAACCATGAGTAAAGACAACGGAGAAAGACTTCCTAGCACTTTTGAACCGGTAAACATTGTGGAAGACACTGACCTAATAAATACTTTTTGTAGTTTCTCTCACAGTTTCTTATCTTCTATGGTTTGTGAACTTCAAAAAACAGTTCTACTTAGGCTGCTAATCTGAAATAGAACAAAAATAACTCCTAGATACTGAACTCAGCCCTGGATGTGATCCAAACATTACAGTATTATTTGGTTAGCTTGGTTTTACAAGGATTTGGGACCTGTTTATCTGGATATCTCTACATTATCTCCACATGCCCTCCCCCATCTGTTTCCATAATCAGCTGGCCTGGAAAGAATTCCTGTCTCTCCAATCTCTTGCCTGTTGATTGTTCTCCTCCTCCTCCACTGTATCTGAGTGTACTTAGATAAAATATTTTGAGAGAACAATATATAGGAAACAACTATACACAACAAATAAACAACAAATAGGAAATATAAACAACAAATAGGAAACATATTTGTTTCACAGATCTTTGGAACACTAACATTATGCATTTATCAGTGTAGGTAATATATACAGCTTCTATACTGTCTAGTATTTCAGAGATGAAAACCAGGATAAGTGCGACCAAACATCAGAGTATTGTTACTACGGTTCAGGCCTACCCGGTGATAGCACTAGTTATCTCTTTTGATATCGAATCATTCGGCCTTCCTCTGCCACCCTGCTCTACGTGTTTACGAGGCCTCCAGACAAGCACGTACGCAGGCGCGGCCGGTAAGCGTTGAACATTCCTTTCTCCACCTAGGCAGGCAGAACAAAGCCACTCCGTTGCTTCAGGGACCTCCCTGCAAACACCTGCTTGCTTAAGCACGACTCTAAACAAAGACACCCGGCCTCGAGCTGATAGTCTGACAATGCCAAGCTATTTGCATACTGGCTATACTACTGTTACATCCGCGCTAAGCCTATCATGTTAAACTTGACCTTTTCCAAAGCTTTGTCCCGCTCCAAACTCACATTGTTCTCACCGAGTAAGGCATGGCCTGTAGGCACAATTCACCCTATAAAAACTCCCCAATTCTGAGACCACCTTGGATCGTTCGCTCGCCCCGTCCAGATTGCTTGCCCCGCAGATCGCTCTGGACTTTCATCCCACCTTGCTGCTGCTTTGTCTGACAAGCTCCCCTCAGCGAACCACGCTGAGCTTTCTTCCCCACCATCTTCCATCTTCTTCAGGACTACGAGAAAAGGTGTCATATCACCCATTTTCCCCGAAAAGCCATATTTCTAATTCTTAAGTTAGCTGTGTGTGTTTGTGGTGTCTTTCCTGTTTGTTTGTCCTTTAATAAAGATATCATTTTTGCCATTTAAAAACTGCTATGCTCCTGTGACATCAGAAGAGGTCATCCCTCTATCTAAGACTTTGCTATGAAGCTTCAGGAACCGAGCTGCTTCAGACCTGGTAGCCTTATGAGGAGCTAGGAACCCTCTCAAGAACTGGACATACCTAGTTGTATGGAATGGGCAATTAATATTTATTCTTGACCAGCAAAACAAGAATTTGTGTACTCTGGAGGATCAAGAGCCCAAATTTTGCCCACTGCAGCACATTTGTATTAAGTGAGGGTTCTAAGAAAGAAATTGTTCATTTTACATTAATTGAAGTACAAAAGTGAGCTTTGGATATTGGCGATAGACATCAATCTTCAACCAAACAAAGGAAGTCAGGAAGGCAATCATATGTAGTATAAAATAATACTTATCTATTAATAAAGAATGAAAATAATTCTACCTAAAACAACATAAATCCTAACCACATTTCCCACAATTCAAACAGTAAACACACAGACATACACTCACACTCATTCTCTCTCAGACACACCTATATTACTTCAAATCACTTAATTCAAAGTTTGCTTCACTCATATTTCTAATGGAGACATACAAACATTTCCTAAGTCTAAAACAGCTTTACATAAATTGCTGTAGGCACGGAAAGATTGTTTGTGCAAGTCAGTGTCAGTGATTGGGATGTCCAAATATTTCAAAAGTCTGAAACAGCTGTATAATTTATTACAGACATAAGGGCCATAAGTACCAGCCAAACATGTTTCAACACACTCTGTGTGGGGAAAAATAAAGGGCGTCCGGAGACAAAGGGTTTTATCACATCAAAGGAAGCAAAAAGCTACATAGGTCCAGTTCTTTTTATACTTTACTGAGAAGCAATTTTTAAAATACTTTATACTAGAGATGGGAAGCATACAGCCTTCCAGACATGGTTGGACTGCTTTTTCCAGCATTCCTCCCCACTAACTGTTAGGTGAGGACTCATGGGAGTTGCAGTTGGAGAGCCATATGAATTAACCCATGCCATATAGTGTTACTTTCCTGACTTACTTTGTTTTGTTGAGCAATAAAACAATCAACATTTGGAATTCGACATTATTCTTGTTTGTTGTTCTAAAACACAATTGACAGCCTGCTTGTCCTGGGATTGGCCCATTCCTGATAGGAATGGCTCAGTGAGCTGTGCATTTGGACCAAAAATTAAAATAATTTTTCAACTTGTGGAAGGTGGCTGTTAAATATATTCAGCCTGGAATCATTGTACTTCTGTTTAAATTGCAATAGTTATTATTCATTTTGCATCAATCAACTACTTCATTTACATCCTAGCTTCCCCCTCTCCCCAAGAATAGGTGTGAGAGAGGAAGTGAAGGGCCACTATGCCAATCCATGCCCTCACTCTCTCCTTTGCCTGAACCAGTTTGGACTCTGAGTGCCCACTCTCCCCATCATGCCTTGGTCTCCTTCCCACAGACACACAACCATTTTGATATTTGTGGATTTGTCCCCACTTTTGCGAGGATCCTGAGGCCCTAGTGAATGTGGAGGACCAACTGTATTTGCTGTGTTTACAGTCTCTTGGTAATTGCCTGCCCCACACCTTTTTTTAAATGCTTAACTGAAGTTTGAAGTTACTACAAGGCTAGAAATCTGGAGAGTAGAAGTATATTTCATCAGGGCAGGATTCCTGCCGCCACTGCACCTATACTATTGTTCAGGATAGATTTTAATATTTTGAAATAAGTGAAGAAATACTTCCTTCCAAACTGAGGGAAGGGCATCAAACTATTAACTCCAGAGTCACCTAACTCCACTATTGACATATTAACATACAGGGAGGAGAGGTACAAGGTATAATTCTATGCACAACTTTCCATACTCTGATTCCAGATACATATATGTGATAAACTCTTGTATTCAGAGCAATAAAAGTTTCTACAAACCTCCTGAGGATCTGTTACTTTTCTCTAACTGTGGTCTTATTACATCACACCTATTTATTTTGGTGTTTAATTTAGCTGGCTTTCTGCTGCTACATTTCATTCTTTGCTCTTCAACTAGGGATTATCTCTGATGTTTTCGATACTAGGGCCCTTTCCACACGGACTTAAAAAAGCGGAGTAGATCGACCTCCACGGAGGTCGTCTACACCATTATGCGAATTGGGGTGGATTACGCTCGAGTAATTCCACACCGCAATCCGCGTTCGGGCGCCTGCAAGTGGTGGCGCCGCGTGCTTTTGAAAAACCACATTTTATGTGGTTTTTCAAAGGCATGGGGCGTCCAGCCCCGTCCAGCCCCGTCGCAGCGCCCGTGTGGATTTACGGACGCGCGAAAGGGCGTCCCTGCAGATCAGGCAGGGGGCGGGATTTCCGGCTGGCGGGCTTCTCCGATTGGTGGAGAGGCTCCGCCAGTCAAAATCCGCCATTTTGGGCGCTGCCGGGCGCCAAGGACGCCGCGGGACGCTGCTGCGTGTAGAATGGCGAAATGCGCTGCTCCGCGCAGCGACGGAACAAGGTAAGTCCCGTTTTGGCGTGGCTTTCCCCGTTTCCCCGCCCGCGTGTGGAAAGGGCCTAGGACTGTTCAGATTGCCCAAGTGAAACAGTCTTTTCAAAGCGAGAACTTGCCTTTGACAGTTGTTTAGAAGAGAAAATTTCAGCAGGTGTTGCTTGTTACATGGCTGTTTGACAAGTAAAACTTGCTTAAATTTTCTCTTCTACAAAACCATTAAAGAACAGGGCCTCTTCCCAGTTATCTGGCAACCCTAAATGTGGACTCCCTGACATGGGAAGTTAAGATGGGACAGGTCAGACTGTCTTGATGTTTCAATTACCCCACCAGATAGTCTTAGGCCATTTCTGCACTAAACTGTTATAGTGCTATTATTCCACTTTCAGCATCCTATGGAATCCTGGGGTTTGCAGTTTAGGGAGGGGCATTTAGAATTCTCAGCCAGAGAGCTCTTTGACCTCAGTAAAATACAAACCCCAGAATTCCACAGGATGTTGAAAGTAGAATAATAGCACTATAACAGTGTAATGCAGAAATGGCCTTAGATATGCATGCGTCAGAGAATATTTTATGGCTTACTCTGAAGTGAAATCAGGGCAGTGGAGATCTGTTACTTGATTAGCACCTTTGCATCTACTTGGTGCCGTCCAAAGTAGCTGATCTGGGTGGTATAGGGCCTGATTATGCCATGGCTCATGGTGATCTAAATCAGGAACTGATATGTGCTAGGGGTCAAAGGTCATCTTTGGCATCTCAGATCTTCACATGGACTGCTCTGTACTACAATGGCCACCATTTTCTGTGACCAAACATTGTGATCTAGCCATTTTTGCTGTTTTGCAATGCCACCGAAACAGCATTTAGCTGCAAAGTATCCCTTCACAAATACTTTTTCGGCTGAAATCACAGCTTGTAGAGCCACATGAAATCTTCTCTCTTGGAAATGACATGCAGCCTATGTGTGAAAGTCTCACTCCCTATCTAAATTAATGTTTTGTGAACAGCTATGACACATTTGCTAGTTACATTTCAGATTACACGATTCATGTGAGGGCTACTCTGTTCTCAGAGCTTCCCATTTTTGCCAGTGTTGCTCGCTCCATTTCTAGTTATAATGGCAGAAGATGAGCCATCCAGCCTTTTTATAGAGTCTTTCCCACAACTCTGTAATGAACTTGTCCATGTATTGACATCCTCATTTCAAATTATACTTTGGATGCCGTCTTCTCCAGAGATTAGGACAGGGATGGTGTCTTTTCTGCTGCGTTCTCCTCCCCTCCTCATTACAGAGTAGCTTCTGCAGAGACATTCCCCTTGTGCAGGAGTTCCTAACCTGAGGTCTATGAACACCCTGAGGGTTCCATGAATGGGCTCCAAAGGATTCAAGTACCGGGTACAGAAATGTCCCCCCCCATTGATCTCTTGCCTGTTACACTGAATTTTTCCTGTCACTCTAAACTGCAAGGTAACAGTTCCTTAAAATCTTTGTTTTAGATTTATTAATTTTAAAACCAGCAAATTGCCCAAATTTGTTTAATAACTCATTGGGTTTATCAATTTTAGAAACTGGATCTTCAGGAAAGGTAACTAACCCTTTCTGAGTGTTCATTGTAGTTTTTCTCATTCCTAACTGGTCAATGTGAAGGAAAGGGATTTCAAATGAAATAATATAAGTTATATGCACTTTTTTGTGCACATCTGTTCATATGTATTTTGCTGGGGAGATGGTTCGTTGCTTTCATCAGATTCTCAAAAGCGTTCTATGACCAGAAAAGAGTAAGAATCAATGCCCTAGTGTCTACTCTATCCTTAACTGTCTGTTTTTCTCTCTCTCCCTGTTTCTAATAAATGGAGGTGAGCAAACTGTTGTCTGAGCACTCACAATTTCTTCCAATATCCCTCTGCAATCCATTAGTTCTCTGGGAACAGTGTTGTGCCATTATCGTTATCACGTGCTAGGTGGGGATGATGTGAGGAAGGGAGCATCAGAAGGGAATGAAAAAAGACCAAGTATGACTCTTTCAATTTTTGGCTCTGTTCCACCAGTGCCTGTGTGTGTCCCCTAACAGTTTACCCCAAAGGAATGTGAACCTTGACTTCTTTTTCTAAAAGATTATTCTTGTGCAACCCACGTTAATGTTGTGACCCCTCAACTGAAGATCACTGGAACAGATTCTGCTGAAGGGTTAGCTGCCTAACAGCACATGGATCTATTTCTTTCAAAGGTCCAAATTTTATAATCAAGTAACTGATTGTAAAAAGCTTCAGTGCTGAATGATAAAACAAAACTGAAATTTTAAAAAATTGCTCCTGCTCATTTGCCTTTAATAGCAGCCAGACAAAGAGAAATTAGACAAAAGAAGCTTATCATTCTTTCTAAACATATTGATATGAAGCAGATTGCCCTTTTATTTTATTGCCAGGCTCCTGTTAAAGACACAGAAGCAGGTGGTGCAAAATGCTTGCCTTTCTTCAGCTTCAAAGCTATAGCAAAGGAAAAGTCAAACTCAGATTAATGTGCAGTTTCTTCAAAATGATCCTAATGACCTGCAAGTCTATTGTCCTGTGTCCTTTAGGTTGAAAAGCATCACCCCCTCAGTCTAAAACATTTATTTTAAAGTGATTCCATTTACTTCAGTGGAACAACTTTTCAATATGTTTGTTTAGAATCACACAGGCTAATCATTCTTTATGCTGAAACTACAACCTTGTTTATATCTTCTTCCAACAACTTTATTCAAGGGATGCTTTCTTCAAACTGAATTGTGAAATTATGGCTTATGAAATTGCAGCTAGGTACACAGATGCATGCAGTTTCAAATGCTGGTTGCAATTTAGACGATAAGTGGATGGGCGGGCAGACATCTGCAGCACCAAGGTTAGGAAAGAAGTTGATAAATCTCATGCTTCAGTTATTAATCAAGCAGTTGTACAGCAAAGTGCATCAGGAAGAGTCCCTTATCCAGATTCATACAAAGGTGAGATCTTCTTCTTCCCTTTTTTGAAATTGTTTCTCTTTCCTTTTTTTGTTTGGAAAGTCAAAGGAGAACCTCTTCCCTAAAAATATGTGGGAGGAAAAAGAAAAAGAGCCATATATCTTCTCCTATGTAGACTCAGAATAAAGCAAGTTTACTGTCTGTTACCATCTATTTGGGAAAACCTCTGCCAGTCTCTTATCTGTACCTAGGAAGCAAACAGAGATTTCATGCAGTTTCAGTGCTCCTTTCTCTTTTCCTGTCCAGTTTCAGTTCCTTCATGCTTTGCATTCTCCTGCCAGGTATAGTCCGACATTATGTTAACCTTTAGATAGTACTTGATTTATTGGAGAGGACTCTGCCACCTACCTTTGTGATCCCCCAATTTATCTGCTGTTCATACAATGGCTGGCCATGGTTTGGTTAAAACTGAGAGATGTCAGGGATGGGGCTTGTGGGTTTTTCATTGAAGGTCCACTACTTTACTACCTCCCTCTATCATGTGAACATAGCCATTGGAGCAGGAAGAGATACTAAAATGGAAGTAGAGAAATGGAGATTACTTGACTGCTGTGAGAAGTTCTTAAATCCATTGATGACAGAAAAGAGTTAAGTGAGATATCTATAACTAGGTAATTTTATTTACGATGAAGATCAAGGCAAGATAAAGATTAGATGGCATTCCTGAGAATCTTTTTCCTTGCTGAATTACTGAAGAAAATAGAAACCTATGCAAATGTATTCATGCAATATATATACTACAAAAAGTTAAATTTTGATAGAAAACATGTTTTATTTGAAGCCATTTGAATATAGAGCACAGAATCATAGCACTGGCAGAGAGACACAGTTCCTCATTCCCAGATGAACCACAGAAACAATTTGGAGGTGGCACCTGAGAGCTTTGTGCTTGATGATACTTGGCTTGAGGAATGTACTCAAGGCTTATCTCTTTCCCTGAGTCCTTTCAAGGGATTAAGCAATCTCCCTTGAGAAGAGAGCTGAAGAAATCCTCTTCAAGCTGAGAACAGCTGTAGAAGGACAACAGGTCTTTTCTCCTCCTCTTCTGAAAAGAAAGAGGACAGAGACTTGTGGAGGCTGGGACTCATCTACAGATCAATCCCCTGCACTAGCCTGTTGGGAGCATCATCTACACAGCGCTCCCTACACTAGTCTGTAGAGGCCTCCTCAAATGTGAGGTGTCTCCTTGAAGAGAAGGTCCTACTTTGGAGAGAAATTTTACTGAAGTGCCTCCAGATAGATTGAGAGTTGGGCTCAACCAGCTCAGCAACAAAAGCCTCAGTCCAGGTTAGAGGAGTTGTGGGAAATGGTTTATGTAGATTTAGTGCTTGGTGCCTGAACTGTGCTTGACACTACCCTAGTTGGATCTCTGAATCGATTTATTGGTTTGAACTTTAAACTCCTTCTTGGCTCTGAATACCTTCTCTAGCTTTATCTGCTCTCTGGAAGGATGCTGCTTGCTTTATCTTTGCACTGTCTTTTGACTTTGCCTTTTAGCTTGCCTTTGTATCAGATCTTAATGAGGTTAAACTTAACTTTGTTTCCAAAGCTCTTTCTTGGTCATGCCAGGACTGTAAGGCTAGTAACTAGATGAACTGAATGAATGTTATCTGTGGTTTTCTCTAACCTGTGGTTATAAGTGAAACTTATTAAATTTACTACTGGGGGTAGATTCATGTGACTAGGATCACCCTCACACTGAGAAGATCAGCAAATAACCAATGACTGGTTGTGGGGAGATGTCTGACTCCCCATTTTTCTTGCTGACATTTTCATTCTTCTATCCATGCTGTTTTTTTATACCTTTATAGCTGCCTTTCCAAGACTTGGTTTTTTTCTGATTTCTTGATTTCAATCTCATTTTGAATAACTAAGCCAAGATATATAAAATCTTTATTTTTAAGTTTTCATCACCCAGTTTGAAGTTATGTTATAACCTAAGAGGTGTGTGTGTGTGTGTGTGTATTTATTTCTACTATACAGCTGAAACTCTGCCTTTGCACTTTCTTCCTTAACTTTCACCAGCAGTCATTGCAAGTCTTTGGTATTTTCTGTTAGTAACAGGTATCATCTGCTGTTGATATTACTTCCTCTGATTTTCATGCCTCCTTCCTTTGAGTCTAGTCCTGCTTTCCATATAATATCCTCTATGCATCAATTAAACAGATAACATGCAGCTTTTCCAGTTAGACCCCCTTCCCAGATATAAACCATTCTATTTCTCCATATTGTGTCCGGCCCGTTATGCGTAACAGTGGCTTATAATGTACACTGTGGATTATGTGTCAGGACAATCAGATGTTGTGGCACACCCATCTCTTATAGAATGAAGATAATTTCTTGCAATTTATACAATGTAAGGCTTTGCTAATCTATGAAGCACACGTTTATTTCTTCTGAAATTCTTTGGTGCACTCCATTTTCCAACATATGTTTGTGATATAGATCTTAGTGCTTTTTTTTAATGAACCAAGCTTGGCATTTCTCACTCCACGTAAGATAAAAGTCTTTATTATAAAATTTTGCAAATCACTTTGCTTACATGGTCAAGTTTCAGAGATATCGCAATTAATTGTACCATTTCCACCAAAAATTCTCATAATTATTGCATCTATTCCAAGACAGCAAATCAATTTTTAGAGTTCCATCTATTGAGAGCATATCTTTGGTTTAGGAGCTGTCTCATTTTATTTCTACTGAACTTGTACAGGAGACATTCATGGTGAATAGTCATTACTGGAAATTTGATGGGAGTAAACTAAGGAAACAATGATGGGAGTTTGATGGGAGTAAACTTGATGGAAATTTGATGGGAGTAAACTAAGGAAACAAACGCTAAGGAAACAATGACTCAACAGAACCTATAACCCAAATGAATTTTCTCTCACATCCTTTCTTTGAGTCAGAGTTTAAATAAAATTATCTACACTGTGTTGATCTCATAGGCCAAACTTCCAGAAGCAACTGTTAATTGCAATGACAAGCATGAAACGCCTAAAGGATTTTATCTACTGGCTTTATTTTCAATACATGCTGACCACCTGCTGCCTTGACTTGGAGCCCTGGGAACAAATGATAACACATGCTGTTTTTGCCACTATTGTTTCCATATTGATCTTTACAATTTATATATGTATTCCTCTTCATCTGCATCAGACTTTTTGGTTCTTTCTATCATCATGAATTGAGTAGCCAGAGAGAACACTGACCTGTACTTATGAGTAAACTTGTGTCTTTTTTGTGTATCATTTCACTGTATTTTTGTAAATACAACAATTTTAAACCATGTGCTTATCTTTCTCCCTATTTTATCCCTGTGTTACTATATGAGTTTGCTAGTTTCAGCACCTGATTTTGCATCTGTCAATCATGGAGACTAAAGTGGGGGGCATCACAGATCATCTGGCTTTAAGTAATGATGAAAGAAAGTGAAGAAGATAGTGAATGGACTAGAGAGTGAAAGAATAGAAGGAATGTTACCCCAAAACATGGGTGACATGAGGGCCAACCCACGATGCCAGTACCTCCATTTGAAAGTGGGAAATAATTAGCTCAAAACTAGGAGGCTTGTGAGAGGGGGAAACTTAGTGCGACTCTGGCTACCAATGTTTGCAGGCTCTCACAAGAAAAAGAACCAGCCAAGAAATAAAATGTAAACTAAAAAATGTGTTTTATTGACAAGATTCACACAAGCACACAAAAGCTTAAACACTTGCACAAGGACTAACCAAAGGGAAAGGAGACTGGGATAGAGGACTTTTAGTGATTTGGACAATATTTACCAGTCTGGAGAGAAGCAGAGGAAGCAGTGACATGGCTTAGGCAGGAACCTAAGGACAGTTCTGTTTAGGGAATTGGATGGACAGAGTGGCATTTGGATCTGAGCAGCCTAAAATCAGGGTTATTTGTACCCAGAAAATGTCCCAATGGTATGATTGTGCCTCACACTTCCAGCTAAGTAGACAATGGGAGTTGCAACACAAACAATGGAGTCTGGATGAGTTAATGAGTTTTGTGTTTGAATGACAAGGGGACAATGGTTGTCATAATAGCTGGATGTTGTGGAGAGGTGGGGAGACAATATGAAAACATTCAGGTGCACAGGGACCAGGATTAAGTCAATCACGGTTTGGTGGGAACTTCCCCATTTCAGCTCTAACTAGATATTTCACAGCTCTTGTATTCATAGCAGCTGCACTATTGTCCTGATCTGACTGGGTCTCTTGCCTAAGAGGTAGGGGGGCTGACCTTCCTCGCCATGTCACGTTTGAAGTCAGAAATTTTCCAGTGTAACCTTGCTGTCACCTCAGGTATCATTTATATCAACGCCAGTTAATATGGTGCCAATCAAATATTATTTGCCAATTAAAACCATGCCAATTATGGAGACTGTGGCCTTTTCTGCGGGCTATTAAAACAGTGCAGAGCGACCTCCAACGGAGGTCTTCTGCACCATAGAGTGGACTGGGGCGGACTACTTTTTATAGTTCCAAACCTCAGTCCACTCTGGAGCAACCGGAACTGGTTGTGCGGCGTGTTTTTTAAAAACCTCTTTTTAGAGGTTTTTAAAAAGCATGGACTGCGCTACCCTGTGCTGCTCCGTCACCTGGTCCTGGAGCAGATTTGCAGGTGCGCGCAAGTGCGTGCCTGCAGATCTGCCAAGGGTGGGCTTCTGGCTGGCGAGCATCTCCAGTTGGTGGAGAGCCTTCACCAACCGGAAGCCGCCATTTGGGATACCAGAGGACTGCGGAGCAGCGAACTCGCGCTGCTCCTTGTGGCAATGGACTTGGCTGGCCCGAAAACAAAGCCGGTAAGCTCCGTTTTTGGGTATCCCCCCCCCACATGCAGAAAGGGCCTGTGTGGAGCCATAATAGAGGACAACATGCAAATAAGCATGATTAAAAACAGTGAAAGATGAGCTCCTTGTTGCAGAGTGGCATTGAAGCGGCTGAATTCCAGAAACCAGAGATGCTCAGATTGGAAAGCAAGAGTTTATTCAGTCGGTTGGGCTCTGGTGGAATCTCTTCCAAATACCAGAAGCCCCGAACATTCATCTCTCTAAGGTTTTATACTTTTACATAGACAATTGCAACATTTGTCAGCTTGACATTTCTTGATCATTTGCCCCCTTTATGATGCTCTTCTGACTGTTCCCAAACACTGAACAAAACATCCTAAACAGACATGCTGAACAAGCATCTAGCTAAGCGATATACATACACATGATTACTCAAGCAGCTCCTCAAGAACTCACAGTTCATGAACTTGTAATTTTTCTTTCTCAATCTTCTCTCAAAAGTCGACTCAGTGCATGAAAGGAAGATTGAAAACTACCAAATTCAACTATTGTTTTGCCCTAACTGTTGTTTTGACCTAAAGAAAGGCTACCCTCCTTCAGGGATTTGCTGTTCACATTGCCGCAGCTGTAGTGGAAAAGCAAACAGATGTGTGTGTGTGGGGGAACATGAACACCTCTTATATTAAACAGTTATGTATCCGTGACATTTTCTTGACCCGCTGAAGCATTCTTGCCCAATTCCAGCTCAATGGATCCTTGAAAAGTTATGAGCAAAACGATCCCATTAACTTATTAGGCCCTCAGTTTCATCGCTGAAAATTTAGGCGTCTCTTTCTGGAAAGAGAGTCTGAAATTAGAATGTGCTGACAAGATAATAAGGGGGCTATATTGTTGTGATGGTTCAATTGTAGAGAGAAGCAGCCAGTGGAGGAAAATCAAAGAGGTATGGACATAAATTCCAATCCATTAGAGCAATACAGTGCTAGGTACATTTGTCGCCCACCTACCCAAGCTCTGATACAGCAGCTGAGACTCTACTCCAAATTAAGCTCTGTTAAATCCTATTAATTTCAAGAGGAGAGTTAACTATGTGCTAAATTCTATCAATGCAGAATGGAAATTAACATAATGGAATTGATCCAGGTTCAGGGTGTGCTATTGGGAAATGTGAGAGATTGTAGTGGATCTCTCACGGAAAGTATTTAAAAAGGCTAAGCAGAATTTGAGACCACCATACAGAGTTAAGTAGCAGAGAAAGAAATCAAACTTACCAGTAGTCTTCTTCATAAGGTGTATATAAGTTGTTTTACTCACGAATACTTGTGCATAATCAACACAGGCTCATCTACTTGAGGAAAGGGAGAAAAAGAAAGGTAGTACATTGTAACAGAGGTTGGAGCTTCTCAGATTGAGAAAACTCTTGGAAGTACATGCTTCACAGAGGCAGAGAGAGAGAGGGAGGGAAGATGAGACCCCAGAGAACAAAAGGAATGCCTATGTGATGCAGGAAGAGAGTGGATGTGAACAAACACACAAATAAACAGATAGTAGCCATAAACTTGCTGTACCTAAACTCCCAGAGAGAGAGAGAGAGAGAGAGAAAAGGAGAGAAAGAGAGATGCAATCTAATGATCAGTGAGCATAAACATGCAAAGGTTGTCAACTCCAACACATACAAACTGTTCCCTCCCGGCACAAGTAGAAATGTGCTGATGGTGAAAAGCAGCAGGTGGCCCCCGGGCATCCATTGCATTAATACATGGATACTTCCACTAGAGACTGAGGCAACCACCTTGTGCATACCTCTGAACAGCAGTTGGATCTAGCAAGAACAATCTATCTCTTCAGAGTCTGTCTGAGGGGATCCTTGCAGCCAAGGTCCAAACTCTTCCCTAAGCAACCCCCACACATTGCATTGGCTCCAAAGACCCTCTCAGGGGCAGGCATTAAAGAGATCAATGGCTCTACATCAGAAATGGGCAAACTGACCTTTAAGGTGTTATTGGACTGTACCTCCTAGCAGCCCTAGCAAGCATAGTAAATGGTGGAGAATTCTGAGACCTGCATGACATTGGGGGAGAGGGCTTTACTTTGCTATCTCTGCTCTAGATACAACCAGTCTCTGTTGGAAGGTGTGGGCCAGGGGATGCAGCATAACAATGTTGGTGGGACCTTCCATTCTATTGCGACAGCATAGAACCATCTCAGCCGTACAACTGGGCTGGTGGAACTTATTCTCCCCATTCAATGGCAGACTTTCCATCCTGAAAAAAAGGAACCCCACATGAAAGAAAAAGGTAAAAAGTGAGGGGTTTGGCTGAAAAGGGTCAGCAGCACCCCCTTCCAGTTTTTGGTCATTTTGATGCAATATTACCATCTACCTACTCAAGCCATTTTGGGAGGCAAGGGTATGTAAATCAGTGAAGAGTTGCCAAAATGCCTACCCATTTCACAAAGCTGTGTTTGGAGCAAGTGAAAGACAATGTCATATCTTTGCTTAGCTGTGGTTTTAAAGTCTGGTAGTTCTTGAAAATATGTAAATAACATACCCATCCAACTGTCCCAATATCCCATTTTTTCAGTTATTTTTAAAATGTTCCAGTTTCTTTGTCCTTCTCATGCTTTCCCATTCATCCTGGCAAACTTCAGTTGCTGTAGACTGCGCTCAGAGTAGGTGGTAGTCAATTAACACATCAGAGAAGGGTGGAGGAAGGGACAGAATATTGTCCTTCCCAGTAGGCGCAGGCAAAAGCAAGTGCTGCAGCCTCTTCTAGCTTGGATGTTCTTCCTTATTAATAATTTCAGCCATCTTGACCACACTGTCATCTTGCTTGGCCTCATGTGTCCTGGTTTTCTTCTGTGAAATGCCGGAAAGTATGAAAAGAGCCAATATTATGGTGCTTTTCTATTGCAATGCATGTAATAAATGCAGATATTTCTATATTTCCACAATCCATGTATTTATTGAAATTCGTTGATTTTCCCATTTGCCATGATCTCAGGTACTGCTAAGCAAAGTGATATACAGCTGTAAATCATAAGTAGAGAAGTGAATATGATAAAGCACAAATGTATATGTACCATTGGCATGTAGACCCTGAGTAAAGAAAGATGGAGGAAGGAAAGAGAAATAGCAACTCCTTCCCATAAATCCACCCAAACGGACAAGAGTTTTGTAACATCCCTTCTGTTCATTCAAGATGGTACCTGTAACAGCTGTCTGGAGCTGCAGAAGGGGCCAACATGGAGTGGTGCATCATTCTATACCCTCCCAGTTCTGTGGGGAAATGGGAAAAATCTTTGAAAAATGCACAAAAACTGTGATAATCTCACCCTGCAGGGAGCAAACTTTTGAAACTACTCATTCTAAAGAGTGAGGACAAAATAAGCAATGATGTCCACAATACACACCCCTTTCATTAGAAACAATGGATGAGACACTGCATGTTACTGGTGGGGAGTAACATTCTTGCATGTGTAGCTTCGCTTCCTTCTGCTCTCATCACACATACAGCATATTTTTCTGCTGATGGAGCTTGGTCACACCCAACTTTCAGTGGCTGCAGGAGGACAGGACAGGCAAGCAGCATCCAGCTATATATTTACAGACATGATGGCTGGAAAGAATCTCCCCCTGTCAGTGGCAATTTGCTCTTGTGTCTCTTCCTGTCACTTCTGCTTGTGGCAACCCTAAGGTGAACTTATCACAAGTTTTTTTTTTTCTGGCTAGATTTGTGCAGAGGGGGTTTGTGTTTGCTTTCATCTGAGGCTGAGAGTGTGTGGCTTGCCTGAAGTCACCCAATGTCTGAGCTGGGATTTGAATCCTAGTCTCCAGAAGTCTTTAATAAATAAATATTTGAACATTTAAAGCTAAATTAAACATTAAAATCTTGAGTTAAGTCTGGGGTGGGGATCTGGCAGCAAATTATATTTACAGGGGGTCCCCAGTAAAGGAAAGGTTAACAACCACTGATTTATTCTAATTAAGTAATAGAGAGCCAGCATGGTATAGTGATTTGGTACTAAGACTCTGGAAGATCAGGCTTCTAATCTCTGCTCAGTCACAGAAACCCAATGGGTGATCTTGGGCCAGTCACAGTCTCCCAGATTAGAAGACAATGACAACCTTCTTTTGAACAAATCTTGCTGACAAAACTTTAGGTTAGGGTCACTTTAGATCAGAATTTACCTGAAAGCACTTAACAACTCACAGAAGCATTTGTTTTTGTGGAGGTTCCAATATGCAACTCCTACTCACCTCAGCACTTTCTACCCTTCAACTCACCCCAGGTGCTCCTTCATTCTTCTTACCAATGCACACACTACTTCTATTCCCCTCTCCTCTTTCTCTTCTCCCCTTCCCTCCCCCTTTTTTGTTTCACTCACTCCAAGCTAGGGCTTGTTCAGCCTTTCCTTCTGCTTGTTCTCCCATTGCTTACCAGACAGGAGGTACTCACTTTTTTAATTTTTGGAAGCGTCCAGAAACTCGCCAGCCTAAAGTCCGCCCCTGGCAGATCTGCAGGCACACACTAGTGCGTGCCTGCAAATCTGCACCGGAGCGCGGTGACGGAGCAACACGGGGTCGTGTGCTCTGTGCTTTTAAAAAGCCTCTTAAAAGAGGTTTTTAAAAATCACGCTGCGTGACCAGTTCCAGTCCGTCCGGAGCGGACTGAGGTGCGGAACTACAAAAAGTAGTTCACCCCAGTCCACTCCATGGTGCAGAAGACCTCCGTTGGAGGTCGCTCTGCACCGTTTTAATAGGCCGGTGCGGAAAGGGTCTTAAGAGCATCACCATTTAACCACAAGAAGATCTTGATAATATGTTACTCTATGTGTGTATTCTAATTCCGAGAGATGCACTAGCTTGCAGATGCACCAGAGATGCACCAGTTTGAAAATCAGAACTATTTGACTTTCATGCTTTGTATGGGCTCTTGCTATATTTTACCAATGTATTTTCCTACTGAAAACAATAGATGATGGCTCCCTCTCACAAAAGGTAATAATTAGAGAGACAAAAACCAGAAGATATTTCTCTCAAGTTTTATACCTAAGGTTTGATGTTCTAGTGTCCAATAAATTTTAATATTTAAATTGCACCTTGTAGGGATGGGATGAATCCAGAATTTTCCGGATCCGGATTCAAATCCCTGGAAGGTTCTGGGAATCCACAAATCTCATGAATCTCAAATCTTTCAAATCCGTTTTTTAAAAAAGGGTTTAAAAAGCAAGGGAAAGAAGGAAAATCTTGGGCAAGACACGCTCTCTCAGCCTTAGCAAAAGCCTAGGCAAAGGCAAACCTCCCTCTGAAGAAATCTGGCCAGGACAATTGTCATAGTTTTGCCTCAGGATCTCCCCAGACTGAAAATGTCATGAAGGCCCTTTGTACACAGGCAAGAAAATGTGGATCAATCCCACGTTTTCCTGCCTGTGTAAACAGGACCACTACAGTAGAGAGATAATCCAGGTCAAAGCTGGCTTTTCTTTGCATAGCTCCTTCTGGCATCCTGGGGTTTGTAGTTTGATCATGTACCAACACACTTTGGCAAAGAAGCCTGTGATGCCTTGTAAAACTAGAAACCTCAGAATTATGTGTGAAGGGGGTTTGCAAGCGAGCTATGCAAAGGAATGTTTCAGCTGTTGTTGAAATCTCAAGCCTGTAGCTTCCAGTCAAGTGCTGAACTTAAATATGAAATGTTCAATTTAAATATCTTAGAATACAATCCTAGATGTAATTTGTGAAATTGTTAGTAAAGGCCATTATTACTCCAAGGGAAAAATTCACCTACTTGCCATCTCCCCTTGTGTGTCTAGTTTCGCAAGTTTTCAGGCATCCTGGTCTCCAACAAACTGTTTGGGTGGCGGATTTGAAAGATTCGGTTTGCCTATTTTGGAACAGGGATTCGGATTCCCAGATCTTGAATCCCTGCCAAGGATTTGAGGATCTGGTTGGCCCATCCCTAGCACCTTGTAAAAATGTGCTTCAGATAATACATAAGGAGTGACTTGAGGCAAGAGACACAGTAGCATTTGTGTCAATGTAGACATACAATACCTTTTCACGACATTATCTCTTATGATGCAATCATGTTTCAACTTTCATAGCAACACCCATCTGTGAAATTTGCACCATTGGTAAAGTTTCCACATCCCTTTGTATCCCTGACAAGGCTCCTACATCTCAGGAGGCAGAAATCCAACAACCAAAGTTATTCCACTGGTGCATGCCCTTCCCTTCCAAGGGTGCTAAATTTCTACTTCGCAAGCAACAACTAATGCCAACTTTATACTCAGGCACCTTTCAAAACCTTCATTCTGATTTGCCCATATTGAATCTTTCCCTTTTTGTCTTCCTTCTATGTTAAGTGTATCAGACAATTCCTTGTCATTTTATCTTTACATAGCACCTAGAACAGAGTAGGCATTTCATTAACAATAAAAATAAAAGATGCAGAATCCCTGCCAGGAAAAAAAAGTCCAAGGGGAGGGGTGATCACTGAATTTTCAACTAGCAATTGCCTTGCTGGAAGGGTGCACCCTTCTCCTCCACCTACATACAGTTCAATAGAACAGGCAGTTCTTGTAGGAAACAAAAGACACTCCCAAGATGACTAGTTGAATAGGCTGCCTCAATTTGAAGCTACATCCTTTTTACTAGCCTGTACTGGCATTCCAGCTAAACATGTTGAACTGTAATGTTATCTTTTTGATCAATTCTTTTGATCTGTGCTTGGTATTTCCTCCACATCAACCTGCACATATAGGACCAAACTACTGTTAAATTCTACATGAACATACTTTGAAGGAAAGCTACTGAGAATGCTCTGAAAACTGATCTTAATAAATTGCTCTGCTTAGTAGCTGCATTTTCTGGACTATAGTCGGCCCTCCACATTTGCTAGGGTTGGGGAGCTGGACCCTTGTAAAAGTGGAAAAATTGCAAACATCAAAACATGGTTGTGCCTGTGAGAAGGGGGATAAGCTGTGGTGGGAAGAATGGGCACACAGGGTCTAAGCCAGCTCAGGAAAAGGCAAGGGAAAGGGGGTGGGTCAGCATGGATGGCCCTAATCACTAAAAGTCACATGGATTTCTCAGAAATAAGTCATGCCAGACTAATCTTATCTCTTTTTACGATAGAGTTACAAGCTTGATAGATGAAGATAATGCTGTAGACATAGCATATCTTGATTTCAATAAGGCCTTTGACAAAGTTCCTCATGATATTCTTGCAAAGAAGCTAGTAAAATGTGGCCTGGACAGGGCTACTATTAGGTGGATTTGTAATTAGTTGACTGACCGAACCCAAAGGGTGTTCACCAACAGCTGCTTTTTATCCTGGAGAGAAGTGACTAGTGGGGTGACACAGGGTTCTGTCCTGGGCCAGTGCTATTCAACTTGGATGAAACAGTAGAGGGCATGCTGATCAAATTTGCAGATGACACCAAATTGGGTGGGGATACTAATACGCCAGAGGACAGGATCAAAATTCAAAATGACCTTGACAGATTGGAGAGCTGGGCCAAAGCTAACAAAATGAATTTCAGCAGAGAGAAATATAAGGTTCTATACTTAGGCAGAAAAAATGGAATGTACAAATATCGAATGGGGGACACATGGCTGGATAACAGTACGTGTGAAAGGGATCTAGGAGTCTTGGTAGATCACAAGTTGAACATGAGTCCGCAGTGTGATGCGGCAGCCAAGAAAGCCAACACGATTCTTGGTTGCATCAATAGGAGTATGATGTCTAGCTTGAGGGACGGTACCACTCTATACTGCATTGGTCAGACCTCATTTGGAATACTGTGTCCAATTCTGGCACTTCAATTCAAGGAGGGTATCGACAAGCTGGAGCATGTCCAGAGGAGGGCAACCAAAATGATGAAGGGTCTGGAAGCCATGCCCTATGAGGAACGGCTCAGGGAGCTGGGGATGTTTAGTCTGTAGAGGAGAAGGTTAAGAGGGGACATGATAGCCATGTTTAAATATTTGAAAGGATGTCATGTCGAAGTGGACTTATTTTCTGCTGCTCCAGAGACTAAGACAAAGAATAATGAATTCAAGCTGCAGGAAAGGAGATTCCACCTAAAGCTCAGGAGATTCCACCTGAAGCTCAGAAAGAACTTCCTGACGGTCAGAGCTGTCTGGCAGTGGAATGTGTTGCCTCAGAGTGTGGTGGAGTCTCTGTCTTTGGAGGTTTTTAAGCAGAGGCTGGATGGCCATTTGTTGGGAATGTTTTGATGGGTGTTCCTGCATAGCAGGGGGTTGGATTTGATGTGATCTCTTGTATGATTCTATACTTCCTCTCTTTTGTCTATCTCCCCCCTTGGGTGGGTTGGGTGCAGTAGGAGAGGGTTTGTGGTACTGAGAAATTGAACTGTGAGCCATCTTTAGCTGGCCAGGCAGTGGCTGGTGGAGGGGGCGCAGAGGCAGGTTTTCAAAGGGCTGCATGGTCTGAACTGAGCTGCTGAGAGAGAAGGTTATTCCAGAAAAGCAGCACCCAGTGGGGGAGAATGGCAGGGGTTGAAGAAACTCGCAAATAATCAAATCTGTGAAAATAAAACCTGCAAATGTGGAGGACCAACTGTAAATAAGAGGCCAATAAAAGATAATGCTTTTATATTTTTGGCACTTTAAGAATATACAAACATATGAAGCTGTCTTGTGTTGAGTCGAACTATTGGTACATCTCACCTGTACTGTCTGCTTGCAGCAACTTGTCAGGGCCGTGCAAAATTTTCCCCCAACATTGCTGAAATCTTCTAACTGGGATATTTGAGATTTGAAACTGGGATCAACTGATACAAATCATGAGCTCTGTTATAGAGCTGTTCAGCCTCAAATAACTGGTTTCTGAATACTCATCTGCCTAAGGGCAAACAGCCATTTTCAGCACTCACATATTAAACAACATATTTAATCAGTTTGGCAGGCATTATGTTGCATACAATGGATGAGCAAAACACCTGGAGAACTTACCTGATGTCTAACAGTTGCTGATATTGTTGCACGTATTAAAGCAGGTGGACCTGGGATTGATCAAAACTACTTTGGTTCTTAAACCAAGAATGCATTTTCAGGAGTAAGTAGCATGGATCAGCTATAGTTCAGCTGAGGAAGCAATTGTTATGCACATCCCTGCTTTGTGAAACTTGTAAACTAACCACAAATTAATGAGTTTTTAGTAAAACAAAGTAGACCACATAGGACTGAAGTTAGCCACTGCAGAGACATAAGAATGATACACACACACAAATTACAGAGATTGTAAGTGTTCTAGGTTTATAACCTGCAATAGATATGGCCAAGTTTGGTGTATTGAGGGCAAATCCCACCACCCAGTAGATCACAACCTACCACTGCCAAATCCTGTGGCAGTTGTAAACACACACAACTTTAAGATGAAATTATTTTTGCTTTAAAACAAGATGCATAGTGGCTATAAAAATTGGCAGGGGACATATGCAGCTTGCATGTTTCTGACCTGGTCTACCAGACTGGAGAGGAAAGAATGGAATGATCCACTTACTGAAAGTTGGGCCATCAGAAAGTATTAAAGAAAGAGTGAGGAAATGCCCTGATAAGCAGACAAACAATGTTGTTTTAGAAACAGTGAAGCAACATATCGGAAAAGCAACACAAACAGCATAAACCAATTATGCAAAGAGAACAAGTTCATGCATGTATGTGCTCATATGGGAGTACTAATATCTCTTTGCCACATCCAAGCTTGCCCTGGAAACAGATGAGGGAATGGCAGCATTATGAAAGCAAAACAAGCCAAGAAGCACTGACATGAAAAAGTAGTTCCTGAACTACTGCTTGTATGTGACAAATGGCTCTATTACAGACACAGAAGCAGAGATTTCAAATGGCTCATTCTCAGCCTTTTTCCATCTTGACTTCACCCACAAAGATGCTATGCCATCCCTATCGCATTATTGGACTGCAGCCATGCAGCTGTGAAATTTTATTGCCCAATTTACTGGTGTACTTAATCCTAGATATATGTTCTAAAAGCTGTGTCTCGGCATTTAAAAATCAGCTCATGAAGAGGTGGAAAAGGACGTCTTTAAAGAACAGCTGGAGCACAGAGTAGAAAAAATATAGAAAGCATCAACTGGTGTACATTTGGCTATTTGTTACACTACAAAACACAGGTATAATGACTTAGGTATAGTATACTTTCATTGAGGAGATATGGTAACGTTTTGCTTCAGTGTGAATAGGCAAGACAACCATGTTCTAATCATATCATATGAGCAACTGCTTAAGTTAAAATTCTTCTAAAAGGTGTCACAGTTTTTTGGGCTGAAAAACTTGGGTGTAACAGGACTTCAGGTCACTTCCACGCAGGGGTGTTTTTGATGATCAGACTTACAAACTCTTTCATCCAATCGTCTCTGTAAAGCAAGGGTGTGCAAAGTGGGGCATGCACTTCCTGGACTGATTTTTGCAACCTGTGAGCATCTCCCTATAAGATAACAGTACGTGTGAAAGTGATCCAGGAGTCTTGGTGGACCATAAGCTGAACATGAGTCAGCAGTGTGATGTAGCAGCCAAGAAAGCCAACATGATTCTTGGCTGCATCAATAGGAGTATGGTGTCTAGATCAAGGTTGGTAATGGTACCACTCAATTTTGCTTTGGTTAGACCTCATCTGAAATACTGTATGAAGTTCTGGGTACCTCATTTCAAGGATATTGACAAGCTGGAGTATGTCCAGAGGAGGGCGACCAAAATGGTGAAGGGTCTGAAGGCCATGCGCTATGAGGAGCAGCTTAGGGAGCTGGCGATGTTTAGTTTGCAGAAGAGAAGGTTAAGAGGAGACGTGATAGCCATGTTTAAATATTTGAAGGGATGTCATGTCGAAGAGGGAGTGGGCTTGTTTTCTGCTGCTTCAGAGACTAGGACAAGGAGCAATGGGTTCAAACTACAGGAAAAGAGATTCAACCTAAACCTCAGGAAGCTCTTTGGCAGTGGATTATGCTGCCTCGGAGTGTGGTGGAGTCTCCTTCTTTGGAGGTTTTCAAGCAGAGGGTGGACGGCCATCTGCTGGGAATGCTTTGATGTGTGTTCCTGCATTGCAGGGCTGGATGGCCCCTGTGGTCTCTTCAGACTCTACTTTTTCTCGCTAAAGTCTTCAGGAGAGATGACTCGCCTTTTAAGAGACCTTGGCCACTCCCCACCCACCTTGCTTAATATCATACTTGGTTGTCAAAACTAAAAGCGGACTTTTTGACCACTTCTGGGTTTGTTGCCCACCCCCCTTTCAACTTTTGGCCAGTCCACGCTGATCCTCCAGGGCTCCAGAGCCTTGGTCCTAGAACCAGCTGAATTTGACCACACCTGCTATAAAGAATGTAAAATGTTAGATCAAAGTGATGAATCACATAATAATGGGACAGATGGATATAATTTTATTCTTTATACAAGGAAAGCCTATATCATAGCTCTGGCAAGGAGGTGCTCTGTTAAAAAACAGAGTTGGATAAAATGAATGTTTTCAATGGCATAACTCTGAGAACAATTTTAAGGCACACTGAACTGCTCTTTATTCTAGCTGTAACTTACAATATAAAATACTTAATTAACACTAGGATAACTGTCAGGAGCCACCACTAGTTTCAGAACTCTGCTTAAAATATACAACATCCTCAGCATAATTTTTTGTTTTAAGGTATTTCCTGAATCAAAAGTACTAAGGGGCTATGGCAAAAGCTTTCCAACCATTCAGTGACTGTGTTACAGGCCTTTCTAAGCAGTTAAGCAGACATTTTTTTTGGCGGGTGCTCTATTCAGTATGACAGATAGTTCCGTACAAGGGTGATAAAACAGCATATTTATGAGGAAGATTTTAAGATTTCCTCAGTATGTCCTCAACAACTTGTATATTCATGGGGTGGTCTGGAAGAGTGACTTACAATTCTGCAATATTATCCAAATATACAGAGAAATTCCAGCTGCTTCAAGTGACATTTGAGTAGAACAAACAGACTGATAGCACATTCTTTAGCACTGACTGATCAGTTCCTCTACAAACCTTGCCTCTGCAATAGGGCATATGTATGTAGAAATGCATCTCCAGATCAAAGCAGCAATTGCATTTGCCTAAACTGCCTCCAAGAGAAACGAACTTGCCTCATCAGGACCACTATGATAATGACACATGCAGAAACTGTTTGGCAATGAGAACCTTAAGAACAGCATGACTAGCAATGAAATCACAAGAGGAACTTCTATGCTGTTCAGCATCAGTAGCTAATTATGCCGAAAACAACTTCAATTACAGTTGTTACAACATAAGATTTATATTCTAGCCAATTATTAAATCATTGTAAAATATTCTAGAACAACAGGTCCTATTTTCACTTCCTGCTTAAATAAGGCTTCACATAGTTTCTGATTTGCCTATTAAAATTTGCCCTTTCACCGAAAGAGAGCAGCTTAAAATATTAGAACGTTTCTACATCTTTCTGGGAATGATCTTCAATATGCACAGATTTACAAGTGATACTTGTTATTCCTGTGTGCTTCAAGTCATTTCTGATTTACAGTGACTCTAAGGCAAACCTACCATGGGGTCTTCTTGGTAAATTCTGTTCAGAAGGGGTTTGCCTTTGCCTTCCTCCGAGGCTGAGAGAGTGTGACTTGCCTGAGATCATGCAGTGGGTTTCCATGGCTGACTTGGCATATCCAAACACTCTAACCACTACACTGTGATAGAAGTGATATACAAACTTCAATACAGTACTGAAAAATAAATACACATCTTCTGAAAGCCTTCCAGGTTTACTACATTTTCCAACAATTTATTTGCTACTAATGATACTTTCCATCAGGATTTAGTATTGAACATCTGTATGATATTGTATATTAGGTGTATAATTGAAATCTAATAGGTTTTTGTAGCTACTACTTTTTACTTAAGAGGAAAAAATATTCACATTAGTAATATTTATTGCTTATTATTCAGTCAGCATATCAGCACCCTCTCCCCCAGTAGCATCTTGTGATATCTGGAGATCTTCCAACATTTCAGCGAGACTAATCCGGGGAACACCTTCATCATCCGTGTCACTTTCCACTGGAATGACTGGATCTGCGACATCAAAACGCAAGTTAAAACCTCAAAAAACGCACTTGACTTAGACAGAATCACATGTGGATTGATACTGGGGATGGGGTGAGAAGGCTACAGTAAAATATGATTTCTCAAAAGGATTTTTCAATTCAAGCCTTCACACCAAGGCATTTTTACCTCCTCATTCCCCCCCGGCCAAACAACTGCATTGTCCAAGTTCACAGTTAAACAATTTGTGTTGTAGCCCGCCCCAGAGCAGTGTAGTACCTGAGTGCACTGTTCAGGATTAACTGAGGTCAAAAGAAGACCCTTCCATCTAGTTCCCAGGACTTTTCTAGCTTTAAAGAGGCTTAACATTCTAGAGAAAGTGGAGGGGGCATGTACATTTCCCTTCTTATTTTATACCACAGCTCCAATCCAGAATACTGTAAGCTGCTAGGTGCTACTCTCCTTCCAACCACAGGACAAGGAACATTTTGAGGACTAGAATTAATTAGGATTAGACAAAGTGGTTTCCCTTCCTATCCTTCTTAATCCTCTTCAAGCAGCCACAAGGGTAGACTGTCTGACAGCATCTATTGTACTCACTCCCAATACTCCTCCCTGATTTCAAGCCCTAGACTGAAGGAGGCCAGCAGTAGATCACTCGAGGCTAAAGGAAGCAAGTATATAGTTGTATTGTATATACTTGTGTATAAATTGACCTCATGTATAAATTGAGGGGAGGTTTTGTGGCCAAAATTATGGATTTTGATATGACCCATGGGTTAGTCAAGGGTCATTCTGCAGAGGGGGAAAGTGCCAGCACTATCTCAGGGGGTCAGCTGTCACTGCCCCAGCCCATGCCCATGCCCATGCCCTTTTCTTGTTCAGGCATTCAAAAAGGCCTTTCACTACTCTACTCAAAGAAGGGGATGGTTCCTTTTTTGATAAAAGTAAAGGTATAGTATTATCAGAAAAGGAACCATCCCCTTCTGAGCAGCATGGTAAAAAGTGAGAGCTTAGCCAATCCTGGGAGAACCTAAAAGAAGCACCCCCCCCCATTCTCTCTCTGCTCCACTGAGAGGATGCACCATTTTCTCACCTAGGCATTCAAAAATGCAGAGAGAGTAGAGAGGGGCCAGTGCTTCTTTTAGGTTCTTGCCTTTGCCACTCCACTCAGAGAAAGGGATGGTTCCCCCCCCTTCATATTTTTGAAAAGAGTTAAGGTACAGTACTTACATTGACCCACAGTAAAGTCAATCCAGGTTTTCGAGGGCAGTTTTTTGACTAAAATTACTAGATTTATACATCATTATATACAGTTAAATCTTGTGCCTTTATGCTGTCTGGGTTCAAATGGCTACTAGTCATAATGGTCTGTACGACTACCAGCATCAGAGGCAATGTGTTTCACAGTATCAGATCCTGGGAAACTTAAGCTGGAGGGTACTATATGCACATGCCCTGCTTCTGGAGTTCTCAGAGGCATCTGGTTATATATGTTAATACAATATATGCGTAAATACAATGCCAGACTAGACAGGATTTTGACTTGATCCACCACAATTCTTTTATCTTTTTTTAATAAGGGGAGAGCACATGTAGAGTTTTCAGTTTTCTAATGCATGGTTCACTTCTTCCTCTTTATAAAACCACTCATTACAATATTTGCCTCCAAACCTGGTATGCCCAAGTATTTTTCCCTATGTTGTTACCAACCTACATTATAATTAAATGGAACAAGATGGAAGTCCATGAGGAAGATAAATTATGGGGATATCCTGCACTCCCCTGCCCAAAAGCTGAGGTTTGGGTGGAGGTGAGAAAATGTCCTTCTGGGCCTGAACCTGAAAAACACTGAGTGGGGAACAGTGAACACTTTAGATTTTCCTCCCTGTGATACATGGCAACGATTGGGATCAATGTACACATATTATTTTCCAAACTTTTACTACTTCTCTTCCTCGTATGCATTAAAATGTTAGGATTGCTGTCACAGCTCAAAGACCTAGAATCAGACAAAGCTCTTTCCCATTGATCCACCATCCTTCAACTCTTTTAAGTCCAAAGGTGTAGAGTTCTTAAACCTTGTGGGGATCAAGCAGGAGAGGCTTTGGAGTTACAGAACAACCTATGTTTTTAACAGAGGGATGGGGATCATGTGACCCTCTACAGATACTTAGAATAAAACTCCTAACATCCTGCATTGTCAGCTATGCTGGTTAAAGACTGAATGAAGTTGCAGTCCAACAACATGGGAGAGACTCAACCACACAAATTCCTCATCCAGATTTTCATCCAGCTCTCCAAATCAAGTGATCTCAACATTCTGTGCCTTGAGGGCAATAAACACATTCATACTAGTAAAACTGTAATATTTGCTTTTGCACGCCTAGAAAGTCCCCTCAAACATGGGGAAGCAACAGTTCGCTGCCTCATTGACTGATAAGGAGCCTGCAGGTGCAGCTAATATAAAATCAGTTATTTTAACATATGCCTGTAATTAATTTGAAAATATGAACCTATCCATTCCTACAGTGACCAGTGATACACCTTACGGAAAGTTCATAAGCAGGAGATGCAAGTTATATCAACATGTTACCAATCTTCTCCCTACAGATGGTACTACCTCCACAGTGACACTGCTGGCTTATACCCTAGCAATCATTTATCCCCATGTAGTTATAAAGAGACCAGTGAACAGAATAAATGGAAAGAAGTCAGCTTTTGGCAAGTATGTATTAGTTGCCAAATATCTGCATTAAAAGAAAATTAAATGGCAATGTACACAGTACTGCAGAGTTGCAGATACCCAACATTTCTGGGCATTATTGTATAAAAATAGCAACAAACAACTTCAGGTAAGAAACTTACTTTTATAAATGTTGACATTTTTTCTGATTGTCTCATCTTCTTCTAAATCTTCCAGGAAATCCTGGTATTGTCTAGAAAAGTACCACAGTAAAAATGATCAGCAATTCTAGGACTTACATGTGTTCTGTATCACTATATATATATTTAGAAACCGTATATAATGGCAAGCAGAAGCCAAATATTTTATGCTGAATTGTCAGTCCTATAGCTATTACATGAATGCCCACCTCGAAACAAATATTCACAGAGCATGAGAGAACAATTCTTTTCTGAGAATTAAGGGTTAGGATGAATTGAAGACCAAGAGTGATACAAACACAAGACAGCACTGATCAGTACTCTCCAGAGTGCAAGCCTTCTAGTGCACTCTGCCTTTCTCATCTAAATTGTTTTTCTCCTTGCTGCTCTTAGATACATGTTGCAAAACCAGCAGGTACTGGTATCTTGCTTTTCCTTCTTCTGCTGGAGCCTTGTTTTGAGTTATTTGATGTATCTTGCTATAATGAATTGATGTTATTATTGTACACTGCTTTGAAATGTGATAGAACAAAGATTATGTATTTACTATACATACTATAGCAGCTAAGGGAGCCACGGACTTCAATCAGACAAAAGATGTGGGGATAAAGAGTTAAAAAGTTTCTTCTCTTCATCCCACTGCTATGAACAAAACTGGACCCAGCAAAACCAACCTGTGACCCCAAAGCTACTTCAAAGACCAGCTTTAGAGGGAAAAATGTGCCTGAAATTATTCACTCACAGATTACAGGCATACATGGAAGGTCCAAAGGGCCCATGGTAACTTTCACACTCTGAAGAATCACACTCTGAAGTGTACCACATTTAACTAAGTATGCACTTGCTATCCTCTCTCTTTTGGTAGCTATGAGCTTTAGCATTTGTCTAGAAATGTAGGTTGCTTCTTTGCCACATTGTTTTGCTCATCATATATGAACAGGCTGATCTTAATATGTGGACTTGTAAAGTGGGACACAAAACACACAAAGCTCCCAAACCTTTCATCATCTGTATCCATGGCCTCTCGGTCTCTTTCTAATTCTTTCAGTTTCCAATTCCTGCGACGCTGACGTTTAGTGCGATCATAGCTCTTTTTAATCAAAATCTGTGGATAGAAAAAAGGGGGGAAATGGAGGCACTGTGTCAGAACAAAAAAGTATACTAAGATTGTTAGAAGAGAAGCCAGTATTTCAGTTAAAATCAGTATTTGTGAATGCCATCATTGAAGCAACTGCAAAAACTGTGCATTATTCAAAGCGAACACAGAGCAGAGTAGAACTGAAACTGATCAACTGCAGTTTAGACTGACGGACTTAAATTAGTAAACTTTGACTTTTTTACAATGTCATTCTTTAGACAAAAGAGGCCCCCAGAGCAGCTTACAACTGGTAAACAGCAAACAAAAATTAAATATTTATGTACTACTTTTCCCAAGTATTTCAGATATATAAACCTGTATAGGTTAGTGTTACTACCCCCACATTTTAATGGCTGAGACAGTAGCTTCTCTGATCCACATGTACTTAAATTCATTGTTGAGCTGAGATTTGAACCAGGGAACGAACTCAACTTTCACACTTCTAATCAACTTGCCAGCTCTGTTTAAGTTTCTATTAGGACTACAACCAATCAACTCATGAGTGAACATTCTTCAGACTACAGGATATTCTGTACTTCTGTCACCCCTTATCACAAGTCATGTTGGGTAGGGCTGATGGGAACTCTTAAATCCAAAATATTTGGAGGGACAAGTGTCAAAAAATAATAAAAATGAGAAACCTCTCTCTTTTAAATTCAAGGGGGAAAAAAATAAACCGAGAAGTGTTGTAAGACTAAACAATAAAGTATTTAAGAATGAACAGATGCAGATCTGAAAAAAGCAGGAGGGAGAAGAGGAGAAGCACAACTTAATAATTAAATTTAGTAATACCTGCAACTGTTACAATACATTAAGTGAATCTAAGGTCTGTGGTATCTGGAGCACCAAGAATTCCCTACCTGTGGAATATCTGTGGAGATACTGGAAACAATTGGGGAGAGTGAGTCTTGCTGGAGTAAATACAATCTATAGCAATTCCACTATTATTTCATATGTTAAGTCCTGTAGAGCACACAGTGCAAGCCTGGCCTGGCTGGCAAGGTGGGTGACTAAAAATTCATACTGTAGTGACAAGACACAACTTCAAGGATGTGTTCTGAAGGCACAGAGTGCAGCAATCTTGCTAAGGCTAAGCGTTTTTGACTATGGAAAGCACCTTTGAATGTTTGAAAATGTATCAATTGCTACCTTAAGTTTGATCAAAGACAGGATGTAAGCATATGCAATATATAGGTGTTAGGCAACATGTGAGTGTTTTAGGAAACCATTAGCTTTGACAGTGAGGGGGGAGTTCAGAAGATGGGTTGGTTTCATAAGAGGTAATCTTCATATGCTACATATGCTAGCAGTGAGATTAAAATGACTGGTTTATAAAGTAATTTGTGAAGTACCAAAAGACTGTGTAAGGAGGAAATCTTAGAAACTTACCACATCAGGAATGCTATGGGGATTCATCTTATTTGCAAATTCATCATTCAGATTGCAATTGACTAAGTCAAATCTAAAACAAACACATGGAAAACAAAGTCTTTACCTTATCATGTTAGATAGGTTTAACCATATAAGCAAAGTGGGTACAATGTTGAAAGCAATCCTGAGCTCACAGTGAACTGTTCCACTTCTCAGAAAACTCAGGACACAGTCACTTGCTAGAAGTGAACAGACTAAAAATAAGATCTCTAATACAAACAGTTATTGAAACAAGTTCTGTACTTGTAAGTACTCCTCTTTCAAAGGAGTATTCATAGGCCATGTCCGCACTACACTGTTATAGTGCTCTTATTCCACTTTCAACCTCCTGTGGAATTCTGGGGTTTGTAGTTTCCTGAGGCCCAAGAGCTCTCTGGCTGAGAATTCTAAAGGTCCCTACCTAAACTGCAAAGCCCAGGATTCCACAGGATGTTGAAAATGGAATAATAACACTATAACAGTGTAGTGTGGAAATGGTCATAGTCTTTCAGGACTATGAATACTAACATCTACCACCAACAGTGGTGGGGCACATGAAAGTACTCACCATTGGGCTTCCTGTAGTTTACACTGGTGTGATTTACACTGGCTGTACAAGGCTACCCAAGCCTACATATCCTAAAGGCACCAGATTTCATTGATCTTGGAAGCTAAACAGGGTCAGCCCCAGTTAGTACTTGGATGGGAGACCACCTATTAATACCAGCTGCTGTAAGCTATTTGAGAGGAAGGAACGGACAAAACTATCTCTGAGTACTCCTTGCCTGGGAAAACTCAATAAAATTCATGGGTTAGCGATAAGTCAACAGTGACTTGAAGGCACATACACATAACTCCATGGGAAAACAAAGAATCTGATGACACCTTAAAGTCTAACAAATTTATTATGGCATAAACATTGATAGTTTTCTAGGTGTGTTGTTTCCACAACAATACAGCTTGCTTTCTAACGAAACCCATACAGAAGCTACTCCTTTTAAATGTAAATTGATCACCTAGTATATGCAGAACCAGAGTATTTGCAGAAAAGCTCTGCTCTGTGTCTGCTCTGCCCATCCTGTAGCCTTCCTATTTCCTAGTCTCCCACAGGTCTTCCAAGATTTCAGATACCCATTGGCTAGAAAAAAATCCAATAACCATCAGTGATCAAAGATCAGTCTCAAGGGTTCTGCCTCTGCCAGCTTTGTAAACAATAAACCCAACTGAAAAAAAAGAAGATTACAAACCCTAGTACTAAATCTCCAGGATTCAGAAGATGTCCCAAGTGAGTGCGACAGAAATACTGATGGTCTGTATTCAGCTCTGATGTCTTCTGCACCCAGGCTTCAGCAAGTGTATGCTTAATAAAGGCAGAAGAAAACAGGTTAAAAATAGAAGGTGGTTAATATTAAGACCTGAATCAAAACTATCCTCAAAGCTTTTTAAAAAATTCATTTTAGTTTCCTCCCAAACAGCTTAATTTTTCAATGTTATGTTTAGGAACACTGTAGATGGGGTTGTCCAATTGTGCAGTTTCTCGTCACAGGAATTACACTGTGCATGCTACATAGTACTGCTTGCTTAACTGACACAGAGTTCATTTGAAAACATACAAAACCATGCTGCCATTGTTGTGTGCCTCCAAACTGTTACTGACTTACGGCTTTTCACAGGGTTTTTGGGGGTTGAGGGAGTGTGATGCACCCAAGAGGTCACCCAGTTGGTTTCCATGACTGAACACGAATCCCCTCGCTCCTGCCCGACACTGGCTCTCCATGTTGCCATTAGCCAAAGCAAATTAATAATGGAAAAATAAAACACTACACCTATGCATGGCATGGTATACAGATGATTTTAAAGGATAATTTTGGTTTTTAGCACAGCCTTCCTTGCGCATGATAAAAACTTCCAGTAACATATCCGATGTTATCAGCTCTGCTTATATCAGACAAATTAATTTCTGGGATTTTATTCTGTGCATAAAAATGATTACAAATGTTTTCACTTATAAGGACTGTTCTTTTCCTGATAGCAAAGGTGGAAATATTGTTTCTTTTCCTGGCAATATTCCAATTACAACCCTAAATGGTTAAAAACACCCACTTTCTGTAAAGCAAGAATCTAATAGAGATAAATCTGTCAGAGCGATAAAATACATGTGGGTGGGTTCAGCCTTCTTGAAAGTAGTTCCTCAAAGTGCAGAACTCATTCCAAGGAGACCAAGGCTGGTATCATGATATATGGTTGGGGCATGGCTCAGTCTTTGCAGGTGTATTATTCCAGGTTCAAGCCCTGGCTTCTCCAGCCAGTCAGAAGTACCAGGGCGTGGAAAGAGTGACTTGCTGTGGCAATTTTATTTTGTTCACATTAAATGCTCTAAGAATTTTAGGACAGGAAGCAAAATATGTTCGAACTCCAAGAGGTTTCACTGATAAAATAATAATTCTTACTCTGTTAGATGTCATGCCTGCACCAGCCCCTTGTTTTCTCTCATGGATCCTGCTGATATCCATTACAATAAATTCCTCCAACTGCTTTGGATGGAACAAACTGTTAAAAGGATGGCGCCAGTAAGTGTTTCCATCAATTTCTGCAACTGAAAGAGCAAACAAAAACCTATGAAACCACTGTATTTCTTTAATAAGGGTCAATTACATACACTCAGTTTACTCCCCAGTGTACCTCATCAAACCAGAAAAGAAATATTTTCACATCAAGGATAAAGGAATCCCTACAAGTAATCTCCCAGCATAGTACAGTTAAATTAATAATTCAAAAATTCATATTCCAGCCTATATCAAAAGCTCTCAGGGCAGCATACCATAAAATAAATTCAAACAATTCAGTATTATTTTAAAATTTAAAACATTTGAAGATAATTTAGACACTCTGAAAACATAATTTATTTTTGATAGTTATATGTTAACAGTTTAACACCATGTATCTATGCAAACTGAATGAAAACTTTAGACAACAGCTTTATTACAAAGTTTACAGTTTAATTTAGAGGCATAAACAGAACTACTAGTCTCAACTAGACTGGACCTACTGAATCAGTGGAATCTGTTAAGTACTGACTTGCTATTCAGTAAATGATTCAGTGGTTCTACTCTAATTAGGACTAGCAACTGGATTTAGCTGAAAATATCTTAAGTTTGGGCACATTTAGATTAATCTTATTCTATATCTTGATATCAATACTAGTTAATAACATTTATAAGGGGAAAACAAATAAAAAACTTACTTTGCAATGTATTAGGATCAATTATGTGAATTGCACTAGTTACCCGGATGCAAACACAAATCTGGCTCATATTTCCAAGGCTCTGGGCCAGTTTCGGAGACAAACACACAACATTGTCCTGCACAATGAGAATAAATACCAGGAAAAAAACAACAACAAGTTTCTGTTATACCCTTCCTAAATCTTTTAGCAGTAGAATTACTGAAATTGTGAAGCTTCATTTGAGGAACTATTAATACAATCTTTTGAAAATCTGCAATGTAATCCACTGAAAGATTTGAAATATTCATAACTATGTGAAAAGCAGAAAAAGCATTTTTATAATTAATGCAGTTCTGAATGAACTGAGATAAATGTGCAAATGTCTGAATTAATAATTAAAGGGTCAAATATAACATCACATCTCAAAAATTCTGAAAGCAATTGCTTAATACTGGAGACACAAATTCCAAGAAAATCATATACATTTGTCTCCTCCATTCCCTCTAATACTGAACTCAATACCTCTAAGTTTTTCAACGAAATTGGACCTCAGCACCCCCACAAATGAAACAGTGATTTCTACATATGCAGATTAATTGATGGGCACCTCACCTCACAAAGTATGAATCTGCTTGGCAATCACTGAATGTTATGGAGAAAGGAAAAATAGGTAAAGGAAATGAAGTGGCGTGTTCACACCTTACAGCAGTAGTTGTCAACCTTTACTCTTCCAGACATTTTGAGGTTCAGTTCCCAGAAGCTCCAGCCAGCAGCATCTATGTAATTTTGGCCTCTAAACTCTAAAATACCTGGAAGAACAGAGCTTGAGAACCACTACTTTGCACTATTCTAGAAAGCGGGGGGGACGGGGACTAGTTAGCGAAAACTTTTAACAGGAGCACACTGCAACATTCTGTTGCAAGTCTGGTTTGCGATTTTTTGTTCAAGTGAGTTTATGTGAAAGCTGACAGATTTTAGACTGCCAGAAGAATCCATGTTCCAATGTATCTTCATCTGAAAAAACTCTTTAAAACCTTTGAAAGTCTTTAGGAAAAACCAAAAACAAAACATTTTCACCAAAATACCATTCAATTTTTAAAAATTATTCTTCAAAATATATTATGTGAATTTACAAACATGTAATCATTAATAACTTATGGATCACTAAAAATACATAGCAATTTGTCAAAATATTCCTAATGGGAATTGGAGTCCTACAACACTAAGTAAGCCAGAGGTTCCCCACATCAGATAGTAGAAAAACTTGAGTCATAGTTTTTGCTCAAATTTTAACCCATAAAATTAAAATACCTTGCATATTGGAACAATCTCCACTGAGAAAGTGCTTTTGTAATTGTATGTATTGCTATGGATGTCATGAGAGATCAGCCGCTGGGATGATTTAGACCTGAAAAAAAGCAAATTAAACCAGAGCAATTAAGGGAACATGCAGTTTCCAAAGAGGTAATTCTGCCAGTTTCACTATAAAAAGCAAGGGGGTGGTGGATGCCTTTGGAATTAATTGGTCTATTTTATCAGCAGTTTTCATGAATTTCAGATCCGTATCTTCGGAAGCACGGATGGATGAACATCAATATATCAGAGGAAGTGGACTGAACTCTGTGAAAGCTCACAATAAAATAAATCAGTTAGACTGATGAGTAATACAAGACCTTGTCCTTATTCCTTTCCAGAAGGGACTGTCTAAAATTAATGTAACTACCCATAATAGCTCAAACAGCACAAAAACAAGAACCTGCCCCTGACAGCAGAACATGAAGGCTGGTATCCTGTTGGTGGCATATGCAGGCATACATCAACCTTATCCCTGCATATGTCTGGTTTTGGGACCAACCCCCCTCTCTGAGGCAGCCTCTTCCTGGCCACTCAGTGTCTGGAAGAGAGTGAGGAGAGACTGAATATGCATCTGGCTATGTCTCCATAGCTAGATGTGAAATTATTACATCATGCACTGAGACCTCTGGACAATCTCAGTGGACCTAAACCGATGATGTAATCGTTTTGCATCTGGCTATGAAAACATAGCCAGATGCTTCTTTGATTTCCCTCTGCAACCCCCCAGGCATGAAATAGCCACTGGGATGAGGTGGGGTGGGTTGTAGCAGCTCTGCAACAACAAGATTGATGAGGGGGCAGTGAATGGCCAGCTGAAGCATAGTTCCACACGCAGAACTACTTTGCTATGCTGGACCTTGTAGGACGTTGGCTAAGGAAAACAAAGAACTGTAACAAAAGGCTACAGAGTAATGTATAGTGTACAGAAAGGAGTAAAACTCACAAATGAAAAGTGAAAGCCTTAACTGGATCCAATGAACTCCCTTGGGGTACTGAAATCAAGGAGTGACATTCCCAGAAAAGGACTGCATCTCAAGGCTGATGAGCTGTCCCCTCCTTAACAATTAAATTTTGGCATTAAAGCCGTTGCAAGCTCCTACAAAAAGAAATACAAAAACACTGCCTCTACCCCTTCTACTTATAAGCTATGCAGAAATTGTATTGTTTACATAGAGCGTCTATAAACCCAACCAAGTGCCTCTTCACTATTCCAGTGACATGCTTTCCAGGGATCTATTGTGAAAGCTAAATTCTGATTCTAAGGTTAAAGACCACTTCCAGTTTATTTTTCCAATAAGAGAGAATGTAAGGATCACACAGATTTAGCTTCTGTTTGGAGTGACTGCTGGGCTCTCTCTTGGTGGAGAACCCTCAACCCATACTAAATTTGGTGTATCATGGCCTTCCGTTGCCATATTATCCCATTCTAATTTGACAAGGCATTTTGAAAGGAAGCCTTTTGCCCTTATAATGTTCTCCTCTAGTGGCTCGGAAATAGCAGTGCTGTATGCTATCTTTCAAAGGATGGCAATGGCAAGACACCTCTAAGCACTCCTTGCCTAACAGAACCCTATGAAATCCATGTGGTTGCCATAAGTCAACAAGTGACTTGAAGGCACTTAGGGGGCAGATCCCATTTTTTTTATTCCATTCCTAACTTTTAGTACTCTGGTCTACAGTACTAGGGTGGGCAACAGTCAGTGGTTAGGAGGGCTACACTGGTTTCCCATGAGGCCTTTCAGTGTTCTACATTCTGCCTGCACTGCTGACATTTAAAAAAAATGCAGAAATGATACAGAAAGTATTTTTGGGGGCAAAAAAATGTCCCCTATAGTTTTGGCTCCTACTGTGCTGAGAGATTCCCTGACCCCAACTAGAAAGTAAACTGGAAGTTGATCTCTGTTTTACATCTTTGTTAGAAAAGTTAAAGCCTAAATTGCTGAATGAGATGTTGCAGAACTGTTTGCATCGTGGCCTCCTGAAGGTACAAGGGAACACTGTTTTTATCACTTTTTTTTTAATATTTCCAATGGGGTGGGTTTAGAGGTCCTGGAGACTTCAAAAGTAATTTTGGGGGGCACATATGGCCCATGAGCCACACTTTCCCCACTCTTTCTTATAGAACTATATATCCCACAAGATTACATATAGTATTTGTGTGATCATCTGTGGAAAAGACAACAGATATGGAAACCCTCAGAATATCAAATAAGGAGGAATGAGGAGTGGGAGTGGGAGTCTGAAGTTTGAGAATTTCTCTCTCTCATTAGCTTCAATAGGACTAAAGTCGCTTAAATAGCTATACTGTGGATGGTACATTTTAAATAATGAGATCTTACCTACAAGGTACTGTACATTGCAAAAAGTCCACCATCTTTTGAGCATGTTGCTTTGAAGAATAATAGAAATCCAGACCATCTGAAAGCATGGAATCAAAATTATGAAAATTTGTGATATGGTAGCACCATAAGATCTATTTTTCTTGCTGTCTTTGTGGACCTCTATGGAAGCCTGGGCACCATTCTTTAAGAGATTACTTTCATCACAACCTTTTTCTTCTGGCATATGTGTGCTAGAAAAGGTTTATTTGTACTATGAGATATATCATAAACCAATGAAAGTTTATTACAACCATAAGTAGGCATGTACCAATTAGTCCCTTGGAAAGAAAGGCAGGGTATAAATCCAATAAAAAAGTAAGTCTGTTTCCAATTTATGTAACAGCATATAATATAAAAACAAGTCTGTTTCCAATTTCATGTAATGGCACATAATATAATACTGGGATCCTATTGTAGCACTACACTAGCATTATCTTCTGTTACATTAGCTATGCAACTTTCTTTGCACTTGCCTAGAGAGGAGGCAATGGCGGCAGGGGAAGCAGGTTACAAGCTCCCTGGCGCCTGTTTCCCAAATGTCTGGCTTCCAACAGGTCCAAGAAATCATAGCAGTATGAAAAAACTGGCTTGGGCAATCACCTGTTCTGTGGGAAAGACACCCAAACCAGCCTTCCCATTTTGGCTTTGCAGAATCTCTGGAAGCCAGGAGTTTAGAAATGGACAACATGGATCTCGCAGCCTGCTTCTCCTACCCGTACTTATCCACTATATTTTCCTTTCTGCTGCTGCCTTCACCAGTATATTTACACCAGTGACAGTTCCTGTAGGAACCCAGTTAATATAATTATCCTTTTGAAAAAAAAGAACATATCTTTTTCATGAAAACATAAATTACATGTACATGCACACATACATATATTGCACTTACAAACAGTGTCATCTATACGATATGACAGAACAGTTTTTGCAAAATCTGGCATTTCTTCTACGTCTGTAACTAACTGGTGCGTTAATATTTCATGCTGTAAGAACTGGTGCCAATTTAGATAACACAAACTGTTTTCTGTAAGGGTGACGGAAAAAACTGCTCACCGTGAATCTCTTTGATACGAAGAGTGTTCTGGTGAAGTCTATGCTTCAAAATCAATTGTTCCAAGTAATAAAAAGTCTTTTTATGCAGAGTCTAAAATGCAAGAATCAAAATAAAATTTGCATGTGAAAGTGATTTTATACTTCTGTAAAGTCCTATAAGATAATATGTAGCTGATCAACAGGGTTGCCATTTCACTCAAAGAGCCCATGGACTCTGCAATTTACTGAAGTAGATCTGCAGTTCAAAGCTAAGCATGCTTTCCTCCCATCCCAAAGATGGATGTTTCACTGCACTGATTTCATGGAGCCCTACTCCCTATTTCTTAGACTTAACTAAGTAATGAGACAATTTGTAATCCACATAAATATTGTACAAGTTATTTAAAATTATTTAACCATGATGTTGTTGTGTCTCTTCAAGTTGCTTCTGACTTATGGTAACCCTAAGGTGAACCTATCATGGGGTCTTCTTTGTAAGATCTGTTCAGAAGGGGCTTGCCTTTGCCTTTGCCTTCCTCTGAGGCTGAGAGCATGACTTGCCTGAGGTCACCCTGTGGATTTCCATAGCTGAGTGGGGATTCCAACCCTGATCTCCAGAGTCATAGGCCAGTGCTCAAATCACTACACCATGCTGCCTCTCATTTGTTAATCATACAGATTTTTACAATAAAGACATAAATGAGGATGGGACCATTAAAATTGCATCTTTTTGCTTCCAAATGGAATTGTTATTGTTTGAATATCTACAATCTTAGTAATTCCTGAAGCAAAATCTTTGATAATGTTAGGCTTAGGTCCAGGCTATCTGAAAGACTGTATCTCCCTGTACAAACTGGCTAGAGCCCTAAGATCTGCTGGGGAAGGCTTTCTCTCAGACCTACCGCCATCCCAGGCTTGCCTGGTGAGGACATGAGAGAGAGCCTTCTTGGTGGCTGCTCTGATCTTGTGGAATTCTCTTCCACACGAGGCTAGGTGAGCCCCCTCCCTGCTTTCCTTTCACTGGCAGGTGCAAACATTTCTTTTTAAATAACTTTTTATGTCAGCTGGGGAGTTTCATCTATTAACCTGTTTTTCAGCAAATATTGTTTTAGGTGTTTTATGATTTTCTATGTTTTAATGCCTTAATTGTTTTTAACTGTTTTTGAACTGTTTTTATCTCTGGAAGCTGCCTTGGATCCCATGCCAGGAGAAAGGTGGCAAACAAATACAGCAAATAAACCAACCAACCAACCTCACAATTGGTCACCCCTGATAGCTATGGTTCATCCATAACAACATTTAATGCAGGGGAAAGGAAATGTACAGTCCGTGGCTCCCAAAACCAGATGATAGTCCCCACATTTATCTCCAGGCTAATTTCCAGGTGACTTTTTTGACTGCAAAAGGCCTCAAAGGCAGGAAAACCAATTGCAAATTCAGTACTTTTGTTTCTCCTGAATCCCCCAAACCTTTTTTTAGCCAAGAACCAACTGAAAATGATGCCTGGAACTGATGTTAAGTTATATCATGTCTAGGGCTCACTCATAAACCAGTGTTGCTGCAGGGAATTACTCCATATCCTCAGTTGTCCACTCCTTGCCTAATGTAACTAACTTTTTTAATAATGGTAGAAGAGTGTGCATACTGCTTGTTCTTTTTCATTCAGATCCACCTCTCTCTCACTTACCTTTTGCCTAACTTGAACCACTGCTTTCCAAAAGTCCTTAGCTTCAACTCGATGACAATCATCACACATCTGAGACTGAACAATATACTCTATTATGAAGACTTGCTGAAGAATTGCACCATTCATTACCTAGGACCAAAATGTAAATGTAAAATTATTAAGCTGATTATGGGGACAGCACTAACTTTTTATGGACGATATTCTCTAGCTTATTTTCTTTCAGAAAAGAGTTCTGTAAAACAGAATAATGAACATAAAAAGCTAAAGTCAAAGAGAAAAACTAAAAAAAAATTTCCAGATAGCTAAGCAAAATGTTTATTTTCTTTAGTATCACAACTGTGCTTTGAAGTAGAATTAAAGAAATTGAAGGAATAAAACAATCATTGGGTCTAGCCATTGTTATTAAGGAAGGACACAAACACTTTACTGAACCTTTAGAGTCAAGCTATGTGCTGAACTCTGTACTCAACTGTCCTGGAGGTTAGTCCCACTTATTTTAATGGGACTTGCTCCCAAGAAAACATACACAAAACTTAAACACTGACAACTCAAGTATTTGTGAAAAAATAGCAGCCTTGAGTTCTTCCAGCTACAAAATATTGCTGTTGTCATGTACTTTCAACTAATTTCTAACTGATAGCAACCCTAAGACAAACCTATCATGGGATTTTCTTGTCAAGATTTATTTTGGGGGGTGGAGTTTGCCTTTGCCCTCCTCCTCTAAGGATGAGAGTGTGTAACTTGCCTCAGATCACCACTATACCAACAAAATACAGCCTCATTATAATACACTTCTTTTATTTCTGTGATAATAATATTGCTACGTTATTCAACTTTACTTGCCTCTTTTTGTACAGTCAACTTTACTTTAAGCCTTTTGGAGTGTGGTTCCGTCCACACAAACCCTGCATCAATCAACCGTACCTGTAAGAATAGAGCATGCATTATTATTATGCATATTTCCAAGAAATTGAGGCTAACAACACAGTGGCTGGCATCTAAATTCTATAACACCTACAGTCAGTATTGTGACAAATGCAGAAATACCATATTTGCCAGCGTATAAGACACACCCATTTTCCAAGGGGTAATTTTGATGAAAAAAAATTGTAGTCCCCTGCCAAGGCAAAATGCACAGTAAAGGGAAGGACTGAAAAGAGCACCTGTGTGAGGATTCCTCCCTCCCCCTCCCTCCCTTCCATTTTGCCTCAGTGCAGAGATACTAATAAATAGTAATAAATACTATGATACTCTGTCCTCAGTAAACGTTTTAAGGCTCTTAGGAAACATGTGTGACAGCCAAATTAATTAACAGAGCAGCATTACTCAGAACAGCCTCTTTAGATGGATTACAGATTGTTTCCGATGACTGAAAATTCCTTTCTTATTGGACAGCAACACCCAATCCACTGAACAAAAAATTGTTCAAAAAAGACACTCATGTAGTCTCTCAAAGATTGAAAGGGAAATCAGACGATGAAATTCAGAAAGAATGGCAAATTGTAGGTGATTGCTGGGTGACCTGTGATAGAAGTCTATAATTCATGGTAATATGTGGAAAAATTTCATTGTGATGATTACGGCAGATATCATGAAGCAGGAATATGGTAATGGAAATGCTATGTACTAACGTGTAAAATGGCTGAAAAATGCAGTACAATGATATAACAATGTTAACAGATTTTGGAAATGAAGTCTAGATCAGTTTGGAAGATCCAAGAAATAATTCATGTGAAATAGCAATAATACTATTGCTGTTTTAATTGTGAAACTTTAATAAAATGATATTGAAAAAAAAAAAAAGACACTCATGTAGAACAATCTCATGCAACACTAGAGGCTGCTATTTGTGACCTTCTTCACCTGTTCAAATCATAAATTCCAAATTATTTATGGATCTCGATACAAACAGTAAGTATCTCTCTCTGAAACATAACTATTTCAACAGCAGCTTCCCATTCATTGCTATATACCTGTGCTTTTAATATATCATGATACATATACCAACTGCATAATACCAGGTTTTTGCTTAGTTATCTAGGTATCTATTTGACCCTCTCATGCATGCTTAGGACTGGCTACAATGTAACTGCATCAGCAGTACAGAACAATGAAGAGAAACAAGACTAACCTTACTAAGTGAAGCTTTGATTTTCTTAAGGCATAATGTTAACAGTTCTCTTGATTCCAAGGCACACTGAATCCATGTTCCTGGGGGCTGAAGATACCTGAAATTCAAATAGGAGAATTAAAAAACAAAAAACAATTGGAAGTAATTTACAGTGAATTATAGTAAGATGCCTTTTAAAAGGTAGTTACAAATACACACATTAAATATGATGCCACCATGATAGACCCAGACTCAGTTGGCTACACTTCAGTCCCATCAAAATCAACGGGACTCAAGCTACTCATGACTAATTTGATTTCAGTGGAACTAGCAGGCTTGGACAACTGTGGTTTTCCCACCATTAGCTATGCTGGTTATGGCTGATGGAATCTGCAGTCCAATATTTGGATGGTCAGAACTGTGTACTCCTAAAACAACACTGCAGTTTGCAGCACAACCCAAATAAGTTTATCTCAAAAGTAAATCCCATTGCACTGAAAGGTCCTGTTCCTAAGAAATTAAGTACAGGTTTGCAGCCTCATTTATTTTGGATCCATCTAATTTTTTTTATTCAGATACCAGAATTTTAACCATTCAACACCACATATTAGTGTTTTATTCTCTAAGTTTTACAGTGAGAAATGGTTAAAACATTTACAGAAAAGGTACAGGTTACAATCTGATGCATACATATATACAATAGCTACCTCAACTATCTAAATGCACAATTGATGTATCTTTATAAAATTTGGAATCACAGTAAAAATCTCAATAAAGTTTTTGACTTGGCTACATGTTGCTGCATCTATCTTTACCACTGATTTGTGAAGTCAACACCTAATCAGTGACTACAGGTAGTTTTCTAATTATTGATTTTAGTATCTGAACACAGCACCTACTCTGAATGAAACATACTATAAATGTGTATCAGCTTCTGAACTTTGTATATATTCACCAGTTGACTTATCATATACATTTACAACACTACTGCATAGTAATTATATTGCACATCGCTAAGTCAGACAGCTGCTATGTGTGATTGGGACCTATACAAAAGTTGAATTCACTGAAATTTGGCTTATGCAAGTTATTGGTGGATGCTACCAAGTGGCTACTGACTATACTAAATCAATGAGATTACACCATGTAAGATAATACTAAAACATTTCATATACAAGATTCACAATTTTTTTTTCCGTACTGGCCAAGGATCAAATTTCCACATGGAGGGGGTTTCCTATCTGTTCAAGCTAAATATTCCTTAAAGAAAATAGCTGTAACATAATTTAATACTTCTCTCTTCATTTGAACTGTAGTCTGGAAGAAGCCACTCCAACATGCAGCTAGTCTGGGCAGCTGTGTTTTCTGATCTTTTTAATAAACCACAAAATACGTCTCTGAATTCAACTTAAATTTGTAAAAAGGAAAACCTCAGATATCTGATGTCTTTTCTTTTTAACATCCAGGTGCTTATACACACAGTACACCTTATTGTTTACACAACACTAAAGTCAATGCATGTGTACAAATGTGCCCTTAAGTTGCCCGTTGACTTATGACGACCACATGAATTTCATAGGATTTTCTTAGGCAAGGAATACTCAGCACTGGTTTTGCCACTTCCTTGCTCTGAAATATAGCCTACAGCACCTGGTATTTGCTGGTGGTCTCCCATCCAACCATTAACCAGAGCTGACCCCGCTTAGCATCGAACATCAGATGGGATCTGGTGCCTTTAAAGTATTTAGGACATTAAAGCCAGTACCATTACTTTGTGTTTTAAGATCTTCAGCATAGTTTATACCTTTCACATTGCTTGCAGAAATGAACAGTTATTTGTTTAGGGATTCCTTCAGTGATATCCACTTGTGTGCGCAGACATGCTACACACATGTTGGCTGGGTTTGGTGGGATTGCAATTCCACACTGGCAGCACAGGCTAGAATAAAAGAAACAATATGTAATGCAAGGTTTTCTCAAGAGAAAATAGAAGATATTTTCACCCACAAAACAATACTAAGGACAGGTCAAGCCACTTGTATTAACGGATGGTAGTGTGAGCAGGTGGTGAGATATCTGCACAAGCAGAAGTCCAGCAGGAGAAGTAGACACTTCCCTCCCATAAGAGGCAGTATTGAAAGCAGCAGCCCTTCCATCACCAGTGCCAGCGGTGAAAGAGACTACCTCCCTGTTGCCTAAGGAAAAAACTGGGAGGGGAAACGAGGAGAAAGCAATGGAGAGCAGTGGTAAACAGCAGCAGGAGATCCTGCTGACAGCTCATAACAGCAGGTGACTCAAACAAATAGCACTGAACAAACAGCCAATTCTCCAGGCTAGAAGCATCCCTCTTTGCTGTACATAATCCACAACACCACCGGCACTTCTTTTGTTGGTGTTGAACAGAATCTTAGTCTAGTACATTGGCACATACTGTTTGCTTGAAATGTGTGTGTTTATACATACAATACCATCATTAAGTGTTCTGACAGTTTTCTGGATGGTTTTCTACAGCTTAATAATGAGAGTCCAATCTTCACATCTTTGCTGACTCAATTTGGTGGCGCAGTGGTTAAATGCCAGTACTGCAAGCCACAAGATTGTGAGTTCGATCCTGCCGGGCTCCAAGGTTGACTCAGCCTTCCATCCTTCCGCAGGTTGGTAAAATGAGTACCCAGCTTGTTGGGGGCATGTATAGAAATGTATCGAAATACATGCTATTTGTAAGTTGTTCGCCGCCTCGATCCATATGGAGAGGTGGGATATAAATAAATAAATAATTTAGTGGACAATCTCCACCAAATTAATAGTTCTCAGGCTGAAGATGACAACTACTTATAATGAGCTTTCTCGTATTTCTTCTAAGGCTACAAATTTGGTATATCTGTATTCATAAATACAACTACTCTGAGAGCTAGATCTACTAAATTTTAAAGCATTTTGCAGATGCATCTACAAAAACAGCTTCAACAAATGCTTAAGCCATTGGATTTTTTTGTTGTTGAGGATACATTTGAGACTAGAAATAAGAGGAGGATATTAATTAACTAGAAATCAACCCAGTCCCGTAAAAGAAGATTTTGCATATTGCATGTGAGAGCATATTGGAAACTGCATAGAAGGAATGATCAGAAGAATGCCATACACATTCTTGCGATGGTGGAAAGCTTAATATACAATAGTGGAAACATCGAGCCTAGCTTTCTGTCTGAATGCTTGGATTTCCACATGCAGGGAACACTGATCAACAAGTTCTTTTAAACAAGCACCCTAAATCTATATTTGGTTTAGCTCTCAAGGAAACTGTTACTCACATGTTCCCCTGGCTGACAGTTGCAGGCTCCTTCATGTATTCCATCCCCGCTCCACGTGCAACTTCCAATTAGGTAATATATTACACTGGCACCTTGTGAAGGAAAGGATATCCAAGATTACACTGTGACTGCTTATTGAGATGCAAGGACTGCATTATTTACACACCAAAATGCTTAACAAGTATGGAAAAATGGATCAAGGCAACATGGGTACAAAGTGAATTTTTTTATTTATCATTTATATCATTGAGTAAAAGGTGTCAAGAAAAGGAGAAGGGAAGCAATGCAAATAAACCTGATTTCAGTTACACAGTGGCCATTTCCACACTAGCCTGCTATAGTGCTATTATTCCACTTTCAACATCCTATGGGATCTTGGGGTTTGCAGTTTCGGGAGGGGCCTTTGAGGACCCTTCCAAAACTGCAAACCCAAGATTCCATAGGATGTTGAAAGCGGAATAACAACACTATAGCAGGCTAGTGCGGAAATGGCCAAAATTAGGAGCCCTGGTGGCGCAGTGGTTAAATGCCAGTACTGCAAGCCACAAGGTTGTGAGTTCGATCCTGCCGGGCTCCAAGGTTGACTCAGCCTTCCATCCTTTCGCAGGTTGGTAAAATGAGTACCCAGCTTGTTGGAGGCATGTATAGAAATGTTTCCAAATACATGCTATTTGTAAGTTGTTCGCCACCTTGATCCATATGGAGAGGCAGGATACAAATAAATAAAAAAAATTTAAAAAATTACAAATTAAACTTGGGAAGAGGTTCAAGAGTTAGTGCCATCCAGGGGGTTCTGTCCCATGCTGGCTTCACTAGTAAACAGGAGAAGGCTGCAGTAACAGAGAAAACACTGTGGACAGAGGGGTATGGCAGGAAGCGGGGGGGACACAAGATGACCAGGTCTGAGAGAGAGTAAAAGCGCACAATATTCAAGCCAAGCCATGCTTCAGGAGTGGACGGCAGCAACGCCATTTCGCGGGCAGGAGCAGGGCTTCATACAGAACAAACAGCACTGTGGAAATTCGTACAGGGGCGTCAGAAAGAGGCTCTCCTGCACACTTAGCTGGAAGGTAAGCTTGCAGGAGTCCCATTTTAGAAGGGACATCTAGCACTTTGAGGCTCAAAATCCATTCCAAAGCGGGGGCCTATACGACGCGACTCCCGAGCATCTGAGACAAAGTGAACCGGTTCCGCACTAGGCTGTTATAGCGCTATGATTCCACTTTCAACATCCGATGGAATCCTGGGGTTGGCAGTTTCGGGAGGGGCCGGATTCCATCGGATGTTGAAAGTGGAATCATAGCGCTATAACAGCCTAGTGCGGAAAGGTCCTATTACATACCCAAATCCTGGGACTCCCTCTGCTGTGCCAGCGACTCCCGTGGCCGCCACGCTTCCGCCTCCCCCACCAGAGAGTAAACGCTTCATCTCACGTTGGGTAGCCGTCCATCGCGAGATTTGCACAGGATTTGGGGGGATCTCGCGAGATTTCAGATCTCGCGGGAGGCAGACATTTTGCGGGAGGGGTTGCTCTCGCTTGACCTTAGGTGGACATTTGCAGGTGGGTTTCGCAGCTACCAGGTGGTAGTCCCGGTCTCAGGGGTTTCGGGAGGTCATTTGAAGTTTTTATTTTTTGTTGATTCTATGCAGCCCCAAAATAGGACAGGTTTGCTAAGGGAAATGCGGGACCCTATTATATACTGTGCAGGTATTTATTGGAGACATCTATTAATGTCTGTAGTGTAATTCATGTTATACTAATATTGATATGGGTTGGATCGTGGGTGTGGACAAGACTGATGCCTTTCATTTAGGAGGTTTAATTTTGGGCGCACAAAAGTACAGCTGGGCAGGTTATGAGTGCATTTGAACAAATCAGTAGGACCATTTCCGCACTAGCCTGTTATAGCGCGATGATTCCACTTTCAACCTCCTCTGGAATCCTGGGGTTTGCAGTTTCGGGAGGGGCCCGCCGGCCCCTCCCAAACTGCAAACCCCAGGATTCCAGAGGTGGTTGAAAGTGGAATCATCGCGCTATAACAGGCTAGTGCGGAAGGTCGAGCTATGTTAAAAGACTTGCAGCATTGGAAGCACAGATACACTGCTTTATCCTCAGCTTCAAGAAAGAATCCCACATCCAAGGTTGGTAAGATAAAATGCACCACCCTCTTTTATATTGTGCAGGTGGTTTAATATTTATATGGAAGGGATTGTGGGTGTGGAGAAGACTGATAGGTTTCATTACGTAGATTTATTTTTAGGCACACACTCAGTGATTTCTGGCAGTGTATTTGAATAAACCTGTATAATTAGGTGGAGCTATGTTAAGAGGGAGATAATGAATTTCAGCATTAGAAGCACAGATACATTGCTTTATTCTTAGCGTTAAGAAAGAATCCCACATCCAAGGAGATTCCTGTGAGATCAACTGAAATCATAAAGTCGTATTCTGACTTGTTTGAAAACCGTGCTTTCTTGGTTTGGATGCATACATGAGAAAAAGTGGGAAAATTTATTCTGATGCGTACATGCAGAAAGAGTCACCTCGTGTAGTGCTTTGAATATTAGACTACAGTCTAATCCTGGACCTCAGTGTTTGATTCCACCGTTCACCTGTGCAAACCTACTGAGTGACCTTAGGCTAATCACACACTCTCAGCCCCCAGAAAATCTTGTGATAGTTTACCCTTGGGTCACCATAAGCTGGAAACAAGTTGAAGGCACATAGCAACAAGGCTAATCAGTTTTGTTAGGCTCTGGGGAATATCAATGATTGCATGTGCAAGCAAGAGAGCATGTAGAGGGAAAAAAGTAACACATGTACATACATGCATATAAAGGGCTACGGCACTTTAGACATTAACCAGTTTTAACCAGAATTCAAAGTACATATAGGCAATTTGTGGAAGTATTCAAAAGTAATCAGTTTCACTAGGCATATCTATATCATATGTGCTTAGGGGTGGATCATGAACTGTACATAGGAATTCAGAAGAAAATGAAATGTGTAAAGTACAGGGTGTGGTGACTGCCCTGATAGTTGCCGGATTGAAACATAGCTGGAGACTAGGTAAAAACTGGAATGGCCTTTTATCAGGTAGGTAGATGCCACAAACATGGGGATGCGTTGGATGTATATGTGAGCATGATTTTAGAATTGAAATGTCATGTATGTTTTCATTAAACTTTTTTTGGTTCTTTTGGATCCCATGCTGAGAAAACGTGGTGTGTAAATTAACTAAATAAACAAACAAATGTTTGATGCTCAGAAACCACCTGAAACAGAATAACATGCCCTGCAGTGCCAGCTTCTGAGTAGGTCATGTGCATCAAATTTTCCAGCCACACAAGGGTAGTGGGGTGTGATGGAACAAGCCACATGAGTTCTCGAAAAACTATCACCTTGTACCCATTTCTTATAAAATATAGTCATCCCTCCACATTTAATAGGGTTAGGGGCAGAGGACTCCTGTGAAAGTGGAAAAATGTGAATAACTCTAGGCCCTCCCAAAATCATATTTAACACACACACACAAAGCATAATCACCATATTCAACCCAACATGGAGGCATCAGGGTTTCTTTGCAAGGCAGAAGTGGGTGGATGGTGAGGCTTACTGCCACCTCCACTGCCGTCCCGCACTGTTTTTAATCAGGACTTACAAGCCTCCTTCACAGTTTCTCAGTCCCACGAGGCTTACAGTCCATATTAAAAATGGTATAGAGAGGCAGCAGAGGTGACAGCAAATGACCTGTGAATAATCAAATCTGCAAAAGTGAAACCTGCAAATGTGGAGGGCTGACTGTATCTTTATTCCAAAAAACTCTGAAACAGCCTACTGGTGTATTTAGCAGAGAATCCATGTTAAGTATCAAGATGTAGAATTATTTTCCACTTGAAGGAAACAGTATCCAGTGACAACTGTATACATTGGTAGGAATGAACTTGATGTCCTTTGCCATGATGTATACCAGAGCTTTCCAAACTGTGTGTTGCGACATGTTAGTGTGTCACCTGCAGTATGTAGGTGTGTCATGCAAATATAATGGGTGGAGGGGCTGCCTCTTGAGTTGCCACGGTGAGCCAGGCCCAGGTGAACGGGCTGCCTCTACAGCCACCCCGGGCCAAGGAAGACCCTGGCAAGGGTGGTGCTGGGCAGGCTCAGGTGGAGGGGCTGCCTCTCCCATCGCCGCCCCAGGCTGAGGAAGACTCTGGAGAGGGCAGTGGTGGCCCAGGCTCATGTGGAGGGGCTGCCACCGAGGAAGACCCCAGCAAGGGTTGCAGCTGACCAGGCTCGGGTGGAGGGGCTGCCTCCGCTTACTGAATTACTTACTAAATTACTGTGTCGCAAAATGATGCATGTTTAAAAAGTGTGTCAGCAACATGAAAAGTTTGGAAAACTGATGTATACATTTATGCTAAAGTTAGGAACACTGGATGTGTCTTCCATGTAATTCCAGGGGACTGAATAATAAATAGACAATTGCTTCAATGTCATTATTTGTGATAGTTTTAGCTTTGTTCTAGTAATTAAGGATCCCTCAGTGACAGCATCAGCAAGCCAATTTGGATTCCTGAGACTTCATGTCATTTGCATTAATGGTGATTCTTTGAATGGTTGTATTTTTCATACCTGCATTTCTCATGGCTCTCCATGGAATTTCATTTTTTTTCCATTTTGCTTTTCCTGAGTTGATTTCCATGGGATGTTTGAAAAATACAGGTTTCTGGTTCATTACTGAAAGAAAATGAAGATAAATTACTTTCCTTGCCAACAGCTTCTTCTTTTTTTTTGGTGTGTCTTTTTCTCTTGTAAGGCATCATTTGTAATGTAACCATACATTAGAAGGAAGTCTGAAGCATCAAATACATAAATGCAAATTCATACTGATCACAGACAATTACTTTGTCTATGTTTACTTCAGGTACTTAATATGCATATCTATAAATCATTACTTGCTTTGTAATACTTAGTCTTTGAAAGAACATCTTCCTTGTAAAAGTATCTGCCTTTGTTAGCAAATGCAAATTTATACTGTTCATATAATCACACTGATGCAATGATCTTTTTTATATCTATGCTTTTCATAACTATAAAGAAACAGTTGTCCACATGTTGGCTTAGAAGCTGAAAAAGTGGAAATTTTTTCCCTGCAGCTGTCCTTTTCAGAATTTCTAAAACTTCATATCGTGAAAGTTGCTGATACACTCAAGTACAATTCTCAAATACTTACTCATGTATAAAGAGGAAGATATTTTCCATGTTTCTCTGTATTTGAATCATGAGCTGTGAGCAACTGTGGTTGGCACTTCATGCATAGCAATGATATCAACAGTGACCATGTCTGACTTTTAGGTTTTGGCCTGGAGACCTTGGAGGCTGAGATTATCCTGAACTGACAACCCTGGATGAAAACTGAATGACAGTAGAAGTTGTGGTTGGTAGTTGGTTGAGAGAGGGGGAATGGGAAGGGTAAGAATCAGGTGAGAAGCATGAGGAGAATGTGGGTTCAATAGAAGAATGGTTTGGATGAAGGTGGAGGAGGACGACGAGGGATCTGAATACTGAAGAATGAGAGTGTTTGAAGATGGTAAAGAGGAAAGGCCAGAAAGTGATCAAATGGCCTCGGTAACATGGAGACATGCTTTAGAAAAAAATCTGCTTAGAGATAGTAAATGTTGTAAATTCTTAGAAATGTTAACTTAAACATGTTGAGTAATATTCTAAAATGTTGTGATGTGTTTGACTGATAAAAGATATTACCTGGAACACCAGTGTGTGATAACAATACATAATAATCTTAACGTTATTACTTCTTACTTTCCTCTTTCTCTATAGATTGAGATGAGGAATAACAGTGTAGAATACAGAAAAAAATAAGACACTTAACGCAGTTAACATGAACACCAATTAAAGGCATAGCATCAGTCAAAAAGTATACGTGTTAAAAATAATTCATCATTTAAAAAATTGTAATGCAAAAACTATCTGGATAGAACAACTGGAAGAGATTGGTCTTTAATGCTGTTTTAATTAGACAGTGTAGCCAGCTCTTAGATCCATTCAAGCCAGTCTTTCCACAATTTGAGGGTAGCTGATAATAAAAGTTCTCTGGTTAACAGTTGCCAGCCTGGGTCCTGGCTGAATGAAGTAAATGTCATCCAGTAGACCTGAGTGTATGGAGCAGATTATAGGAGCAGGTGATCCTATAGGTAACCTGGACACAGACCATGTAGGGCTTTAAAGGTAACAAGTAAAATTTGTACCTTGCCTGGAAACTAATTGGCAGCCACTGGGGTGATTTTAGTATAGGTGTGTTGTATATGTTGGATAATGGAGCATACCAAAGAATTTCAAAAGAGAATCAGCCTGTGCTTCATTGATTATAGAAAGCTTTTGATTGTGTAGATCATAAGAAACTATGGCTTGCCCTTAAAGAAATGGATGTTCCACAACATTTGATTGTTCTGACGCATGACCTGTACGCAGGACAAGAGGCTAATCTTAAGAGAGAATATAGAGAAACAGAATGGTGTCCAATTGGCAAGGGGATCAGGCAAGGCTGTGTTTTATCACCCTATCTGTTTAACTTATAATGCTGAAAATACCATAGGTAAAGCAGGATTAGACTTGGAGGAAGGAGGCATGAAAATTGGAGGAACAAACATTAGCAACTTGAGATACAGTGGGCCCTTGATATCTGCTAGGGTTTGGTTTTGGGGCCTTCCATGGATAACAAAATTCATCTCTGCTCAAGTTGCATTGTGTACAGTGGTGTGCCACAGTGCCATCGCTTATATAAAATGGCAAATTTTTTGGCTTTTTGGCTTTTAAAAAAATATATTTTCAAGCTGTGGTTGGTTCAATTTATGGATACAGAATTCATGGAGAGGGAAGGCTGATTGTATGTAGATTGACACCATATTACTGGGAGAAAACAGCAATGACTTGGAACGATTACTGAAGAAAGTCAAAGCAGAACATGCAAAGACAGGTTTATAGTCGAATATTAAGAAAAATAATGACCACAGATGATTTGCATAGCCTTAAAGCAGACAATGAAGACATTGAAATAGTTCAAGATTTTCCATATCTTGGCTCAGTCATTAATCACAATTAATCACACTGTAGTCAAGAAATCAGAAGAAGACTAGGACTTGACAAGGCAGCTATGAAGCAACTAGACAAGGCCCTGAAATATAAATTGAATAATAAACTTAGAATTGTTCATGCTATCATATTTCCAATTTTTATATATGGTTGTGAAAGCTGGACAGTGAAGAAAGCTGATAGGAAGATAATCAGCTCATTCGAAATGTGGTGTTGGAGAGAGTTCTGCAGATACCCTGGACTTCTAAAAAGACGAATGGGTCCTAGAGCAAATCAAGCCTGAAATCTCCTTAGAAGCCAAGACGACTAAACTGAGGCTGTTGTAATTTGCACCATGAGAAGACAATAATGCTTGGTAAGGTAGAATGCAGTCGGAAAGAGAAAGGCTACATTATAGATGGATAGACTCAATCAAAGTAGACATGTCCCTGGATCTGTGAGGTCTGATAAGAGCTGTTGATGAAAGAGTGACTTGGAGATCTGTCATCTGTAGGGTTGCCCTACGTCAAAGTCAACAGCAGTTAATAACAAACGACATAGCCTTTTTTTTACTCAGTGCTTTCTCTGCTCTCTGTTTCTAGTGATATAAAAGATCAGTTTGTAGTAAATCCACATAAACCTATATGAAATGTAAAATCCAGCACTAAAGATAGTGACATTATTGATTTGCTTGCCTCCCCCTCCTTTGATTCTTTTGGTTTGTTAATTAGGAGTTCAGTGAGTCAGGCCCCGCGTTTCCTTTTTCTCATCTTGTACTGCAACAAGTCACTTAGGCAACATGGGGACAATTCCACTATGTTTTTGACTTTCTCTGAGGAGAGGGCTTTTAAAAACGTGGACATAGACTTGAAATAGATCCGTTGTGGGCATTTTTGTTAAAACATTTTAAAAACAAATTAAGGTGCCGTTGGGGGCCTTAAAAATCATCCTGGGGGCCACATGTGGCTCACAGGTGTACCTTGTCCACCCCTACTGTAACCCATTGCCCTTCCTTTCACCCTGATCAAAACTTCCATCCACTCCACTCTTGCTGTTTCAGTGGAAGGAACGATTTTATTTGCTCCATCGGTACGTCTACCCTCCACTCAGGATTACTGCAGGGACAAAGGGTTCAGGTCTTCCTTCTCCCCTGCTGTGGTCCTTATCTGAGTTTCTCCCTGGGTTCAGTATAGTCAAATTACATGACAAATGTCCTGTCCCATTTGAACTGATGTAGACTCGACTCAATTGACATGGACTCAAGTTGGACTTGAGTCGCTTCAGTGACTCAACTTGGCAGTAAATGACTCACTGACTCGACTCAAGACTTGTATATTTTTAGTGACTGACTTGCTGCCCTTGGTTCAGTCACATAACACATTCATCCAGAAATCTTATAACATTGAACAGTGCTTTGATCTCTTTTTGCCTACTGTTCACATGATGATCTGCCTCAAGCCCAAAGAGTGGGTACCTTTCCCAGAGGGGAACAGCAAATGGGTCAGGCAATGGGCTTGAGGTCTGCTCAGCAACCTGTCCCCACTGCATATTGGAGGAGCCTTCTAAAACTTTTCCTAAAAGCAGAAGGCAAGACTTGGCCCTGGTGAACAGGGCATGTTTCTTAGTGGGGAACAGCAAATGTATTAGACATTGGGCTTGAGAGGAAGGATCCTTCCTTCTAAAGCTTTTGGAGCTTCAGTAATGGGGAGTAAGAAGGATCCTGTTCCCCACTTCCAAAGCTGCAGACTCTTTCATGCCCATTGACACGAAAGCCTCCAGCTTTGGGAAGAGGAATGAGAAGGATCCTATTCCCCACTTCTGAAGCTGCAAATGGCAAACTTGCAAATGTGGAGGGCTGATTCTATTTAAATTGTTAAAAATGACTTTATTTGACTCTGTCTAGAAATTTTGGAATATAGGTTGGGGTATAAAGTTGGTTCCCAGATTTGAGACTTGACTTGAGATATGACTTCTAAGTATCTTGCAAGAACTTGAGACTAGACTTCAGACTTGAAAGTAGAGACTTGAGACTTTGTCCCCTGGAGTTTCAGAGGAATCTGTAATTCACTTTCTTAACTGTTGTTTTCTGATATCACTTTGTCCTGAAAGAGACTTCCTAAAGATGAATTTGTAACTAAATAAAAACATTTTACTGAGTTTTAAAATAAGGTGACATGGTTTCTTCGAGCAGAACAGACAGGCAGGCAACCCAAGGGCATAAAATTAACATGAGAATTTATGAAACATGAAACAATCCCATCTTCCAGTGTTGGAGTGATTTCCCATCATACTTGAAATTGTAGTTTTCTATGGAGCACTTGGGTCCCGTATTTCTCTAAAAGCTTTATTGCTTGTAAAATAATCAAAACTGCCTGGCATAAAGAAAGGGGGGAAAATGAGTAACTCAGTTGAATATTGTGTTAAAAATCAATGCAGTGTAAAATCTTTAGGTTTTAAAGCACTAGATTTTAAACAACAATTTGTAGCCGGACTGTTCCCTTTATGCTACAAATGGTAATGTATAATGACCTTGATTAAATCACAACATGACTTGTTCTGCTTTTATTGGTAGATGCAGACTTGTGTGTCTGGCTTGGACTGTGGCAAGAATGTGTTAGGAAATGATTTGGGTTAGACAGCATCATAGAGATGCTTTTACTTCTTTTGAATAATAATAATATGAAGGTTTATCTAGACAAACCAAGCTGGATGGTTTTCTCTGTTGTACTTAATCACACCTCCACCTGCACTCCAGTTCCAAATGTTATTCTACTGTTTGGCTCATTTCCCTTACTTTTCAGGAAACTACTGAAAACTGACTTTGTTCCTGTTGATAATTGACTTCTGCCCCCCAAATCCTGTATTTTTTGAATGCAGTCCTTCTAGTGTGGTTCATGAACATGGCTCATTTCAGTTCATTTGTGAGCATCTGCTGTTGACACGGCCTAGGAAGTTAGTGGTGTGTGTATAGTGAGCCCTTGGTAACCACTAGGGTTTGGTTCCAGGACCTCCTGTGGATACTATAATTCATGGATGCTTAAGTCCCATTACATATAATGGTGTAGTAAAATGGTATCCTTTATATAAAATAGGAAAAATCACTCATGAGCGGTGCTTTTTGGATTTTTTTTTATTTTGGGGGGGGGAATATTTTCAAGCCATGGTTGGTTGAATCTGTGGATATGGAGGGCTGACAGTATGTATAATTCCCTTGCTCCCAGGACTTCTTCTGTTTCCTGTTGTACTTCTAGATGGAATTCTGCTTCTGCTCTTCCTTCTCCTTCTCTTCAGAGGCTCTTTTAATAACAACAAGAACAATCCCTCTCTGTAATGGTAGCGCTACATAGTATAAACTGTAACATGTCTACATAGAATAATAGTACAAATTAGAGCAGTCAGTGAACTGACTAGTAACAGATATGTTTACATATTTTTTGCATAGTTCTGCTGTGGTGTCCAGTATGGACCAATATAGTTGCAAAGTTATTGGGGGTAGATCTGTCCATACAGCTGTCATTACTGTATTTCAGGTGAAACAAGCGATCATGAGGAGAAGAGATGAGTAAGCACTACTACAAGACTGTGCCACATGTATATTTGTTTCATGTAGACCAGAATTTAGAAATGTTTCTCTTTTGGACTACTTTAGAGGTTCTAGCAATTGTAATCCAACAAAGTGACTTTTCCAAGCTTTGCTTTAGACTCATGGGGCTAGCCAGAAGTTTCAAACTGATAGATTGTAGGTCCAAAGTAGCAGATAGAGGAACACATGGAGAATATGACTTGAAGATATAGATTCAGATACATGAAATTTATGGAAATAATTCAGACATTTCAGAGTGAGCCTCAGAGTTCCTCTGGACAAGGCAAATGTATGAAGAGGTTGTGGTATTTGTTGCTGTGTATCTTTTTTTAAATTTATACCGGTACATCCAATGATGTTTCTGCTATCCTGGACTATTTTTTGGCCATTCACAGTGCCAGTGGCCATCTATTAAAGATTCTTTAAATCTGAGTATCTTGTGTCAAACAAGGAATTGGCTTCTATATGGCCCTTCCAGTTGTATGATTTAGTGATCCACTTTCTTTTAGGTGATGAAATACAGTCCTACAGACCTAGTCTTTCAGTGCTTTCTGAAGGCTAGGCATGCCTTGAAAATGGTGGATCCTGATTGATTAAAAAGAACATAAAGAACAGATTTTGTTCTTGTTCCTTCCGATTTTATTTTGAAGATCCATATATGTTTTGTTTATCCCAGAATATTTTCTGTTAGCTCCCAGTACAATCAGGGATTTTTAATACCAGCTCACCAAGTTGGTTTATTTAAACTTAGTATAAAATTGGAAAGAACAGGGACAAATATATGGGACTATTCAATTAGTTGGCTTCTTGTGATAATGAGGCATAATGGTACAGTAGTTTGAAAGATTCCCAGCAGAGGGCAGAAGTGCCCCGCTTAAAGCAAACACATTCCCATCTCAACGCATTTACACAAGCATTTTAGCAGTTACAATTTTGAGAAAACTGAGGCCTTCAAGGTTAACTGACTATATAGACTCTTAACTGGTTTTTAAAATCTGTTTTCTAATTTAATGCACATATAAAACTATAAAAATACAGAATCGAGTACAATACTTTGCCAATGTGTATCATATAGTTGAATTTTAACAAAGAACAAAAACAAAAGAAGAAAGAGGGAGGAAGCCTAAAGGCTGGGTGTGTTCACTTCAGATCATAAAGTCAGATTTTAAAAAAAGTGAGTCAGTATGAAATAAGAATGTTTAACATACCACTTTCTGTCCCTCTGAATTATATCTAGGGCATAAGATAAGAAATATTGACTCAGTCAAGTCTAAATATTTCAACATATGAGTTCTGGATTACTAAGTGAGAGAGAGGTCTTTTCCCCTGCTATAAAATAGATTCACATATTACTAAGCCTGGTACTTTTTAAGCCCATGAAGAGGAAGTGGCAGGTCTATTTTCTGCTGCCCCAGAGGATAGGATCAGATCTAATGGTTTGAAGTTACATGAAGGTAGATTTCAATTGAACATTAGAAGGGACTTCTTGATAGTGGGAGTGGTTTGGCAGTGGAACCATTTGCCTAGAGAGGTTGATGGCATCTCCTCTGGACATCTTCAGAAAAGACTGGATAGCTACGTGCTGTGGATACTTTCGCCAGAGATCCTGCACGGAGCGGGGGATTGGATTTGATGGTCCATGAGGTCCCTTCCAGTTCTGTGATGCAGGTGTTGCTCTGTTGAAGGCTGGTGTTCTCATGATTTCATTATCAGCCTCCTGCAGGACTAGGGTACTGTACTCTGTGTTTGGCATCGATCAAGATCCTGTTGAAATCTGGCAGGAATCTTAATGCAAGTGACTTTGCTGCATTCGCTCTCACCAAGAAACCAACAGGACTCTAAGTAATGTTGCTCTCCCTCTCTTTTTTAACTCTGGCAGCTTCCTAGACTTTGATATCCCCTTGTTAGCCAAAGGCACAGCTTGGAAATACTACATTCTAGACTAAAATTCCCAAAAATTTTTTGCTACCTGCCATGTTGGCTGGGGATTCTGGGAGTTGGAATCCAAAAGAGTAACTTACTCCAGCTATAGATAAGGCAGTGGCTATAGGAAACTAAACAATGCTAGCCATTTAAAGTGTTCTGCTTCCTGCTGCTACCTCATGCTGTTCTAAATGCTGACCAGATGGGATGAGAGCATGTTTTGCACTCCTGAGGAACAGAATAGTACAGCCCCCTCCCTTATTTGACAGGTTAGGGATCAGAGCACTGTTAAAAAGAAGAAATGGATGAAATGCAAAAGTTAATTGACTTTGCATATAGTTTCCTGGTGCATCTCTTAGAAATTATGTGCAGTGCATCTCTTATAGAGTATTTGTGACCATGCGCTGCTTTCTATCTCAATTGACTTGACACCACCTTTTTGTTCAGCCTGTGTACAGAAAGAGCAGACCATGCATTGAATATATGGGTTCTGGTAGTAATTGAAAAGGGCCAAAGACTGAATCATTGAAAGTGGACTATTGAAAAGTTACTGTACAGTTTTTTTAAAAGTATGCTTGTAGTGATTGTTAATTATCAGTTATACAGCTGATGTTGTATAACTGTATACTATAGCTATGCAACTATAATTGAAACTAATTACTTTAAAAATAAATTCCCAGGCTCTGATACCATAGTTTACTGTGACATTTGATTGCAGACACTATGTAGTGAATGCCATGAGTTTTTTTTTTTAAAGGGTTAGATAAAATCTAACAATGAACATTAGCCATGGCAAGACTTGATGGAGCCTACAGGTACTGGATGTTCAGATAGAATAAGAGGGATGGCCATCAGGTGTCTGTTGTGGTCTTCTCAGATACTAATGATTAGCCGTTGTTGGAGACAATGTTGGGATTGAGAGCAAGTAGCTGTCCAGGTGCTGTTGTACCGTGATTCCATCACATTTGATCATTAGTAAGAGCTGATGGGAACTAGAATCCAGCAATCTTAGAAGCACCACACAAGTTATTCACCCCAGAAATAGATGAAAACATGGATTGTTCAGCAAGGCAATTCATAGTTTTGAAGTAACTCATCTTTCATGAGAAGATAACAGCTGGACATGAGAGGACAGAAGCCGATCACAGAAGATGACCTCAAAAGCCAAGTGTAAGACATTAGTTTAAATGTTAGAGAGGTACATGTGGCATCATTATCTGGACAGCTCTGTTGCAACCAGAGAAAGAAACAAAAAATGTATTGTTTGTCTTTAAAAGGCTGAAGGACTCTGTGTTTTTGCATTAAATATGAATTCACCAATGTGTTGATATTGCCTTAACTAAAGTGATTTTATACTATCGCCATCAGCATCAGGCCATTATTATTTCATTGCAGTTCTAAACATCTGTTCTATGGTGAATATTATACAATGCTCCATCATATCACATTGTGGTTTCTTTTGATGTAAAAAATGCAACTTTCAAAGTACAGGCTTTCACTTCATGCTGGACGAGAGATAGAACAGCCTTTCACATGTCTGAGCCAGGTCTGTCTGGAAATCAGAACAATATGTTCTGATGCTGCGCTTCCATTACAGGGTCCCCCCCCCCCAACTACCATAGCTGTCCTGAAGCTCAACTTTTGTTTCCAAACAGGTCTCTTGTACACTCAGCATATTGACTTTGCTTTCTCCTCTCACTGGAAAGATGAACAAAGGGTACCCCTTTCCCCCCAAACTATGCTAGGAGAAGGAATTTTGTTTGTAGTTCCTATGAATACAGAAATTTGCTCAGACAAAGTCAGATTAGCATTGTCTACTATGACTCATAGATGTCTTTCTCTTCACCTACTACCTGACCTTTTAAATGAAGACATCAGGGATTTTGCCTGGGATCTTTTGCATGTAAACTTGTGCAGAACCATCAAGTGAGGAGAACCAGCATGGTGTAGTGGTTTGAAAATTGAACCATGACTCTGGAGACTAGGATATTAATCCCTGCTTGGTCATGGAAACCTACTGCTTGAGTGTAGGCCAATCTAATCCTCTCAGCTTTGGAGGAAGGCAAAGGCAACCCTCCCCCAAACAAATCTTGCCTAAGGACTTACCTTAGGCTTGCCATAAGTCATAAGCTAATTGAAGTTAAAACAACAAAAAGAACAAACTATTGAGTTATGGTCCCTCAAGCTGAAATGGATCATAAAATAACATTTATAGAATGGTGGCAGTTGTTACATAGCAGTAAAAGTTTTCACCCCTAAGCCCTTCATTTGGCTCAGCAAAACCATGTGTGTATTCTTGTAGGCAAGATTCACTCATGAGCGGTGCAGAAAAGAAAAGAGAACTTTCCTCCTTCCTTCAAGCCTGGTGCCCAGTTAAAATGGTGGCACAGTTGCCACTTCCTGGGCATCTGAGCTTGATCTTTACCCAAATTAATTAAACTATGGTGGTCCCTGTGATGCAAACCCTCCAACTGCTAGACATGAGAGGAATTTTGGTATTTAGAACCTCTGAGGAGAAAAGTGCTAGAGGAAGTGGTGAAATTTAAACTGGGGAAACAGCTGGCCCAGGTCATGGGCTATTTTCAAAATTCAAAGATCGCTTCTGAAGCAGCCTCTTCTGTTTGAGAAGTGATATTAGAAGAATGTGGTTGAAGTAAATGTCCAGTTGAGTGAATCTTAAGTATGATCTTCCTTAGCTTCAAAAACTCAACTCATTTTCAGCTGGGCTCAGGTGACTTCAGACTTGGTGTGGCCTATCATTGGCTAGTGGTTACCATACTTTCTATTTACAACTTTTAAATTTTCCAGTATTTTCTTTTTCATCACTGAGTTTATTATGCTAGCTAATTGCCATGACAGATTCTTTAGTTAATGGTGGCTTGGGAGCTCGAGCATGCACAACAAGTTACAGTGGGGAGGGGGACAGGGCCAAGCTATTCAGCTCTAGGAAGTTCTGAATAAGGCTTCCACGCAGGCATGAAACCCAATTGTGTGAGGCACAGAGACCAGAAAGAAGAACAGATAATATTACAAACAGTATGAGAGAATTTCAGAACTACAGTCATCCCTCCCCATTTGCCAGGTTTAGGGGTGCAGGAGCCCCACAAAAGCAGAAAAACTGAAAATATCAAAATGTGTATATTTGTGTGTTTTTCTGTGGGAAGGGGGCTGAAGCGTGGTGGGGAGAACAGGCACCCAGGTCCAAACCAGGTCAGGGAAAAGAGAGGTAAAAGGTATGAGTTGGCATGGTGGCCCTATACTTCCTCTCTGTTGCCCATCTCCTTTCTTGGGTGGGTGGGTGGCTTTGAGAGAGGGTTTGTGGTGGTGAGAAATCAGGCTGCAGGTTGTTCTCAGCTGACCAGGCAGTGGCTGGTAGAGGAGGAGGACCAGAGACAGATTTTGAAAGGGCTGTGTGGACTGATGAGAGCTACTGAAAGTTAAATCTGCAACTGTGGAGGGACGACTGTATTTTCAAATAGCATCTGTGAAGAAAATATGTTCAGGGGTTGTCATGTTGGGTATACAGCAAAATAAAACAAAATGAAAAATCCCCAAAGAGAGGATGCCCCTGCTGTTTTCTTTCAGCTTCTGTGCTACTCTACCATTTCCACGAGAGAGATGGTTGAAGACACCATCCAAATGTCTAAATAAGTGGGTTTTATGTCCTAAAGATTTAAAATCCAAGTGTGTCTTGGGCTTTGACTACCAAACCCATGCTCTTGGAATTTATTTATAGATGTTCATGCTTATGGTATGTATTAAATGCATCCAGATGATATTAAAGATACAAATGGGAAAGAGACATGAATTCTAACTTTTCTGCAGACACCAGTATGAAAATCTTTCTGTCCCTGATTACTGGAGGAGAGTCTATTCCAGCTACTTGTCACATGAGATCATTAACATAGATATTAAAAGGGGTATGAAGTAACAGGCATCCATGGTTCACCACACGTACTCTTTTAAATTTCACCATCTGTCTCAGTAGTTTACTAGTGGCAGCCCAAGAAGGGGCAAAGAGCCAGGGAGGGGTGGGGAATGTGTCCAGGTAGGTGGGAATACAGGCCAAACCTGAACTCTTAGCTTGATCAGGCCTGACCCCCAGTAGGTCAAACACAAACCTGTTAACGCTTGCATTTGAAAAATATTTACTTACAGGTTGTTACTCTGTCTTAAATGAAAGCCATTATCTTTACAGATATGTATACACTGGGATTGCACTTGCAAAGCTGCATTCACTCTCCTATTCTTGAAATTCACTTAAAGCTTTTTCCCATTTGGGTGGTAATCTCTTGCATGCTCACCTGGGAGTAGATCCCATTGAACTTCAGGCCACATTTAAAGTGGTGTTAAATACATCTTTACATTTAATCTATGGGTTTTCTTAGTGAGAAAGTATCAGCTTGCGTGGTTAATTAGGATCACAGCAAGCACAGAAGTTTAAAAAGAGCAACAACATGTTTTGCTCCTACTGTAAACAGTAGGAAAATTCTGCCCACTTGAAACTGCTGTGTGATTTGAAGGAAATCATCTATTGGGCTGAATGTCTACTGAGAACCCCTGCACCTTTGTACTCAAACCACAGGTTGGGTATCTCATAGGTACTTCCCATGTGGAGAAGTGCCTATAATAGTACACAAAGCGTTCTTTTGGAGAAGCAGCTAATATCATCTTCTTCCCCAGGTTATTATAGAAGGTGAATAGAACCACATGTTGAGAAGTTTCTTGGGAGTTTCAAGCATCCGAGGCTGTCTCACTGATATTTCATTTTGCTTTTCCATTTCATTCCATTTTTCCAGAGAAAAGCCCAATGTGACTAACAACAAAGAGAACTACACTGCTCAGCATAACACAAAGACAAAAGAATGATTATTAGTATAACCAAATTATTACCTCAAAAGTAGAAAACAAGTAAAAAATCTAATTCCTTTCGCAATATGAAAAGTCTGTTAAAGCCACAGGAAATAATTCAGGTATTCTTATGAACAGTGGAACCCACCTCAATTAACCAGAGAAGCCCCATAAACATGGCAAAGGCAATGCTGAGAAGCAGTAGCAGTCTTTCAAAGTGATGAAAAATTAAATTCACGAACAGTGAACACTGTAACAAGATACACACAAAAATAATGAGAACAGCAGACAAGGGAACCAAGTAACTCACAACTATCTGGTTGATTTGGCCCAGGGTCTTTGGTGTGGTGACAACTTAAAAGGAACATCATAGTAGTCCCACATGGAGGAGTCTACAGTCCTTTGCTGCCCACCCCTCAAAATGAAGAGACTATGGGCAGTTTTATTATCTATTGCCTATTTAGACATGAACTTGACATTGTCCTCACCAGGGAGGGGGCAGCATGACAGCAAAATGCCTGGTCCCAAGGGCAAAAACCTGATCCTGGGTTGCCACTTCGGCAACCCGCTCTGGACGGTGTGCCCCACAAAAGCCCACCACCTGCCACAGAGCCCAGAAGTCAGGACATAAAATATGTGGGCCTGCCCCAAGGATGCCCTCCTTCTTCACCCTCTGCCTCCTGCCTGACGACTGGGCAAGTGAGCTCCAGAGGCGTATCCTATACCATCTTGTGCTAAAGATATACATTGATGCCTTAATGCCCCCCCTTCACCGCCATGTACAAGGACAAGTGTCTGCTTAGTTCTTGGGATCCCCACTGGACACCAAGGTGTTCCTCAGGCTGGTCTGCCAGTTTCCAAGTTCAAGCCCATCTGGTGAAAGATGAACCCCATCTGCCTTGTATAGCTTGTGTTGGTGCCATTTTGTGTTACGGGGGTGGATGCATTTGCCCAAGCCCCATCATAAGCATTGTGAATCTTGAGGTTGGCTCATCACTGAGTGCCTTCGATTTGCTGTGGGTCGCCCCCCCAGCCCATACCTTCCTGGGGTTCGTTGCAGACTACATGGTGTTAAACCCAGGCCACCTGGCTTGAATGATCCACATGTCATTTATGGCCAGTATGATCAAGGCCTTTCCCCTTAAAAGTCCAAGGTCATTACCTCCCAGGTGGCAGATCAACCCCTAGGTTGGGGGCCAAACAGCAGGTGGAGGCCGCATAGCGCTCCAAAGCCTAACAGCAAGCTGAGCTCATTACCACCAAGGTAAATGATCACAACATCGGATGGGGGCCCAAGGCTCTCCAATGCCCTGCCGTTCAGTCCACCTATGTCATTACCACCAAGGGAGATGACCAAACATCAGGTGTAAGCTAATGGCACCCAAAGCCTTCCCTGTTCATTGCCACCAGAGTAACTGATCAAAACATCAGGTAGAGGCCCCTGGCACTCCAAGGCCTTGATTATCAGAAATCTGAGGTCAGTACCACAAAGGTAGATGACCAGACATCAGATGGAGGCCCGTGACACTCCCAGGCCTTGCCTAACAGCAGCATCAAGGTGCATGGCCTGAAAACACTAGGTGGGGGCCAATGGTGCTCCAAGGCCTTGCCCACCAGCAAGCCCAGGTCATTATGACCAAAACAGGTAGATGACCTAGGTCATTACCACCAAGATAAAAGACCAAAACATTATGTGAGGGCCCACAGCACACTGGCCAGCCCATTGTGAGCCTTCATCATGACCTTGCAATAATCATGTGCCCTCCAAGAAATCATGATGTGGCTGTGACTCAGGACCGGCCATCTTGCCACACAGCATCTAGAATACAACAAGGAGGCAGAGAAAACAGAAACAGTTAGTTGGTCAAATGGCCTCCAGCCTTGATAGGATTTGTGTACTTCTGCAGTGGAGGGCTTTGAACGCCGATAGGCTGAAGGCCCCAAAGCTGAAATTATATTTGTTTAAGGGCTGAAGCCCATAGCAGAAGTAATGGAGGCAGCCCAAGTAATAACAGGTGGAAAATTTAGCTCTATGCTGGCATTCTAAGGCATGGCCCAGTTGAGTTGCACAGAACAGCTAATACTTGAGGAGAAGACCGCATCCTCAGACAAGTACAATATGACTTGATTCTCCTTGAGCCCTGAAAGGACTGTGGTGTGCAACTGGATCAAGCTCCTGTACAAGCACCCCTGGTTCTCAAAGTCTAAGAGACATATATAATTAACATCTTGGAGCTAATCTGCCTCAAAGGCAGTTCTGTCCTCACTTCTAAGTAACTTGCCTGTCTTCATTCAGAGCCACAGAAAACAAGGGAGAGCAGGTCCCAATGAAGAAAGAATGAACCCTGAGTTGGTGAAAAATCTCCCTGCCAAGAAAACGCTCTCCCCCTTGGTTCAGTTAGAATGTTTCCTGTCTTAAAACACTTCAAGGAGAGACTCCACTCAAAGCACCAGGACTGTGAAGCACGGAGCATTGCATTCAAGCTAGATGGAATGAGAATGGATAATCCCCGCACATACCACAGCCATGTGACACTCACGTCCAAGATGCATAACGAGGAAAGCCACCTGAATTCAGGCCAGTTTAAGTTATAATAAACTTGATGATTCACCATCGTGATGATAACAAGGATGCTTACGGTGACCTGATTCAATCAGTTTCAGGGTGATGAGGTGAGAAACAAGAAACTCATGAAGAGTTACAGCTTTGTAAAAGTGCTTGTATCCCAAGGCAGAAATGTGCAAGCTATTATATGCCTAGGGTGCAGCCAGTACATCATCAATATTGTACAGTCATCCCTCCACATTCACTAGGGTTAAGGGCACAGGACCCCCGTGAAAGTGAAAAAACCGTGAATAACTCTTAAGTCTTCGCAAGCCATATTTAACACACAGAAAAGTATGCTCACCATATTCAACCCACCATGGATTACTTTGAAGCATCAGGTTCCTTTACAAGGCAGAAGTGAGTGGTTCGTGGGGCTTATTGTCAGCTCCACTGCTGCCCCACACCATCTTTAATCAGGACTTACAAGCCTCAATCTCAGTTTCTCAGTCTCACGAGGCTTGGAGTCCCCATTAAAAATGGCACAGGGAGGCAGCAGAAGTGATAGCAAATAATCCGTGAATAATCAAATCCACAAAAGTGAAACCCGCAAATATGGAGGGCTGACTGTAACAAAATCGAAGAGCCACTAGCAGAATATTGGTGGGGGTCAAATGGTAGTTGGAATCAAACCAGTGTGAGATACTGTCAATAGTGCAATGCTTTAGTGAGCCAGCTGAGTACAATTTTACCCTATGCAGAGTGAAAGCTTTATACCCTTGAAGGAACAGCTGCATAACTTGCTCAAAGCTGCATCTGATTGATAAGTATAAGCTTGTTTTGCTACGTCTAATTCTGCCTTGGAAGTAGTGTCTAATTCTGCATAAGAAGCATAGATAGAAATAACTAAAATTGGAATATAAAATTGCTGTGTTTCCACCACCAGCTAGATATGGTGGGAATTCAACCTGCGTGACCCTTTGCCCAAAAGCAGATCCGCTACCCTTAGCTACCTGAAGCAGCTCCGCTGAGCAAGACCTACCAGCTACCAGACAGTACCTAAAATCCAACAGGGAGAACAGAACAAAATTACTTGGGACAAACATACTAAGATACGATAGCCACCTGAAACTACCCAGGAGGAACAACAGAGTATTCAGATTACCCATCTGGGCAGCCTCAGCCTGCATTCTTGGGATGAGCAGAGTTGAATGTTAGTCTCATTCTAGCAAAAAGGAAGGAGATGAATGAGAACCTTTGAAAATTATTTGAATCAGAGGAAACGCGTTTCAGGACTACCAATCGCTCAACAAGGTACTGTCATACCAAAAGAGTCTGTAGAAAATGATTTGAAGAAGAAAGGACATACTTTATGCACAGCTTTTATGCCAACATAATATTTAAGGGTTGGTTTCAGGGGGGAGCATAGTAACACCATTGCGAATGCCTGCCCCTTGATCCCTAGCCATATGCTGTGGAAATCCATATTGTGGCTGTGGCATTTATGTATGGCTGGAGATACAAGCAGGCCACAGATACAGATTGAAAGCTTTTCTGCATGGGTAAATGACCATACAGGGTGACCACGCATCCTGCAAAGGTAGTCTGCGAAATGGGACATGCAACCTACATACTACTGAAATAGGCACAGTCCTGATCCCTGAACTATAGGCAGAACAGAAGTAGATGAAATGTGACTTCCCAAACAAGGCTGGACTGCAGTGCCCATCAGTCACAGCCAACCTATCCAAGGCTATGGATTGATGTTAACTGCACTCCAACCAATATCTGGAGGCTGGCAGTTTGCCCACACACACCTAACTAGAGTTTCATCTGAGTTGACTCTACATACAGGGCTGGGGCACACTTTGGGGCACTCTGTATGAAGAGTTTTCTTAGCATTAGAGTTTATATCTTTAGGAGAAATAAAGAACATTAGTACATTTAGAATTAAATACACAAGAATGTTTCATAACACTGAACACTTGGGAGTCAGAAGAACAAAGAAATATGGTAATTATCCTTTCAAAATAATGCAGCTTAAATAATAATCCTGTCTTCTAGAAAAACAAATGTTATAGCCTCATAAGCTATGAACTGGAATTGTTCTTGCCAATTGTGCAACTTTGTAAAACCACCAAGAGAAAATTGAACCGATGTATTTATTATTCTTTCATTTTATACTGCTAGTGTTCAACACTGTAATTATGCTACTGCAAATAATGTTGTGTTTGTATTTCTGTGCAGGAAATTCTAGTATTATAGAATCTTCAAGTTGGAAGAGGCTGCAAATGCCATCTAGTTCAACTCCCTGCCCTGCAGGAATCCACTTTACAGCACTTCTGACAGACGCCCATCCAATCTCTGTTTAAAGAGCTCAATAGAAGGAGGGTACAGCTCCTTGGGAATTTATTCCCATGTCAGACAATTTGCACAATAAAGAAACTCTTCCTAGGGTTTAGGAGCAATCTCTTTTCTCCTCCCAAACCTAACAAGGGCCAACCCTGTCCACCTTCATGATCAGGCAGGATCCAGTGGCTTTGGGGGATTTAGGTACTTGGAAGCCTCACAACAGCCAAACCCAAGTACAGCTGGCTAGCCTACCATCAAATAAACCCTCCCAGAAGATGCAGCCATGATGGGCAATGAGCCAGCCCCTGCCCAGAATGGCCAACCAATCCAGAGGTGGAGCGGGGAGAAACTTAACAAAATTAATAATGAGAGACAACACAGAGAGAAACTTAACACAGAGGGACCAGGACACCCAGCCACGGAGAGACCGGGATGTCCAACTCACGATGGCACCAGAGGATGGAAGGAGAAAGGAAAGCCCCTGCCCCTCCTGCCCAGAAAGCAGCTGCTGCACTGAGGCCCAAACAAAGAGGCCCCAGGCAGCACCCATAAATAGACTGCAGTGGCCGCTTACAGGAGCCCCACGATGAACAATGTGGCTAGAGGCCCGCGGAGACTACATGGGATGCACTGGAGCACATGCCTCACCAGGAGGGGTGCCTTGTGAGCTTCTTGGGGGATTGCCCTTGCAAAACCCTTGTTTTAAAAAAAAATGATGCGGCATGGCAGATCACTGTGATCGCTCACATGATCGCCCCTTCCAAAAGAGGAAAAAACTTTTTAAAACCCCCCCAAAGCAGCCCATAGTAGGCCCAGCCATGTGGAGAGAAAGAGAGAGGCTGTTCCAGAGTGAGCTCATGGCTTGCCAGCAACAAAGAAGAGGCCGGATGGGGAAGTGGAGCCATGGTTTAAAGGTCCCGCCTGGACCGCCCCCCTCCCTGGCAGCCAGTGCGACAATGGTTGCACTGGTGATGTGGTCTCTCCACGAAGGGGGGACAGCAAAGCCACCTCCCCCTCAAGCCGCTTGGAGTGTGGGTGGGGGAAATGGATTCTTCCTCTAGTACTGCAGCCTCAGCAAATAATATGCAGACACATTTTAAAATAAATTCCAGTTTATTGTTGTTTCTGTGAAGCACGATACATGTTCAGATCTCTGAAATCTTCAAGACATGTCTTTGTGACAGAAACAGTGTAACTTGTTATTTGTGGAGTTAACGTACACAGTTAACATGCCTAAGAGACAAAATTTGTCATATATTGCTGCATGTAGTTGTGAAAATACTGTTTGAGACCTATTTACATTTGACATTTACAATCACCATTCACTGACAGGAGTGTGAACTGGACAGAGCAGATTGAACGGATATGCAGGCTTGTTCTTTGGCATTCATATTTCATTTAGATAAAGTGTAGCATTAGCACTTTCCAAAAGTAAAAATAAATCCAAATCAAATGAGGACAACTCACTTCAGTTTTATAAAAGGAAACTTTAGTACTGAAACTCCCTTATAAATGCTTTCAGAGCCTCTGCAAGTATTAGGATATAGTTTCTATTATAGCATATATGGTTTATTTGCTTTGTAGCAGGAATTCAGAGGCAGAGAGACCACGAAGTGAAGGAAAAAGAATTTATTAAGGTTAGCGCGGGCTACAAGGCTGGAATAGTTTCCAAAAAGAGCCAAGAGCCCCGAACGCACTTAGCAGAGCGACTTTATAGTATCTATGGCACAAAGACATTTCCTCTTGCCCGCCCCCTCTGAGGTTTTGCAATGTTCTCCGCTTCCCTTTTACCTCACAGTTTACATTCCAGGAAATGTGTTACAGAACAATTGAGCAATTAAGCACACTGTGACCCCAACCTTGTATCCAAGACAGGAACTCTGCTAACTCTGCCAATGCAGCATATTGCAAATCACTTAACTTGTCACACACTTTTGGAGGGTTTCTGCTATAAGATTCTATAAGCATATATAGGTTCTTGTGGCAACTTCAGCTTCATATGAATTATTAACAGACTAGAAAGCAGCTGTATGCTGGTTATTTACAGAAGATTGATACCAGTTAGCAGAAACGAGAAAAATCAGGTATAGTTGAATTTCCTTGCTGCCAAAAAGCAAGTTTTTTTCTTAAAAAAAAGTCCATTAATATTGCAATTTTTCTTCTCCTTGAACCCACACATTGTTTCTGTTGCCATAACATTATATATAAAACGATATAAAAGCTGGAATTCAGGTCTTGCTAACACCATGGCTGGCATACAGAAGGTCCTTTTATATGAGAGTTTAACTCACTAAAACTTCCCATTTCTGCCACTTCCCTCTAACGCCTGCAGCTCTTCTGCTATATCCATCATTCTAGAAATTTCTCACCTGCCCATTTCAACATCTCACCTGTTCCTTTTTTGGAAGCAAGGTCTCTAGCAGCTGAGGGAAGGAAAGAAAGCCCAAGGCAGAGATTGTGCTTACACAGCTCTGGAGCAAAGTACTTAAAACACACACACACACTTTTTATTTTTCTCAGATCCAAAATTAAAGTCATCCTAGGGGAAAAAGGGGGCCAAACCAAGCATTTCTTCAATTAGTATTTGCAAGTGTAGGCTGATAAGGAAGAAGAGGAGTAAGGTGCCATGCCCCCAACCTCACAGCCTTGATGGCTGGGAGATTTGGGTATTGTAACATTTCCAAGCTCTGTTTTAGCCTAGAGTTTTTGTGAAGTGTTCTGTTATCTTGGAAACAGGAAACTTATGAGAAAGATATCACGGGGTGGGGGTGGGGGTGGGGAAAGGTATCTTTATTTATTTATTTATTTAAAAAAGACAATTTTTAGAAAGGAAAGGCTTAAACTCTAGGAACTGTAATAGTGTTCCTGTTTCCCCTTTCATAAATAGGTTGACAGATTTGTACATTGTTAGAAATTGTTTAAAAAGAATTCTCAAGATATTTGATGTGCAAAACAGTACAATGAAAGGCATGCAAGCTTAAACTGGCTTTTGTATTCCCAAAGTGATAAGGAAACAGGTTCACAAGGCATTATAAAAACAAAAAGTTCCTTTTTGTGGGATGCCACATACAACTGCAAGTCATATAGAGAGGTTTAGCAAAGCAACACATCCCAATGGGACCATGTCACTTCAAGAGAACAAAAGTTTCATGCATTTCAGTGAGAATTAGCCAGTAGTCAGTAGTCAGTGCAATGACAGCCCAGTGTTGTCAAAGAGAAGGTGGCACATGCGTGCTCAGTAAACCAAGTGTTCAAAACAGATTCCAAAACAGACATAGGCATAGTTGAGGAAGACAATGATGAGGAAGACGTTATTTTGCACTGGATGCAAAAACTGATGGCTCTCAGTTTGTAAGTGCTGCAGTACTTTCCGTCTGGCTTCCAAATATCTGAGAGAAGAACTCAAAAGCCAAGCGGATATGGATAGGGATGAAGACATAAGCGGTGTAGACCACCATAGCCACAACAGTAAGTGTAATGGTGTGGAACATGGATCGTTCCCAGGGCTCTAGGACATAGCTGCAGGTGACCAAGAGATACTGAAAATATAGCCAATAAATGTAGTCCTTCATCCGCTTCAGATCCATTGCTGGCTCAGAGAGGTTTCCAGAAATCTAACCTGTTAAGAGAATACAGATAATAAAGATGCATGATGTAGGAAATAAACAATAACCTGACACAGAGTTAATCCTGAAGATCAAAGCTGCCTATGTTCTTTGTAATGCAAATATACTGCCACACAAATAATACAGCAGGCCAGTGAAATGTCAGTAATAAAAATCTTCATTTTTTTGTTTGTTTCTAAAGTGTTCAAATCTCCAGCCTACAGTATAGCCTGTTCTTCAGGTGTGAGAACAAATGTGCCCTGAGGTAGCAGGTTCCACAGGACTGCTGCTTTTAAACCTGCTGTCAGCCTCTGCAGGACTCTGTCAGTGGTTGGTTGCTGAGGACAAGCGAAGGGATGCAAAGGAGGCCAGGTTTGAGCCTTCTTGTTATGCCGTCCTTGGTTTCTTGGTATCGCAGTGTTTTCCTGGCAAAATTTGTTCTGATGGGGTTTGCTATAGTTTTCCTCTGAGGTTCAGTGAAGATTACCCAGTGGTTTCCATGGACAAGCAGGTATTTGAACCTTGGTTAACATTACCTGTTAACATTACCAGAGAGCCAGCATGGTGGTTAGATCATTGGACTACAACCCTGGAGACCAGTAGGGTTCAATTCCCCACTCTGTGGAAACCCACTGGGTGACCTGAGGCACATCACACGCTCTCCCCAAAAACCCCCATGATAGGTTTGCCTCAGAGTCACTATAAATCGGAAGTGACTTGAAGGAACATAACAGCAACAATGTAAGTTACTGACAAAAGTTTTTAATTATCTTTTTTGGGGGTGTATGTGAATATACTTAAGATAGAAAAAATGGCCAAAGACACCTCTTCACTAAGTAAGGCTTTGAACCCTAGTCTCCTAGAGCTCACTCAAAACAGTACACCACACTGGCTCTCCCTGTTAACATTACCTATTATTAACAGAATAACACATCACCTGTAGCTGACAAGAGCTTTTAATTACCTTTCTGGGTGTGCGTGGGTGAATGTACTTAAGATACAGAACATGGCCCAAAACATCTCTTCCTAAAGTAATGCTTTAGAAGTCATGAGCAGACATTACTAGTTATGCAATAAAAAATAAAAAGTAAACAAATTAACAATGTTTCCAGATGTTATGTTTCTTTTTCAAAATAACATTGGTAATGGTTTTTTCTCCAACTGAAATGCATTACAGGTAATGTTATTTTCTGCAACATGTTAGTCCCAAGCTCCGCCATCCGCTGAAGACCCCAAGGGGGCCAAAGATGAGCAGTGAGGTGGACACTTCAGCATAGCATAGCCTGTAAATGAAACCCATACTCATGTCTAGTATAAGAAGTAACTTGCTGAGGATGTGTGGAGGGGAGGAGATCAAAGCCAGTGTAAGATTTTGCCTATGTCTCAACAATATGTCCAACAGCAGTAGGTTGTAGTTTTCAATTGTGAGTAATTTAAAAATTCAGTAATGATTTCTGCTTTCAAACAAGAACCTAGAGTTGTTTACAAAGTGCAAAAATACTAATGAAATGCAATAAACCCATTAAAAAATAAAAATATAGAAAAAATGCCTACAGAAGAATATGAAGACAACATAAAAAGCTTCACCTGAGATAAATGCTTTATCTACACTACATAAGTGAGACAGTTTGATGTGACTTTAACTGCCATGGCTCCACGCTATGGAATCCTGGGATTTATAATCTGGTCATGTTCTCAGAATTCTCTGCTGTTGATCTGTGGAGTGCCCTAGAACTCCCTAGCAGATAAGTAACTCATCAAACTGCAAATCCTAGGATCCAGTAGGATGGTGCCACAGCTGGTAAAAGTGGTATTACTTCATGCTTGTACATCAGTGAGAATTAGCCACTAGATAGTAGACAGGGCAAGGATTGCCCAACATTGTTAAAGAGCAAGGGGCGTATGTGTGTACAGGAACCCAAGAATTCAAAACAGATTTCAAAACGCACATAGACATAGTTGAAGAAGACAGTATTGAAGAGGTGCTCGAAGTGAACTAGAGATATAAAAGTCCTGAGCAAACAAAAGCGCTTTTGCGAGGAGCTGAAATGACAAGTAGGTGCCATGGAGCCCTCCCTGGAGACACTATATGCCATAAAAGGTGTACTTTCTGTTCCCTAATATGCCACCTTCTGCAGACTTGAACAGGAAGGATTCTTCTGAATTCAAGGGACGATAGTTATTTCAGTCTGTGGTATCCCTTTTTAAGTCCAAGATGTTATGCCACATGTGGTGGGGGTGGCAAATGGTGTCCCTTGCCAACTCTGTCTGTCCATCTATCTTTTTATCCCATCTTTTCTCTCAAATACATTATAACAAAATATAGCTAAGACAATATGTAGCACCAAAGTTAAACAAATAATTAAACAATCCCATTAAAACATTAATTAAGTAAAACACAGACGAAACTACAGCACACCCAAGTAAAAGACTCTTCTGCTACAACAAAGGTCTGCATAAATAAAAAGGTCTGTTTTGGCTGGTGGAAAAAGAACCGGGAGGAGCTCAGTCAATCCTCCATCACAGTGAGAGTGTTCCAAAGCTTGGGAGTAGCCACTAAGATGGATCTCTCCTATGTCCTCACCAAATGAGCCTATGATGGTGGTGGAACAGAGAGAAAACTCTTGCCCAAAGCAGGCTCATACGAGTTTTCAGATAGTATAGACCAAAGCTATATAGGGCTTTATAGAGCATAACCAGCATTTTGAATCATGCCTGTAAATGAGCTGGTAGCCAGTGAAGCTGTTTCAACAAAGGAGTTATATGGTCCTTATAACTAGTCCTGGTCAGCAGTCTAGCTGTGGCATTTTCAACTTTCTGAATTTTCTTAATTGTTTTCAAAGGTTTTCAGAGTGCTTTGCAGTGATATTAATGGGATAAAATCAAAGCACACATTACTGTGACCAAAGGCATCTCCAGGAATGGACACACCTGGCATACTAGCTTTAATGGTGTTAATGTGCTCCAGCACTTCAGTGGCTACCACTGAAACATGGGCCTCAAGACTGAGTCTAGGACTATGCTCAAATGAAGAATCTGAGATTTCAGGAAAAGTGTAACTCCATCAAGCACAGGCTGAATCCCTATTCCCTGATGTCTTTTGACTGATGAGGAACATCCCTGTGTTGTCTAGATTTAGCTTCAATTTGTTTGCCCTCATTCAATTCATTACTGATAGCAGACACTGATTTAGTACTGAAACAGTTTCCTTAGAATAAATGGAAAGGAGAGACACATCTGCTTGCTGGTGACACCAAACGTCAAAACTCCACACAACCTCTCCCATTTTTTTTATGTGCTATCAGGCCATACATCCCCACACTTTGATATGGTTTAATTGGTGAAATTTAATTGGCAACATATATTAATTGACATTGATATAAAATATACCCTGAGGTGACTGTATGGCCCAGTTGGACAAGAGGAAGATACTGGCTGAACACGTGCATTGCAAAGTAGATCAGAGATCCCCTCTAGGCATAGTGAGGTCATAATCAGGAAATTACCAGGTAACTCCAGGGATAATAGATTTAAGCTAAGCTGTAACAACTCTGCTTTCAGATGATAATTATGGGGAAGTTCCCACCAAACCACTGATTATTATTCAAATCTTCTTCCCACCAACCTGTGAATCTCCCCCATTGTCTTCACATCTGTACAACCATTACAGAACTATCACGACGTTGATTAGGTCTTTGTCACCTAACAATAAAATCATCAACTGATTCCGGACCTCATTGTTTTTGTTGCAAACTCCATTGTTTACTTGGCCAGAAAGCCATTTACACCCATGCCCTCCTGGTAGAAATTGTGTATAAACCACCTGGTTTTGAGTAGTTAGCTTGCAGTACATCGATTGCTGGTAGCCATGCTATCACTCTGATTCCTGATTGTTACTGTCCTTAGACACAAATCTAAGCCACTTCACTGTGCTTCTGGATTGGTAAATATCGCTCACTCCCTGAAGTCTTTCTATCAAACTGTCTTCCCTTTTCCTTTGGTTAGCTTTGTGTGAGTGCATGACACTTGGATCTTTTGTGTGTGTGTGTGTGTGTGTGATTGAATTTTAGTTTACCTTGTGAGTCTTTGGCTGGTTTCTTCTTGCAGAGACTTTGTAAACATTGGTGGAAAGATCTCACTAGGTTGCCCCCCCTTGCAGGTCTCCTAAGTTTGAGTGAATAATTCCCCATCTTTGAATGGAAGTACTAGCATTGCAGGTATACCTATGTCACCCACGTTTTCGGATAACACATGTATATGTTAAACAGCATAGGGGACAGAATTGAACTCTGAGGGACAAAAGCCAAGGTGTCAAAGAGGCATCCCCAGCACAACCTTCAGAATGCACTCTCCAGTGAGAGTCACAACCAAGTCCCATGCCAGTGAAGAGGCTCAAAAGGATAACATGGCTGATGGTATGGAGAGCTGCCAAGAGGTCCAGCAGAATTGGCAGGGATACAGTACTGCTGTGAAGTTTCTGGCATAGGACAGAAACTACAGCTTTTTCTGATCTAGTCAGATCCAAAGTCAGACTGAAATAGATCTAGACAATCTGTTCCCCCCAAGAACCCCTGGAACTAGAAGATCAGTTCAAGAGCACACAAAACCAGGTGACTTATCTTGACAAATAAGACAAAAAAGTATAAATAACACAAAAAAGTGTCCATCTTTTCTGTCCAACAGCAGTAGTTTACAATTTTCCAGTGTGATGAATTACCTAAAATGTTGTGGTTGTTGTGTGCCTTCAAGTCATTTCTGACTTTTGGTGACCCTAAAGTGAACATATTATGGGGCTTTCCTGAAGAATTTGTTCAGAGGGGGTTTGCTCTTGCCTTCCCCCGAGGCCGAGAGAGTGTGACTTGCCCAGGGACACTCAGTGGGTTTCCATGACTGAGTGAGGAATTTGAACATGGTCTCTTTTCTATCCTTTTTAACAAGTGGATTGCCTTTTAATAGTATTTTCTGACTTTATAAGTGACTCTGGGCTCTTGTTTGAAGGATGGATAGAAATTATCGGTGGGCAGAAACTGGTGGTGACCTAAAATTTTACTCATCAACAATTTGTATCCACCAATAATTTCAATGGCACCCTTCAAACAAGAGCGTAGAGTCACTTAACAAGATCAGAAAATACTATTAGCAGTCAACCAATGTATTAAACAAAACAAAAACAGCCACAACAAGTAACAACAAAATCCATCCTTATTTGATATGTGGATATGTGGGGACCACATATCAGACTGAACCCATTTCCGCACTACACTCTTATAGCGCAATTATTCCACTTTCAACATCCTATGGAATCCTGGGATTTGCAGTTTCAGGAGGGGCCGGCTGATACCAAGACTTGTACCAAGAGATATCAAGACTTGTAAAGAGGAGCTTACCACTCATCAAGAGCCATCTGTGTCTCCACAATGCCTGAGTTGTTCCCAGACTAAGGGTCTTTCCGCACTATACTGTTATAGTGCTATTATTCCACTTTCAACATCCTGTGGAATTCTGAGGTTTGTAGGTTCCTGAAGCCAAAGGGCTCTCTGGCTGAGAATTCTAAATGTCCCTCTCTAAACTGCAAACCCCAGGATTCCATAGGAGGTTGAAAGTGGAATAATAGCACTATAACAGTGCAGTGCAGAAAGACCCTAAGTGGTGTTGGACTACAAGATGAATTTGAGAAGGTGGGGTCCAAAAACATGTGCCATTTTTGCACAATGAGAATGATTCATGTACTTCATACTGTACCCCAAGATTAAGAAAGGAGACACATTACACAAATAGAGTCATTAAGCTAAGTACGAAGTTTCATAATGTTTACAAGTATATAGCTTTAAGAAAGCCAATGTGTTGTAATGGGCATTGCAGTATGACCTTAGGGACCAGTTTGATTCCCTGCTCGGCCTTGAGGGTGTCACACACTCTCAGCCCCAGAAACCTGTGATAGGTCACCTTACGATTGCCATAAGTTGGAAGCAACTTGAAGGTCCATAACAACAACAGCAAACTCTGCTTTAAACTGTCTTCATTTGTTTTTATTGCTACATTGTTTAATTAGCTTTTAATTAGTTTAGTTTAATTAGCTTTGGGAGGGGTTGCTAATATGCCAGAGGACAGGATCAAAATTCAAAATGACCTGGATAGATTGGAGAGCTGGGCCAAGGCGAACAAAATGAAATTCAACAGAGAGAAATGTAAGGTCCTACACTCAGGTAGAAAAAATGGAATACAGAAATATAGGATGGGGGACATGTGGCTGGATAGCAGTATGTGTGAAAGGGATCTAGGAGTCTTAATAGGTCACAAGCTGAACATGAGTCAGCAGTGTGATGAGGCAGCCAAGAAAGCCAATGCAATTCTCGGTTGCATCAATAGGAGTATGGTGTCTAGATCGAGGAAGGTACTGGTACCACTCTGCTATGGTTAGACCTCATCTTGAATACTGTGTCCAGTTCTGGGCACCCCAATTCAAGGAGGACATGGTCAAGCTAGAGCAAGTCCAGAGAAGAGCGACCAAAATGGTGAGAGGCCTGTAAGCCATGCCCTATGAGGATAGACTTAGAGAGCTGGGTATGTTTAGTCTGCAGAAGAGAAGGTTAAGAGGGGACATGATAGCCATGTTTAAATATTTGAAGGGATGCAATGTAGAGGAGGGATAGGGCTTGTTTTCTGCTGCTCCAGAGATCAGGACAAGGAGCAATGGATTCAAGCTGCAGGAGAGGAGATTCCACCTGAACCCCAGGAAGAACTTCCTGACGGTAAGGGCTGTCCGGCAGTGGAATGTGCTGCCTTGGACTGTAGTGGAGTCTCCTTCTTTGGAGGTTTTAAAGCAGAGGCTAGATGGTCATCTGTCAGGAGTGCTTTGAGGGTGTTCCTGCATGGCAGGGGGTTGGAGTGGATGGCCCGTGTGGTCTCTTCCGACTCTACATATCTATGATTCTAAGAAGAACATGACGACGGGAGGTTAAAAATATACAGGAGTTAGAAAGAGAACATCATAAAATGCAATGGCCATCCAATTACCAAATTAGAGCAAGATGGAAAGAAGATATGAAGAATTTCAGATGGGGCAAGGTTAGATCTGAATTTGAGAAATTAATAGAGGCTGGTCATGCAAATTTACTTGCCAAAATATGCAAGTTGTTGTTAAGGTTTAGTATAGAGGAAGAACAACTAAAAGATTGTATGGTAAATGGGCAAAAAATGTAGGTGACAATACTCAACTAAAACAGTGAGAAGATGTCTAGACTAAAGGCCTGAAATGTATATTCTATTCTGATTTAAAAGAAATCTATAAAATTATGTATAGGTGGTATATTACTCCAGAAAAAAATGGTCTAAAATGTACAGAGATATACGAAGTATATGTTGGAAGTGTGATAATCATGTTGACTCCTTCTGCTGTATGTGGTGGACATGCACCAAAGCAGGGGAATTTTGGAAGAAAATTAATTTAGTCATAGAAAGAATCTTAAAAAAATAGTGCCTCAAAAGTGCTTTGAGGGTGTTTCTGCATGGCAGGGTGTTGGACTGGATGGCCCCTGTGGTCTCTTTCAACTCTACATTTCTATGATTTGATGATTCTATAATGTGTTAAAATTATTTTTATTGTTTAACATTTTAAATATTCTAAATTGCTTTAGTCTTTCCAGTACTCTGAGATCTATGATATAGGGCAGCATATAATTTTATTTAAACAGAATAATGATAATAAGTAGGGTTTTATAGAGCATGCTAAAACTTTTGCATATGACATATTGATGATGTACAAACTACAGTGTTAGATGTTATAGAAGAGCGTCACTTCAACTTCAACACTGGTGAGCAATAATAAAAGTGCAGTCAGAAACACAAGGTAGCAGTCTACTCCTTCCTCACCCCTTATTTATTGTCAGGACTAGCTTCAGAATCTCTGCTGGCATCCGAACAAAATCAAACTGGTAGCAAGAAGGAACATTCTTAAGAGGATACTTGAGGCCCAAGCATAATCATGTATGGGGCTTCCAACTTCTCACTTTACCTCTGAAATGCCTTATTTATTGTAAGCTGCTCTGCGAATGTGAAAAAAGGAGGGGTAAAAAGTCTTCCATATAAATAAACCTATTGTATTGTACCAAGTAATATGATATTAAGATGATCCTAGCTTGTCTGTGTTGTGTTGGGCTCCATACTGTCTGGAACAGCTTGCCTAAGTTCCAGGGTGTAGTAAATAATAATATCCACATCAACAAGGAGTTGGTGGGGAGGGATCCTGGATGCTCATCATCTGGCTTGCCAATACAACAGGCTCTCCTCTTTGGACATGTTGTTTTCACATGAGAAAGTGACACTAGAAGGGGTAGAAGTGGAGACTGGTGGCTTTCGTGTCAGTGGGCCAGTGAATCTATTTTGACATTTTATCAGATAATTAAAGGAGTGATCCAGGGAGGTGTTTTAATGTTTTTATATATTTTTGTAATGCCGCCTCGATCCATTGGGAGAGGCGGGATAGAAATAAATTTTATTATTATTATTATATTATTAACCTTATCTCCTAAATAGTTCCAACACCAAAGTCTGGACTGATTCCTGGCTCTACTGACGTGGTGGTCACTAGTCTCCATCCTGTCCCTTTCATCACTATAACTTCTCATGTGAAAGCAACAAGTCCAAAGAGGAGACCTGGGAGCCACCAAATGCCACTGGAGGAAGGAATTAGAGCTTTCTTTATCTCTTGTGTAAATAGGGTTGCCAAGTCAGCAGTCTTCCCTTCCTTGAGATTTCAGGGCCAAAACCCAAGACAAAGGGGTAAGGGCCAGCAAAGATTTCAAGAGGGGCTAGTACTACTTCTGGAAGAGCTGATCACAGAAACGGGAACGAAGGAAATCAGGGCAAACAGGTCCACAATATGGTAAAGTGCAGCTAACAAAGTAACATAACAACAAAGATATAGGGGAGTTACCCATTTTTTGATGGCTGGGCATATGGCAAAACGTAATTGGTCATTTCTGCTATGTGATGCTAGGGCTTGTATCTCATAGCATGCATGACACTCAAGCAAATGTATTGAGCTGGGACTCTGCCATGAGGTAGATGGATTTTAGGAGTCCTTGTTGATATCATGGCCAGTCACTGACAACTGTCCAGTGATATGACAGGGTTAACTTGCATTAATGACCTTGTTGGATTTTTTTGCTTTTTCTTTTGCAGTTTGAGGGTGGAAAAAGATATGAGGACTGGGAACCAGCTAGGCAAATGAATTTTTCTCTGTTGCTACTTGTATAGTTCTCATAGCTGTTTGCAGGGAGATGGGTCATACTTGTGAATTTTGATTTTGTTTACTTCTGCACTATATAATCCTTGGAAGATCATCTTCCATTGGCTTTGTGGGGATATGTGTGCACCTCAGTACAAGGGCTCCTCACATGTCCAGTGATAGGGAATTTCATTGTTAGCCAAGGGAATAGTCTGAGAAGGATCTGTCTGGGGTGCCACTGGATGTGAGGGGTGTTGCAGCCCCTTATCAAAAGGGCTGGAATGCTTATTCCAAGGGTTATCTGGGGTAAAAAGGTTGAGAATGGTTCTATGCAAATGCCCTTGAAATGAATGAGGCAACATAGGAGCAGTGCTTCATGGTTTGGACATCCAGTCCCTAAGTTTCCATTTCTGTGATCATGGCAACTGAATCAGAAATCATCTCACACAGTTGCTGTGGCACCTCTCAACACCGTTTCTACTGCATTTAACATTCTGAAATATGGTTCATTTTGACTGGGGATCTATTTAATTTTTTTGGAAACATACCAAGCTGTAAGAGCATCTTGGGATAATGGGATTCCACATGCATAATTTAGAAACAAGAACTCAGCTCAAGAGGACAACAGTCAAAGTCATCTTCAAAGAAAAAAAATTAAGAAAAGAAGGAAAATGGAAAGAATGATAACTGATGCAAGAAGTCATAGCACTTATCTAATACCTGAATTCCCACTTTGAAACCTTTGTATTCAGCTTTAAGAATAAGCAGCACAGATGCTAAAGTCTCACCAACTGTCTTAAAACCCAAACTGATTTCATCTTATTTATTGGTCTTAAAGGGTTCATGGCAAATCTAAATACACCAGCTTGCTTTCTTCACAAAAGCACAACTAGACAGAAGAGCACACACAGTTTTCTGATAGTGAAGCCCCAACTTGACCCAAGGGAAGCCTTGGAACCAGTAACCCTTGTCAATTCTCATTGTCTCATCTTCCTGTTAGGAGTGATGATGAGTAGGGAAGGGTGGGGGAACAGTAATCTGAGACCATCCCCCTGTATAGACATTTCATCTTTTCAACCCCTATTTTCAGGAAGAATTGATGTCCCCCTTGCTCTGTCATCTTCTCTTCTCTTCTCTTCTCCCAGGAAGTAAAGGGCAAGTAGAAGGAAACTGAAGGGGGAACTTTCTCAGTTTTGGATTCAAGAATGGAGGCATAATGAATTGAAGAAGCAGGATATTTATTGACACAATGCCAGTCCAGACGTCAGCACTCTCCCTGAGCAAGCTGGCACCAAAGCAACATACACCTGACTAACAAATCATATGAAGGTACTGGAAAATTACCAAACAAGCATAAAGTAGGAACTATTTAATTATCTATTCCTTAAATTTCAGATTGTTATTATTAGTAATAGAAAGGGCCAGTTAGTCAATGATAGTGTCAGAATATCCTGGTAATGCTTAATCTGCTTTTCCTTGAGCTTCTTAAAAGCTTAATAATTTTAAAGCTTCTAAAATCTTTCTTGATTCAGAATACTATTTATTTATTTAGCTAGCTAGCTAGCTAGTATACTTTACTTTGGTCCTGTGGTCAACTTCTGACCTTTCTCTTCAGAATTTAAGAAGGAAAATTTTATGTGGCCATTTTTTGAAGTTCACTCTGATGCTAGAGAGTATGAAAGAGAGAGGGGTTCTGTACCAACCACTAGTGGAAGATTTAAATTTAAGATTGTCAAAAAGAGTAATGGAGAACATTTATGGAATTTTCTCACCTGTTTTGGACCATTCCGTATTGCTGGCATTCTTGAAGCAAGATGCATAAGGGAAACCTGAAAGGCAGCTTTGCAATGTTCCAATCAGAACCAGATTTTCTTGCTTATTTTATGTTTATCATCATTCAGATCAGTTCTGCATATACAGACCTCTTGCTATAGTTAAGCTGTACATCTTCCCTACTGCTTTCCTTCTTAGGAAAAATATTTCTTTTCTTTCCAGTACTCACTGCTAACAACGAAAGAATGCACAATAGAGAGAGTTGTGAAACTTTTTTGTTCAGAAGAAATAGAGAAAGAAAGAAAATTCAACATAGCTTTGGGAGAGAACTGAATCAGTGGTATGAGAAGAATTAAATTTTCCTCATGATGGTACCTGTAAAATATCTGCCCCCCTCCTGCCCCAAGCAAGGCTAACAGCAGTTTTGTAGCTGTTTTCATCATATTCAAATACTTCTTTACTGGCAGTGCCTCAATGCAATTCCTTCTTATCCTACTTTTATATCAACCTTCCTGCACCACGATTAAGCAAACAAACAAACATTTTTCACTGTACCAGTTGTGGAATATTTCTTGACCCCAATGAAAATTGCAATGAGTTTAAGTTAGAATGTAACATTCCCTATGAGAATTCCAATATATCCAAACAAGGGGCGGGGGGGGGTGAGATTCGATCTTGCTGAATGCTGCCCACCTATTGACAACCAGAGCATGTTGCTTCTGTTTTCCTGAGTCATGGTTTGCAAAAAATTGCATGAGTTGTGTACTGTCCCAATATGTTACATTACCTAGGATAAAGTAGTATCCCAATGGCATGATATAGTAGATCTGTTGGGTCATTACTTCTTCCTTTCTCCCTCCTCCCCCTCTTTTTTTTTAATCGATATGTGGCAAGTAGTTCAGACCCCGTTTCCGCACTAGACTGTTATAGCACTATGATTCCACTTTCAACATCCTATGGGATCCTGGGGTGTGTGGCTGGCATACCAGCTGAAGCAGGGCAAAGGTGCTCCTAGCCACTGAAGCAACCTGGCTTTCCAGGAGCAGTGTTGGGTCCAAGAGCACTCTCAAATTACAAACCTGATCTTTCAGAGGGAGAGCAACTCTACCTAAAACAAGCCATGATCCCAATCTCTGGTTGGTTTTCCTGCACCCCAGCAGTACTTGTATGGATTAAGCCTCAGTCTATTCACTTGCATCCAATCCTTTACTGCTTCCAGACTCAGTACTACCACAGACTCCCTGGATAGCCTCCAGGAGAGACAGAGCTGGGTGTCATCAACATATTGTTGACATCCAGTCCCAAAGCTCTGGATGACCATTCCCAGTGGCTTCATGTAGATGTTGAAAAGCACAGGGGACAGTTTTGACCCCTATGGAACTGCACAGACTAATGGCCAAAAGGCCAAACAACAGTTCCCAGCACTACCCTCTGAGAGCATTTAGCAAAGAAAGATCAGCAATGCCCTCAAGTCCCATATCATCCAGAACATCCAGAAGGATACCATGATTGATAATATCAAATGCCACTGAAAGATCCAGGAGGACTAATAGGGACTCACTCCACCACCCAATTGGTCAGTTCTCCTTTGGCAAGTTTAATTAGCCAAGATGAACATGGGTCTAACAGACAAGTGTTAGACTTCTCTGTTTTCCAAGAAACTTGACCACATCATCTGGTTGGACAACCTGAAACGCATTCATCAAAACTGGAAAATTATGTCTCTCAGCTAACTCCCCAGACTCTACCTTCAATCTGGAGTTCAAGTCAGAATGAATCCAAGCAACTTTCTCTGCAACATTTTTATCATTTAGTGAATTTGTAGGGCAGGGAGCTATTAGCAGTGCAGTCTGTCCTGACAATTTTTTAGCTTGGAGGACAAATACAACATGTGGCAAGTGAGTACAGCTGAACCAAAAATGGGCACAAATAGACTGTATGGCTTGTTTTGATCCCACCACCCACAGAAACCCTCTCTGCCATAGGGCACATCTCGAGGGAAAATATCAGAAGGTTGCAATATTTCTTATTGTAGTGTTTGGATTTTTTAAACAATATCCAAACAATGTTTCAGTTGTCCTGGACTGTTTTCTATCAGTTCCCATCCTAGTTGCAACATTTCATTCCCAACCCATTTTTAAAAATTCTAAGATCTATCTGAAAAATGTCTTCCTCCCCTCCTTTCTCCATTTTAATTTTTTTAAAAAAAGCAGCTACAGTGCCATTATGTTGTTATGACACTTTTGCACCGTAAGATTGGAATCCTATTGTTACTCGACTAGAGCAAATCTACTGAATCAGTGGGATTTAGCTATGGGTTGACTCACAATTCAAACAATTAATTAAATAGATCTACTCCATTCAGGACTAACCAACAGGATTCTAGCCTAATGTTCTAACTCTTAAGAATTAAAAAAAAAAATCAGAGGAGAAAAATTTCCTTCAAGGCATAGGACCACATAAGACCCCTCTTCTCCTCGTTTAACAAAATCTTTTGAAGAGCCCTAGTGCCGATCCAAGGAATTGCTACAAAGAGCCCGTCCCTGCAAAAGGGTGCACTGACACAGAAACAGTGGATGCAGACGTAACAACATCTGTCAAAACCCAAGGAGCTATACTGTGAAGGCTCATGCTTCTCTGAAAGAGTGTTTTTTGAAAGAGAGCTAGGCAAAGAGGTATGCTATTAACTGATAAGATCATTTGTGGGAAAGCATCTACCACATGAGAAGGTTAACAGTTCCATGCAGTTTCCAGGCCTTGTAAAATGAAATCAATTACTCCTTTGGATTCCCTCAGTGGTCTCTGAGATGGGCTCATGCAGACTCACATTTCATGGCTGGGTAGGGGATCTGACAAGTGCCACTTGAGGAGGCAGAGAACACACCAAATAAGGGATGGCATAGGTGGGTTCTGCTTTCTAGCAGGGAATTGGAAAACTCTATTAGATTTCTTTGCCTTTCTCCCCAGTTCTCAGAGACAAACTAGGGTTTGAGAATGCTTGTATTAACTAGGATTTGGTATTTTTGGGGTCACAACTCGCAGAATTTCTCAGTCTCTATGAGAAATGGCCATTCAGCTGGGGAATTCCGGGTTTAATGCTCCATCTAGCAGGGCAGCTTTGCCAAGCACTGGTATTAACTTTATAAATTAACTCTATATGTGTGTGTGTGTATGCATGCATGCATGCATGCATGCAGTGGCTTCAAGTTACCTATCAACTTATGGTGACCCTAAGAATTTCACAGCATTTTCTTAGTTTACTGTTGTTGTGTGCCTTTAAGTACTTTCTGACTTATGTTGACCCTAAGGTGAACTTTCTTGGTTTCTTGGTAAGATTTGTTCAGAGGAGGTTTGTCTTTGTCTTCCTCTGAGGCTGAGAGAGTGTGACTTGGATTTCCATGACCATGAAAAGCATGCTCAGTCCTCACTCACTCTTAGCAAACCAAGCTTGCTATTCATCTACAGTACTAAAAAAAAGCAAAAGATCCCATCTCTTGGCTTTAATTCCACCCATCTCTGGAACAGCAACCCTGAGACCTGGAATTTAGCCCCAAATGCATCCTTTCCACTGGTCTGTATTAGACTACTACACAGTGGTGCTCTTCTGATACAGGAGCAAGCACTTCCTAAAGCTCCCTGTTTGTTAGGTCTGACACACAGAATACTGTCAGAACATGGTGAAGCTCTTTTTGTGTGCAAGTCAAGCACCAAATTGAAACAAATCTATAGTATGTGTTGTCTTCTATAACTACAGTCTACAAAATTGACATTCTACAACTAAAATCAAGAAATTTCCTCTGCGGTTTCATACACAGGTGGGTAGGAGAAGATTGATTAAACTTAGTGGGACTTATTAACAAGGAAATGTGCATAGGACTATTATAGTGCCTACAGAGTTTAACAGGATTTACCCTCAGAGAAATGAATATATGATTGTGCTGCTAGAGATTAACCAATACAGTGGCATGTGCTTTGGTCTGCCAGAAGCTAGTTTATTAAGATACAGAATGAACTGGGTAGCTAAGTATACTAGGGATTTATAGGAGAGCTGTTGGTTTCTCATTCAAGGTAAGGGTAAAAGGCCAAGTAATTCTCAGTAGGTGTGGCAATACTACATGGAACACAAATATATCAGTTTGGCAAGATCCAAATCACAAAAGGTGTTGATTCCTAACTACACCCAGCAATGATGAACGGGCACCAACTGCTATCTGAATCTGCAGATAGAGGACTGAGGAATAATAATGACTCAGTTTACTGGGCTGTTAGGACAATGAAAGTGGCGAGAAAATAATTCATCTAACACCATAGCTATAGACCAGAAGAATGTATCTTCTTGAACTGGAAAGATAAAGATAATATTAAGTTTGCCTGTCTCGTTCTTATTTAAGACACAATCACACAGATATACTGTCTTGAACAAGATCCAGAAAATACTGTGGAATTTATTTCTGAAAAACCATTGCTATCTTCAGTGTTGACCCTGTTTTTTTCCCTAAGAAGCAAAAGGGAGCATACAGTATATGGTTCTCCTGCCTCACATTTTATCCTCACAACAATGCTAAGAGGATTTCCAAGTCCTGGTCTAATACAGTAAATCAGATTTTCCCAACCTGGTCCCTTCCAGATGTGTTGGGAGCAGAACACAAGTTAGTCTGGGAAGTACGGAGTTGTGCTCGACCCCCTATGCTATCTTGACTCTAGCAGCGTGATGCTATTAGTTAATTAATGGTGCAGATTTTAAAACAGTTTCATCTCAGGGGGAAAAAAACCTTGTTTTTTAGTGATATCAATGACACTAGAAGTAGAAAGAAATTTGTGGGGTTTCTACAGAAATATCAACTTCAGCGGTCCCAAGATAAGCAATGAGATGAAGCATATCTTGCCTAGAAATCTGTACATTTCACATGATTGTGACATAACTGAAAAAGGAAAAATGTGAGCAAAACAGGCACAAAAATGTGCACAACTAAAAAGGTGTATATTAACAAAATGTGCAAATCCATGCTTCAGTCAATGGGGGAAAAGTGTGTACAAAAATACATACATTAAAACAAGCATATACAAAAATGTGCCTATTTTGAAAAAAAGATAACTCAATTTTCTGTGTAGAGAAAAAGAAATATACCTCTTAATCCAATGTGAAACCAAGATGGATTGAGAATGGTAGGCTTCTGAGAAATGTGACAAAAACAAGACTCATATTTTTACAGCTTTACATGTCACAAGAAGATCTAAATACCCTAAAGGCATTAGACATCATCTGATCTTGGAAGCTAAACAATATCAGCCCTGGTTAGTACTTGGATGGGAAACCACCAACAAATATCAGGTGGTGTCAGCTATTATTTCAGAGGAAGGAACTGGCAAAAACAACTCTTGTCTAAGAAAACCCTATGATATTCTTGGGTCACCCTAGGTCAAGAGGTGACTTGAAGGCGTGCACACACACACAGACACACACACTTGTTACAAATGGTACATGAGGAATATATAAGATAACTTTGTAGCCAATAAACAGGTTTTTAACTGAACTGAATGAAACACAGAGTTCTAGACAAAAAGGTATTGGGGAAAAGGAAGAGGTGTATGACAAAGGCCAGCCAGTGTGGTGTAGTGGTTTGAGCATCAGACTACGACCCTGGAGATCAGGGTTCGATTTCCCTCTTGGCCATGGAAACCCAGTGGGTGACCTTAGGAGCATCACACACTCTCAGCCCCAGAAAAGCCCATGATAGGTTCACCTTAGGGTGGCCATAAGTTGAAAATGACTTGAAGACACACAATAACACCAATAAGATGAAGGAGCTTTTTAAATCTGAACTAGATGTTCAGATAAAGGAGACCCAGCATGTGCAGCGATTTAAGTGCTGGACTAGGACTCTGGGAGACCAGGGTTTGAATCTCTGTTCAGTAATGGAAACCCACTGGGTGCCCTTGGGTATGTCATACTCTCTCATCCTAGTAGGAAGGCAATGACAAACCCCCTTTGAACAAATCCTGCAAAGAAAACCCAGTGATAGGTTTGCCTTAGGGTCCCCATAAGTCAGAAACAACCTGAAAGCAAACAACAACAACAACAACAAGAAAGTTGTTCAAAATGTCCTGACTAAAGGAGAAACCACCTTTCCCTCATGTTTACTTACTGAAATAGTTTAAGGACCAAAAAGTCAGGCACAAAAACATGAATACAGCTAGGGTCAGAAGGGTTCAATCAGGCAGAAGACAAGATATATTTGAAAAGTTATCTTTTCTAAATAGCCTATGACTCCTTCTTTAAAATGTACCAGTTAAATCTTGTGCACCAGCAAAGTTGCTGCTTTTCAGAGAAACAAAGCAGTAGTAACTGTTCAATCTGCGTAAGAACAATAGTTATTCTAGAAATCACACAAAATAGAATGGAATTTTGGGCTATACACTGGAAAGTGGAGTAACTGCATTCTTTTGAATGTATCCTCACATAAAAAGCACCCTGCATGTAGAGAACTGGAAAATCAAGGAGAGAGGTCCAGTTAAGCTATCTTTCTGATCTTCTATGGTGTGTGTGTTGGGGGGGAAAGATACATTAAATAATTTAGTTTCCTACCTCTTGTGAGTTAGTGTGGCTTAGAACTTTGCCATCTCAGTTTACTATTTCGTTTGTATGCCATAGTGAGACAAGTGAATTTCAACCAAGTTTAAAGAAAGCATTCGTTAGGTTTGGGGTTCAAATCAATATTTTCAGCCTTTCTTTTTTAAAAATTGTGAAATACATGAAACTGTCTTGTACTGAGTCAAACAATTAGTCCATCATGTGATGTCATGGTTTGAGCACTGGACTATGGCCATTTCCACACTAGACTGTTATAGCGCTATTATTCCACTTTCAACATCCTATGGTATCCTGGGGTTTGCACTTTAGGGAAGATGTTGATAGTGGAATAATAGCACTATAACAGTCTAGTTTCTCTGAGGGTCACTTTAAATCAGAAATGACTTGAAGGCATACAACAACAAATTCCCAATATCAAATATAGACTATACAGCACCTACCTCAAGGTCCACCAATTGAAGCCAGGTGCAAAACAGTGACTCAGGAAAATGGAACTAGAACTGATGAACAGGGCACCTCTGAGAATACATACACCCCAGGAACTTGTTTTCCATAGTGGAAGGTGAGTCATGAGAAAACATGACTCATCAGAAAAAACACTAATGCTGAGGAAAGTTGAAAGCAGTATTTAAGAAGACCTGAGCAGGGCTAGAATCTTTTAAAGGGGTCTCAATTGTAAGGTCTCTAGAAGTCCTAGTAGACTTGATAGCATGTGATAACAAGCTGAAACTTGGGTTTGGAATCTGCTAACCAGGACTGAATATACATTTCTCTTGCCACAGGGTGTTAATATCAGCTGCCCCATGGGAAGGATCCCAATGAGATGTGTTTTGATATTTTTCTTGCAAAATTTATTAACAGATTTTACTTGCAGGCCAGCATGGTGTAGTGGTCTGAGCATTAGATTCCAACTCTGGTTGACCAGGGTTTGATTGCCTGCTCAGCCACCAAAACCCACTGGGTGACTTTGGATGCATCACATACTCTCAGCCTCAAAAACCCCCATCATAGGATCACCTTAGGGTTGCCACAAGTTGGAAACGACTTGAAGGCACACAACAGCAACATCTTGGAAAGGTGGAATACAAGCAGTAGTAACACCTAAGCACAGAACTGAACTTATGCCAAATTTACTATGCGTAGGATATGCTTACATGACAAAACAAAAATTTGCTACTGGATAAGAAGAGATGCTTACCTCAGCACTCCTGTTACACAGCTTAGATAAAGGATGCTCCAAACTTCTTTGCTGGCTCAATCCTTCACTGCAGAAAGAGGTTGGAAAACTGAGTAGGACTTCTTTTGTTGCCTTTCCTAAGTCTCTCCTGCTATTAACTCACTTCCACAGCCAATCCCATTTCAGTGACTTCTAATACTTGACAAGGAGGAGGAAAAACACACACATGCATGCACGCACACATACAGAAGACAGTTTATTATCTCTCCGACTGGGCAGGACTGGACAAATAGCCCGAGGGCAAACAAGCTAGGGCTCTGGCTTCGGCTCCAAACACCTTCCAGTAGATGTAGGATCTGTTTGCACTTCTAAAGTTGACACTTTTAGCCCAGAAGCCAAACCTTTCTCTGTGCCAGCCCAGCGACCAGTAAGGCGCACCACCCATTCGTATTGGGAGCAGGGGGAAGGTTAGTCTGAGCACATGGCACTGCCACTTATGCATAAAAAAAAAAAAAGGGGAGAAGGCATAAAAACAAATGGTAGGGAAAGGCTCTTTTTTCCCCCTTGACTGTCAGGAATGAAATTTTAACAAGAGGGCATCCTGGTATTTTCCCACGTCTCTGTGTGAAAGCAGTTATCTGTATGAAAGCGTAAAGCCGCAGGGTGGGAGTGTTGTTAAGAAAAAGATGCAGCATTAAAACATCATGTGTCTGTCCATTCTTCCTTCTCAGATTTTCTTTTTCAGTATGTTTGTGTGTGTGTGTGTTTCTCTGCTGACCCCAACCCCTGAAGGGGACAGGCAAGCTGGCAGGACAGTCCCCTGGAGGCAAGCACAAGAAAAGAATGCAGCATTAAGAATTTTTTCCTCCTCTCTCAGAATTTTTTTTTCTGCAGCAGGGGTAGTAGTTCTCAGCTAACCCCAACCCCTTAAGGGACAGGCAAGCTGGCAGAACAGTCCCCAAGAAGCAAGCAGAAAAAAAAAAGGATGCAGCATTAAGCATTTTTTCCTTTTTCAGATTATTTTTTTCTGGGAGGGTAGGGGCGTTATGTCCTTGCTAACCCCAACCCCTTCAGGGGACAGGCAAGTTGGCAAGACAGTTCCTCGGAGGCAAGCACAAGAATGCTGCATCTTGCAGCACTTTCCCGAGGTACCCAAACTTAGCAGGGCATCGATGCTGGGACGGGGTTGCCCCATCACATCTCTTTAAGGCATCCTTTTTTTCCTAGATGTAGGTATAGATATATAGCTATAGATACATACATATATTATATTATAGTAGTGGTAGTATTTTAGTAGGGAGAGGGGTTGGTGGTTTCACTGAGGCCATTTCCGCACTAGCCCGTTATAGCGCGATGATTCCACTTTCAACCTCCTCTGGAATCCTGGGGTTTGCCGTTTCGGGAGGGGCCGGCCGGCCCCTCCCGAAACGGCAAACCCCAGGATTCCAGAGGAGGTTGAAAGTGGAATCATCGCGCTGTAACGGGCTAGTGCGGAAATGGCCTGAGTCTGTTGTTAGCCGGGGGCGGCGGAGGCAGGACCCACGTTTCTTGGTGTGGTCTTGCCTCCACCTCCTCCGGCTACAACAGACCCAGCGAAACGGCCAACCCTCTCCCTACGAATAATCATAAGAAAAAAAGAGAGGGTACCAAGCGTTGCTGGGGGCCACGATCGCCGCCAGCCCTCCCCACCGGGCCGCCTTCCCCAAGCCAGGCGGCGATGCTCCCCTTGCCTAACGGAGAGGGACGGGGACCGCGGCGGGAGCTCGCCGGGCGCCTCGAGCTTCCCCTCCGCAAGGAACGGCCACCCGCAACCGCTCCCTCCCTCCCTTCTCCCTCCCCTCTCCCGGACAGCCGGAGGGTCCTCTGCGGACGCTGCATTGTGCGTTCGGGCGCATCTTCGCTAGCGGGAAAGGAGGCGGGAGGGAGACGGGAACAGGAGAACGCGAGCTCCGACTCCAGGCACCGGCGACCCAGGGAGAGAACCAACGCAGGCTCCAAACCCGCCGCCTTGACTGCAGTGGCGGCGTCGGGCGCTGCGTGGGGCAAGAGGGAGGCGGCGGCGTGGGAAGGCGGTGGAAGGGCGCGTCCCTCTTCTCAAGGAGATCCCCGCTGCCGATGCTCGGGGGGGGGGAACCGCCAAACCCCCCTGACCGATCGCCCTGCTTACCTCCCCTCCGGGTTTCGAAGGAGGACCGCCTCGCTCTCCCGGCCACCGTCCCCACGCTGCTCCTTGCGCGCCAAATCCCCTCCGGGTCCAGCTAGTTTTTGTAATTATTCTTCTTTTAACGGACCGAAGGGAGAGAGAAGGCGTCTCCGCGGCCGTCGCTAGGCGCGATCCAACGCTCGCTTGGCCGGAACGGCGATGCGCAATGGGGGCGGGGGGAGGGTGGGGGAGCGCGCGAAAAAGGCGCGCGCCTCCTGCGCTGGGGAGGGGGGCTCTGGACCCGTCCGCGCGCGATTGGGCCGCCCCGTGGACCCGATTTCCGCACTACACTCTTATAGCGCGATGGTTCCACTTTCAACCTCCTCTGGAATCCTGGGGTTTGCCGTTTCGGAGGGGCCCGCCGGCCCCTCCCGAAACTGCAAACCCCAGGATTCCAGAGGAGGTTGAAAGTGGAATCATCGCGCTATAAGAGTGTAGTGCAGAAATGGCCGGACTCTCTTTGGCAAAGTTGCGAATGGGATCGAGGTGATACGGCCCTTGGATGGACGCCGAGGCGTCCTCGGAGGCGGATCCCAGGCTTGGGGTGGTGGTCGTGGGGAAACTAAACTAGTCAGTTGTATCTATAAAAGGCGCATCTCTTCCCCTCTCCCCTTTCCTAGGCAGCGTGGCATTCGAAGGGCAATAAAGCCAAGGAACAGCAGTGCTGTGTTTCCACGTAGCACCTGCCTCTCCAAAGGGTACCATAAAATGGAAAGAAATGCAATAAAAGGAGCCCAAACAGGTGTACGAAGAAAATATCCCGGTTTAAGCTTCTGCCTCTGATGCACAGACGTGAGGATGGACGCATCTGCCTTTTTTACAACATGATACCCGCAATCTGCGGGAATGTAGGTTTGCAAGACCGGGCAGAAGGTCGACATGTGCTCCTCCTGGCCCACTACTGTGAACGGCGGACCCACAATGCAGTGCACCGCCCGCCATCCCTTTTCGCATTTTTTTTTCTGCCCTAGGTAAATATAATTCTGGGACTGGGAGCTGGCTGGCTTGTCCAGTGTACCTGTGCTTGTTTGTAGGGAAGAGGGAGCTCAGCTCCTGCTGCTTCCACTAACCACAAGAAAGGGCATGGAGGGCACAAGGATAAAGGTTCTGTGACAGCGGCACAAACCTTGTAGGCATTTCCTGTATTTATTGGCTACTGTTACCTGTCTTCCTTCTTCCCATCATCATTGAGCAGCTCATGTGGCTCTGCTGGCCCCTTCCTTTGCTAGGTAGGGCTAAAGAGACTTTGCAATGGCTACACCACAGCGATATAACAGTTTGATTCCATTTTAACTGTCTAGGCTCTGACCTGTGGAATCTTGGGATTTGTAGTCCAGGCAGTACTTGGAATTCTCTGTGAGCTGTCTCTAGTACTGTAGGTCAGAAGAGTGGTATTACAATCCCCACAATTTCCATGGAATGGAACGTGATATTTAAAACGGTATTGTTGCAGGAATTCAGAGGCAGAGAGACCACGAACTGAAGGAAAAAGAGTATTACAGTTACGCGCGGGCTACAAGGCTGGAATAGTTTCCAAAAAGAGCCAAGAGCCCCGAACACACTTGGCAGAGCGATTTTATAGTATCTATGACACAAAAACGTTTCCTGCTGCCCGTCCCCCTCTGAGGTTTTGCAATGTTATCTGCCTCCCTTCTACCTCACAGTTGTTTACATTCCAGAAAATGCATTACAGAACAAATTGAGCAATTGAGCACACTGTGACCCAAACCTTGTTTTCTAGACAGGAACTTCTGCTAACTCTGCTTGTGCAGTACTTTGCCAAACACTCTTAACTTGCCACACATTTTTGGAGGATTTCTCCTATAAGATTCTATAAGCATAGATAGGGTCTTGTGGCTATCTAGACTAACCTTCCCTCGAAGGCTACTTCAGTCTCAAAATGCTGTAACTTTGGCCATTTCCACACTACACTGTCACAGTGCTTTTATTCCACTTTCAACGTCCTATGGAATCTTGGGATTTGCAATTTGGGGAGGCGTATTTAGAATTTTCAGCCAGAGAGCTCTTGGCTGCAAACCTCAGCATTCCATAGGATGTTGAAAGTGGAATAACAGCACTATGTAGGGTGGAAGTGCCGTTTGTGTTGTAGAGAGAAGACATCATCCAATTATGTTGGGTGGCTCAATGGGGAACTAGAATAACAACTTCCAGTTGAGTACTTGGGATCACTACATCACTGTAGATCAGTTTCCCGTTCTATCATGTTCACTGCAGTGTGGGAAGACTTCTGTGACAGGTGTAGATTTGGCATCTTTAAAAAGGAGAGGGAATAAGATCATTGCCTTCAATTAGCCAATGGGCTCCCCACTTGTGTGGCCCAGTCACCATGGCCAGGAATTGTGTTAGCTGTAGTCTGAACCAACTGGAAGGCTGGGTAAGGCCGTGCTAAGCTCCAGCTTAATGATACTTCTGTACCTGGTCTGTAGGATACTGGGGAAGTCAGAATTAGTATTGCTTTATACTTTCTGTGTTGGCCTAAAGTATGGCTCAGTTATCCATCCATTATTAGTAAGGTTACCACCTTAAAAAAAAAGTTAGTCAACTGATCATTGCAGTTTTAGTTGGTTAAACTATCATTAATATAAGTACCTGGTACAATCAATACTCTCTCTGTAGTTACATGATGCGCACAAGTACAGTTAACAAAGTTGATCTGTTTCTGGATATTACTTCTTTAATGGAAACTTTGGTACCAGAGGCAGAAATAACATGGAAAGAATAGGGAAAGGTTGTTACACCGCAAAAGGAAGAACTGATCAACATGTTTCAGTGAATATTTTATTCAAAACTAACAATAGGCCTGTGTGAACTGGAGAAACCAGGGAAGGTAAGCCATGCCCAGGTAAACAATGACATTTGAACTTTTTAGAGACCCTTGAAGGCTTCTTCCAAAATGCAGACATGGATCACTTTTTCTTTCACCTCTCTTCACTTTTGTTATGATTTCCATTTCAACGGCCAAATGTATAAAGTGTATATGTGGACGGGAGCAGGTAGCTGGTGACTCTGGTTTACCTGCTGTCCTCTGGTTTACCTGCTGTTTTGCTGTTCACACAAGATTAGTGAGAAATTCTGGAGGCACCTGCTGTTTACTTTCCCTGTTGTAGGAAGGCACACAGGATAGGATCAGCCAGAGTCCTATTCCTTTTCTGCTCAAGTTAAGTGTGTTGTTTACTGCAGACACACTCCTGCAATTCAAAGTCTGTGTTCCTCTAGCCTTTCTTCAACCCCGCTGCCATGCCAGTGTTGCTAACAAGCTTCCAAATGGACACATGATGAGGAGGAAAGGGAGTGGGTGGCAAGCATGAAAGAGTTTGTTCAAAGGTTTTATCAGGTTTTTTAAAACTAAGATATTCCCATATACCACAGCAGACATTGTCTTAGGCCATTTCTACACTACGCTGTTATAGCACTATTCCACTTTCGGCATCCTATGGGATCCTGGGGTTTGCAGTTTAGAGAGGGACATTTAGAATGCTCAGCCAGAGAGCATTTTGGACTCAGTAAACTACAAACCCCAGAATTCCACAGGATGTTGAAAGTGGAGTAGTAGCACTATAACAGTGTAGTGTAGAAATGGCCACAGAAGAGGCATTCTATCCTATGTGTGAGTGAAGGGAGAATACATCTTTTTTACCACCATGTGTCCATCCACACTTTTTAGAAACATTTGCATTATAGTTAGACTAATCACAGGAAAGACTGTAACAATGCTTCTCTCTCTCTCTCTCTCTCTGTGTGTGTGCGTGTGTGTGTGTGTGTGTGTGAGAGAGAGAGAGAGAGAGAGAGAGACCTTATGCGAAAAATCCTATAGACTTCCCCCACTCATCTGACGGGTCAGGAGCCCGACCACTGCCAGAAAACAGAATTGGTTGAAAAGTGGAACCCTTGTACTTTACTGTAAGGTGCATGAAGGGCTTATGGAGGCTCACTTGGGACTTGCTGCTTGCAAAATCTCACATCTGGCTCAGTGCCTTTTCCCACCCTTAGCTCACTTTGCAAGCAATGAGCATGTGCGAGCAGTTCTTGATGAGTCTCTGCGGGCAAGAAGAACTGATGACAAAGCAGAACCCCAATCAAATTAATAGAACTTCTCCTTAATTTAGAAGTGTCAAAAGAGCACATTATCGGATAATGGAGCATCGAAAGGTAGAGGCATCAAAAGATAGTGGCTTCTTGTGTTTAGTTTCCTGTGCCTAGCCTCTTTTCCAGCACAAAACTGGAAAAGAGCAAACAACTGATTACTGTTGAATGAAAAAAAAAAAAGGTTATGGTCCTTGGAGGAAGAACCACTTTAGAATGCAGTTCACCTGGCCTTGAAGCTTCGAACTTGTTTAGGCTAGGTAGATGATTCCTGATTCACTCCCTATCAATCTTGATTTGCGATCCAGATACCTTGTCAAGGTCTCTGCTGCTTCATGGAAGTACACGGTTCTCTTTCTGGAGGGGAAACCCCCCCTCTGATAACTATAATCTCAAAAGTAACAGTTCCAAGCCTTGCTGGCAACTAAGGCCATTTCCGCACTAGCCTTAGTGCTATTTTTCCACTTTCAACCTCCTATGGAATGGCGGCCCCTCTAAACTGCAAACCCCAGGATTCCATAGGAGGTTGAAAGTGGAATAATAGCGCTATAACAGGCTAGTGTGGAAATGGCTGAGGGCACCTACCTCTGTCAGCTCCACATGGTCATTGGTCTATGAGAGTAGCCTGAAGTGGGGGCAGGGGGTCATTAGTTTTCTAAATGTTTATAAACCAGTCCACTAGAACAGGGGATATAGCAGAAGGTACAGCAGGATTTATGGCAAATTTCTCAGATTTCTGACTCAGGAACATTAAGTAGATTGCAGGTGATTTTTTTTTTATTTCACTTAATGTTCTGAGTCAGACAACAGGTCTCACCTACCACGTCTTGGAATGCTGCTCCTTTAGCAGAAAAGCCAGCTGTCATAGTTGATTGATGGAAAAGGTTCTGCAAGACAGGTTAGTCCATCTGGGGAGAATTTCTGCATCTCAAAAACAGGAGAAAAAAGGTGTTCAGATTTGCATGAAAATGTGTAAATAGCAGTTATGGGTACAATGCTATTACATTGTGAAGAGTATCTGTTGTTGCACTAGGAATTTTGTGATGGGATGTTCTTAAATTATAGAGTTCAGTACTTTCTGCATGGCCCACTAGGGGCAAAATAGTTTTGGTTTCATTTGCCTTTCTCTTTTTTTAATTACAGCAATGTTCAAGCAGGAAGTAGCAGAGGCCATTGCTTGGCTCAAATAAAACATTCAATAACTGTTCAGTGGGTCTTTGTGGAATTATTATAAAAGCCAATATAGAAGTAATTGCTATCATCTGACAGTAACATAACATGTCTCAGCATAATGGAGAAGATCATGAACAGATAACTAGTGTGGCCATTCAGTCCAAGTGCTAACATCAAGAGCCTTTTCTCTATGAACTAGGCTTTGTTTGGATAGTCTTTCAGTTAAAGAACTGTCTTCTGATTGAGTAGGACACACAGCCCCCATAGGAGCAAAGGTCACTGCCAGTTGTGGTGGTAATGGTGTCTTTTTCTTTGCAACCATTAGAACATCAGACTGAACAGATGTTGTACAATCCTTTCTTGGAACAGCGAAGTAATAATGGGTTATGAGATGTTTTCTAAGCCAGACATAATACAATGGATGTTGGAGGGAAGGCTGAAGGAAAGGAAGGGCTCTAGATACATGGAGGATTCTTTCTTGACTTTCTTCAGTAGTCATTCCAACTCTTTGTTATTTTCTATTAATAGTGTGGTGTCATCTGCATATCTTAAACTGTTGATGTTTGTTCCTCTAATTTTTATATCTCCTTTCTCTGAGTCTAATCCAACTTTACAAATGTTTCGTTAACTGTACAAGTTAAACAGATAGGGTGATAAAATGCAGGCTTGCCTGACTTCCTTGACAATTGGAATCCAATATGTTTCCTTATATTCTGCCCTAACAGTTGCTTCTTGTCCTGTGTATAGGTTGTGCACCGGAACAATCAAATGTGGCACACCTGTTTTCTTAAGAATGATCCACATTTTTTCATGATCTATACAATCAAAGGCTTTGCTATAATCAATGAGGCACAAGCTGATTTTCTTCTGAAATTCATTGTTGTTCTCCGTTAGCCAGTGTGCTTCCCATCACATTTCTTACTCCATATATATCTTACTGTTTTTAATAATAATGATAGTTCTGTACTGACTGGAATAATCCTTTGTTTGGGTGAATTGTGTATTTGCTGTGTGAGTGAAGCCATGGAACTGCTGGATATACTTGTTGCCATATAGTGTATCCGTACATTCCTTGCGGGGAGAAGCTATCCATTTTTTGTCTACAGAATGTCTGTTCCATCCTGCATCAGAACTGAGGGCATAGGCTTTTAACTCTGTCCTCTTGTGTGTTCAGGGAAAAATCCTGGAGGAAGAATGAGACACATGGTGTAGTAGTGCACCTATATTAGATGCACTACTGCACCATGGTTTATGGTTAGGACAACAGCTCTCGCCTCCCCTAGTCTTTTACCTCCTCCCGCCCAGTATGATCAAGTGGGGTGAAGTAAAAGTTTCTGCTTCCATTCAAGACTACCCAAAGTTGAGTATATTAATTATATTTTTTGAGAATTGGATAGCTTTATAAATGATGACTTGAAATTAGCTTCCCCCCACTAACCATTGTATCTAGGTTTCATCGTATTTTGTCCAGTTGACCTTGTAAGCTCTGCTTAATCTAAAAGAAAGTGAGAGCTTCTAAATGCCTCCATTTGTCCATGTTGGAAGGAGAGGATGGATTGAAAAAGAGCTGAGTCCAGGAGAAACAATGGGCATAGGTCTTCTCTGGGGTATAGCTATAGAGAAGGGAATGAGGGCTCTGCCCCTTCACTAAGGATTCTGCCACTCCAAATGAAATTTTCCTTCAATTCTCATTTTTTTTTAATATTGCAGAGAGTGAGTCTTTGAAAATTATTCACACCTCAGATACATGATGTGGTTGCATTCCCCTTGGTTCCTTTCCCTGCCCAATATTACAGTGCTAGAAATTTGGGAACTGAAGAAAAATGGCAGAAGTGTGTGTGTGGGGGACAATGTCTATGACCCCATAGCTACTCTCTGGGGGTACTTTAAGTTAGCATTAGTTTGAACCAACTGACCACATGTTTTAGCAATATGCTGAGAACACTGAAAGTATGTGCTTATGATTTTGTCAATTTTATTTTACTCTGTGCTTTAGAATGGCTGGACTTACGATGTCATAGTATTTTCCATAAGGTTTTTCTGAGACATCACTGTTCTCTGTGAGTTTTACAGTGATAGATTTGCACCAAGTAAACTAGATTGGTTTTGGGACTGATGAGTGCACAGGCCTTACTGGTAATATCTGAGAGCTCTTCCATGCTGTTCACTGGATAACATATCCACAATATCTCTGGATTCATTCTGTCTTTCATTTGATGGGGGTCTGAATCTTTTCTATGGCAGCCAGCTTTTGCAAGTTTGTTTGGATCTTGTTCTGTGTATACTTACTGTTGCTTGTTTTCTTGGCTATAATGTGTAATGTAGGCTCGTGAGGGGTCATTGTAGAATCAATACAGTGTACGTATGGTGTTTAGGGATCAGACAAGAAAAGCTTAATATAAGATAGAGTGAAGCTGTTGCCTGAAGGGGAAGAGTATATGAAAAGGTGGGAAATGACTAATTATTTACTGTTCATATGGTGAGTACTATTTGAATTTTCAAGCTTGGGTTCTGAGACAACTTCAGCTTCTCCTAGGATTAGACATGGTGATATCCAGAAAAAAACCCCAAAAACCTATGCGTGATTGTTCAAAGATCAAACCGTAGTATCCCTTTTAACCTGTTGACATTGTGATGTGGGGGTTGAGGTCACAGTTCACTATGTCCTGAAAAAAGGGAAGAAATATGCTGAGAGGAAATACTGGTATACCTCAGTTAACCAGTTAAATAAGCTTCTTTTTACAAAGGGACATGAGTGAAGAAGGCATGCATGCACAGCCACCCTCTGCCATTTGCTTGCCTTTTGCCCGGGTCCATGGAAGGAAGACATGTGCACCTGGGCAAAAGGCAGGGGAATGTTTCCTAATATGATGTTTCCTAATGTGTGAAAGCATTTGAAATAACAAGGAAGCAAAGGCACTAGTAATAGCCAATAAAAAAAGAAGAATGAGGAAAAATGAAGAAAATAATGACACATGCTACCAGTGGCTTTTTTTCCCCCTGTCCATTTTGCAACTGCCTTTAGCATAGCATTTGACTGCCCTACTGCCATCGCAGCTGACATTGCTGCAGCAGGGGTGGCAAAATTGGGAGATTTTTACATCTAAGTAAGGTATGTGAAGGGCATGTTATTTTGTTTTTAATGAAAGGCATACAACTTCCAGAAGCCTAGAGGAAGTGTGGTTCTCCTTAAAAACAAGGCATGTATCCTGCGTGGGGTAAAGATATTGGGCTAGTGAATAGAGTGCTCTCTCCCTGTTTTGTCATCTCTATTAAGTTTCATATAGGCTACGGAGAAAATTCAGAGCCTTCCATAAGATCCTTTTGCCACAGCCACTATGGATCCTGATTGAGTTTGCAAAGCAGAAGGAAAGAAAAAGAGATAGAGATTGACTGAGAGCTCTGCTTTCCTACCTCTGTGTAGCTGATCAGGCTGGCAAAGCAGAGTTTATCTCTACCTGTCCACTCTAATCACCTTCTGTGCTGGCTATGGGGGAGGAACATGGGTGGTGATGTGGTAGAGGATGAAAGTAAAGAGGTGGCAGAAAAGGGGAGAAGTGATACATGCATCTGAAATGATGTACCGTATGTGTTGTTTATTTGTGGATGAATATTAATAGGTGAGTGAGATGACCCTTTTTTCCGTTACCATGTTGTACTGATGCCATGGAGCCTCTATGAAGCAAGTCATAGTGAAATGTCATATTTGGGAAGAAAAAGTGTTCCTCATCCTGATCTATAAGAACAAAATGTGGCACCAGGCTTCTTTTTAAGTATTGGAAATGTTTATTATGCCAGCTTTCTATCTCTTTTCAAAAGTTATTTCTGTAAAACAGTCTTTTGGTGTCTGTGAAGCCATGCTTTTCTGCATTCACCAGGAAGCAGGATTAAGACAATAGCTTTACATGGGATGTTAATATGGTGTTAATTCACCCATATTTTTCTTTTGTTTGAAAATTCATACCCATCCTTTCAATCAAAAATAACTTGGAACAGGTGATAGTAGCACATCCACCCCACCAACTTACCCAGTTAGAAGTGAATATTCCTTCTGGCAGAGAAGTTGGTAGAGCAAGCTCTTTGAAGCTACATCTTCTCCATCCCACAGTGTCTGACCTTCCTCTTAGTGTTCATAACTATCTAGTGGCCTTGGTTCCTTCTGTTTGCTCTACATTCTCAGTTAGGGATGGAAAAATCTTTGCAGGTTCACTTTGATTTACATTCAAAATGCTAAAACCTGAAAATTTTTCTGCTCTGAGTTTGGCCTTTGCATATTTTGTGAACAACTCTTCCCCCTCCTCCTCCTCCTCCCCCCTCCCCTATCTGAACTAGCCAAATATGAAAATTCCACCTATTCTTAGCATGGAGAAGACCATGTTGTACCTGCCTGTTATGTTGGTGAGTCTTTTAGAAGAGATAACAGCCCTAATTTAGCCCTGATATCATTAAAACACAGGGATTCTTGTTGAGGCATTCAGTGTGAGTGCAGTGTGGCAGAAAAGGTTTTTCTAAGTGGACAGCAGGAATGAGGTGATGTGACCTTGAATGCAGCTGCAAGAATGTTTTGGCTAGCCAGCCTTGGAGGTCTTGCCTTGTCAACATGAGAAGGTTGCCTGCTGTATAGGTGACTGGATTACCCCATAGGGCAATCCTTAAAAAGGCTTGGGTAGGGCACTGTACTTTACCATTCAGGTCAGTTCCTGGTGATCATGCCACTCTGCTGACTGATTTATGAAATGTATCTAGACAGGCTGCTGGTTTCTGTTTTTACCTGCTGATTTATTGTTCCTGTCTTACTTAATGCTTCCTTGCATGCTGCCAGAAGTCCTAACTTTAACCTCAGTGTGCTTAACTAAATAAATACCCAAGAGTTTATTTCTATGAGCCTCTGGAAGTTTATTGGTCTGCCTGGAGCCGCTTGGTTGCAGCTGGATGTCGCTGCCTTGTCAGCACTCTGCACGTGCTCTGATGAGCTACCTCATGCTACCCTGACAATTCTAATCCAAATCACCCTCAAAACCCTAGTCATGGACACATAAATATGTTATTTTCAGTTTTTCCCACATGATATTTCTAAAATCTTTAGTTCTTTCTATCCTGAATACAAATAAATGTGTGAATTTTAGCAAATTCCTATAAAAGGATGAACTGAAACTCAGTCCTTACTCATCCCTGCTCTTAGGACAATGTTTCCCTACCCCCCAGCAATGTCTGTTCTTATGGCCAAGATTTTTCAACAATGCATTGTTCATTCCTTCCTCAAAGTTGATTCTCCTGTGAAACCAGTTGCTTGACAAGGTTTTATCATTGGTAAATCTCTGGCAATGTGGTTGCAATTGTTTAGGCATAATGAATTGTTTTTTCCTATTCATTTTCTTAAGCATAAGACAAACAAAGAGTGAACTGTGATGCTCCTTCCCCCATTTACTCATTTTGCTGTTAAGCCATATTCTATAAATATGTAATTTTATTCCATGCATCATTGCTTTGTTGCACAGATGTAATCCAACAGCTTCAAGAAAACAGAGCAAGTCCTCCACCAGAACTATATAAGCTACACACACCTCAGTGCAAGCACATTATTAAACTCACAGGAAATTAATGCGAGAAAGTAAAAGTAAGTTTTATCTGTATTTAGTGGGATTCAAGATAATTTTCAAGGCTCTAAACACAGTGTTTTTCTTATAGCTTCCCAATACTTATGAAATGATGAATGAAGAGGGAGAATTTTTAATTCCAAATGTTCTCCTAGTTTGAATATGCTTGCAGATTTATGTAATCCTTTCCATTCTGTTAGATTTAGAGTTAAAATAAAGAAACAAGTTATCACTTCTATTATTGTGAAAAGTTTTAAACGTTAATATCCAGCAGTAGGGGAAAGAGATCTGATCTGCACTGGGAAAGAGGTAGTTGGGTAGATGTTTTAACAATTCTCTCACATGATGTTTTCTAGGTTTAAATTCCTGTCTTAAATCTGCCATTTACTCCAGGCCAATAGAAACTTTTAGAGAGCCAGTATGGTGTAGTGGTTTGAGAATTGGACTATTAACCCAGAGGCCAGGGTTCAATTCTCCATTCAGCCATGGAAACCTAGTGGGTGACCTTGGGCATATCATATACTCTCAGCTGCCAGAAAACCCCATGATAATTTTGCTTTAGGTTGGAATTAGGCATTAGGTTGGAAATTATTTGAAAGCCATTTCTGTCCTAGACTGTTATAGTGCTATTATTCCACTTTCAACATATGGAATCCTGGGGCTTGCAGTTTAAGGAGGGGCCTTTGAGGCTTTGAGGCTTTGGAGACTGACTTAAAATTCCCCACCCAGCAACACAGTTTCTGACTGAATTTTACCTTTCATGCAAAGCTGCCATTGAAACACACAGGCACGTGCATGCATACACTTTAAATTACTGAAGAGCCTGCTTAAGCCACCACTCATTTTGCATTCCCGTCTACCAAAATAGCATGGGGATCACTGTTGTTCTCGTGAACCTAGTCACCTAAGCATTATCCAGGAGCTGTTAGCATACTGCCTTTCTCATAGGCCTGATTAAGAAAAGGCTTGGGTGTAGTTCTCTGTTATCTAAAATCTACATTCAAAACAGATACAGAAACTAATGCTGGGTAGAGCTTATACTCTTCTAGAAAATCCTGGGTTCTTGTATGAAGGCCTTTCTGATGGTGTCAGTGACTTATTTCTTTCCCCCATCCCCACAATTTCACAGGTTACACTTGTGATCTCTTCATCAAATCAATAGTGGAGTCTGAAATGCTAGTATAAATTGGATTCTGATTTTCTGTTAGTTGTCCCTCTTTTCAAGTCCCTTTTCTTGGCTTTTCTGTTCAGGAGATTTCAGCCAACAGAGCAGCCCTGCTAGGAGACTGCTCTGTTGGAACATCTCTGAGATCAACTTACAGAAAAGGCATTTCTGCGAGAGGGAGAAATTGCTGCCGGTAACAGAGGCTTGTACTCAGCCCTAAATCCCTATAGCTAGTGCCTTTTTTGAATAAGGATTCCACTGCAATTTCCTAAAGGCAATCAAAATTGTGTTATTTTGGTCATGATTTGTCTTTTAAAACTTTGTTTTAATATATTTCATTTCTGTTCTGTGTTGTTGTGTGCTGACCCTAAGGCATAAGAGATTTTCTTGGCAAGATTTGTTCAGAGAGTGTTTGCCTTTGCCCTCCTGTTAGGATGGTCACTCACTGGATTTCTGTGGCTGAGTGGGGATGTGAATCCTAGTTTCCAGAGTAGTAGTCCAGTGCTGAGACCACTACACCACTCTGTCTCTCTTCTGTTTTTATACTGTGATTTTATTGTACTGTGCATCACCTTTGCGGCTCTGTAGTGCAGGAAAGCAATGTATAAACGTTTTAATAAACAAGATGTAATCTTCCCAACTTATTCAACAAGCTGTCCTGGCTTTACAGGAATATTTTGTATCTATATCAAGCAGAGTGCAGTATATTCAGTACAATATGAACTTAGGGTAGAAACAGGAGAAAATACTCAGGATGTTCTTGTAAGGTTAAAAAAAAAGAAAAAGGGAAAACTTGCATTTAATGTTTCAGGAAAATCCTATTGGAAAGGTGATAAAAGATTACTTAAATTTCAGTAGAATTGCTCCTGAAAGCTAGGTCTTCCATGGATGTAAACTCCTGAGGCAGGAGACTCATGGATGTTGTAAGGCCCCGCTTTGCGGGTCCCCAATATCAGTATAGTTTGGATGGGCACCATACCTAATTGGCATCATATGTAATTGGCAACACCTTTTATTGGCTCTGATATCAAATCCAAGCCTGAAAGGTGACAGAGAGGTCAAACTGAGCGAGGGAAAGAATTTGACTGTAAATGTGAGAAGCATAGGTCAACCCCAAAATTCCTCCAGGTAAGACTGAGTCATTTGTCAGGCAAATACACACCATTCCTGTGGATAATAGGCTTAAACAGAAGCTGAAATTTTCCAGGGAATCCAACTGTGAGGAGCCCACCAGGACACTGATTGACAGATATCCATCCCTTGTACACCTGGATTCTTTTTTCTGCTCACAGCACCCACAATAGACAGCTATAACAACATCCATCGTGTCTTTGTCAATCAAAGCAATAAGCCCATCAACAGGCGAAAGACTCATTGTCCACAACAGGTTCCCTTTGTCTTGCATCTGGAAACTTCACAGCCACAAGCCATTTTCAGGGTACAAATACCCCTGATTTGAGGAGGCCCAGTGCAGTCTGAAGATCTGCCCGTCACTCTGTCCATCTGGCTCCTGAATGAGAACTATCCTTAGGTCCTACCTAAGCCAAAATACATTTCTACTCTTCACTACTCTTCTGGACTGGTAATTATAAATCCCCCCAAATCCCTCAGCCTCTCTATGATTCTTCCCCCTTTCTCTTTCAGCTAGCTCTCGTGTGAATGTGTGATTGTGTGTATCTTGTGTGCATGCATGAGTGACTTCCCCTCAATAGAATCATTTTATTAGACAATTTTGCTTGGTTTTTGACTTGGCCTGACCCCGTAAAAATTGAGTTTAAAAGATCTCGCTAGGTTACCCTGCCTCTCATAGTGCTACAGCTTGTGCTCTGGCTAATTCCCATTCCCCATTATTTGGAGCACATTGAGGTGTCCCCCATGGGACCCCAGAAATCAGGATAACAATGCTCCCAAACCAGACAAAAGGGGCACAAAGTACTAACTCACTTTTGGAAGAAGGGGGAAATGACCTCTGCAGGCAGGCAAGAAGCAAAAAGTTTAGAGTACCAAGATCAAAGAAAGAAACAAACAGGTGAAACAAAAGGGCAGGCATGTGCTATAGAGTTTCCTCCTGTTAACTACTTTATCCATGCATTGATGCCTCTTTGCTTCCAACAAACTTTGCCCCAGGTCCTTATTTTTTTGGGTCCCTTAAAGTTGTCCCTGATCCAACAGGTTTTCCATGGATCCTACTGGCTATGGACTATTCCTTTGCCTTCTGGGGGAAAAATTGTTTTTTGAAATTTAATAATAGCAATAACAATAACAACAATAATAGAAGATGATGGCCAGAATCCCCTGTCATGATCTACATTGTGTAACTTCACATATACTTAGCTAATTTAGCAGAGGCACTAAGAAACCCTGTTAGTGAATCATGAAGATGTGTAACGAGGTTCCGGCAAAAGTGTCTCAATATGCATCAGCACTGTCTAGTCAGTGGCCTGATGTGCTTTGGCCCCAATGCACAGTGCTTGTTTTGCTAGCTCCTCTATGTAGTAATGTAACAGTAGTGCATTACTGGATATGGATGTTAGAAAGCTGCCCAATTCTAATTCCTGCAGATGTATGTCTGTTTACAATGGCGGAAGTACCCAACAGGATTCCAGCTAATGATAATAATAATGATGGAAGATATTCTATCTTTTCCCCAGGACTGGGATTCCAAAGCTGCTTACAATATAATTAAAAATGTTTAATTGATTTTATTAAAAACATATGAAAAATCAACATTAAACAATTAACCACCTTAACATAATTTAAAACATATACCTTTAATTTTTTTTTTAAAAAAACTTAAAACGTTACAGTTTAAAACAATGCAGCATCCTTTTACATGCTCTTTCCTTAAAAGCTTTCAGTTCTAAAAAACCTGTCTGAATAATAACAATAAAAAATTCTTTGCCTGCCAATGGAAGGAGAGGATGGAGGGGGCAATTCTAGCCTTCCTAGAGGCGTTCCTCTCAACCATACCGATGAAGGTGTTGGGAGTGAAAGAAAGGCCTCTCCTGTGGATCTCAGGATGCAGGTAGGCTCATGATGATGGGTGAAATACAATCTTTTAGATAGACTGGTCTTAAGCCAAACAGGGCTTTATAGATTATAACCAGTGCTTGGAAGACAATACAATGTTTCCTACTGTTAGACTAAAATCTATTGATAGTCTAGGAAATGAAGTATTTAATGAATGGATGCATAGTGAAAGCAGTTCTGGGAAATACTAGCAGAAAACCAAAACCTGGATCTGCAATGTGGAGTAGGAGCTGTTGAAATGGTGTTAAATTCACTTTGTTTCATCTTGAGTCACCTGACCATATTAACACTGGAACAAAGACATGTTTGTGTTTTTTCAGACTTTTAGATACAGATATACACAGAAAACCCCCCGACATAGAATTCTGCTACTCCTGCTAGTTAAAAGCATTGCCTGAGGAAACGCCTAGGCTTCACAGTAAAAATACACAGTTCCTATCCTATTTCTTATTTGTGTTTTTCTACTCTTACGTAACAGATTTTTCACAAACATTTTGTGTAATGGGATTTTTAATCTTCCCTTCCCCTGTATATTTCTATCAGGTGTTTAGCTGTCCTGTTAGGCTCAATAGGTTTATATTCCTTTTTCCTAAAGTCAATCTCTGTGACTCTGTTAAAAAAATAGGAAACATTTTGTTTTGTGCTCATTTCTGTGTGTATTCCACAAATCCACATGAGATTTTAAAGCAGAAAGTTTCAGAAGCTTTACATCTATGAAGAAAGCAAAAGTGATGTTGGTCCTTGTGAAAGAACTGGAAGGAATGGAGACTGGTTGTACTCCAGGGTCATAAAAATCCATTTGCTGTAAATCAACAATTGGCCCGCTGGATTTATGTGATTTAAACGGGAAGACATTGTCAGCAGTAGACACAACTGATAACAGAGGGAAAACAGTTTATGTTGGCCCATCACATTTGCAGGCTTAACTTTTACAGATTTGATTATTTGCAAATTTCTCTAACTCCTGCCCCACCTCAAGTGCTTCTTCTCTAGGGGAACCTTCCCTCTCAATGGCTCTGATCAGGCCATATAGCAAATTAAAAAACAACAACGACTTTTGGTCCTTCTTCTCCTCCACCATCCACTGCCTGGCCAGCTAAGGACAGATCACAGCCCAGGTTCTCAGCACCACAAGCCTTCTCCCAATGCCCTCCACACACTCAAGGAAGGAGATGGGCAAGAGGGGAAATATAAGGCTAGCATGTAAACCACCCCATTTTCCTTTCCTTTCTCTGACCTGATTTGGCCCTGAGTGCCTGCTGTCCCCACCATACCTTGGTCCCCTTCTCCTGTCTCCAACTTAAGGTGAACCTAAGGTGAATTTATCACTAGGTTTTCTGGGGCTGTGTGTGTTTCTGATGCACCCAAGGTCACACAGTTGGTTTCCATGACAGGGGCAGGGAATTGAATCCTGGTTTCCAGGGTCATAGCCCAGTGCTCTAACCACTACACCATACTGACTCCCTGTTATTTATTATACCCAACACTGTATCGTACCACAACATCTTGAAAAAAAATCCTAATGCATGAAAACTAAACAAAAAACAGAATAGTGGCTGGAAACTCCAGGCTCCACCTAGATACCACTTAAGTTTAGTGCCAACTAGGCACATCCAATACTCATTATATATTTTATATGCTCATTATAATATAGTGTGTATTGCAAAGGGGCCATCATTCTTGGATTGTGCTGGTAGACTTCCCATTGGCAACTGACTAGTCACTGTGTCAACAGAATATTGGACTAGACAGGCCTTTGCTCTCCTTATGTTTTTATTATACGTACAGCTGGCAACAGAATTGGTGATGACTTCATTGTGTTTGTGACTTGGGAGTAAGAGAAAGCAGTGCTTCAGTGTTTGTGAAGGGTCTCTGTCTTTGAACTGTGGTGGGGGGAATGTTAAGGAGTTGTGTACATATGCATGTGTGTGTGAAATGCTTTGGGTATATGAAAAGATCGAGTATTGTGAGGGAGAAGGAATCTTGAAGTGCTTGGGGCTTTGTGCAGGTATGGTTATGTTTGTGTTCTGTTTGTCCCCTCCCCACCATAATAGAAAGTTATTTTAGGATCCTGTGCAGTGAAATTTAATAAAATCGTGCATAATGCACTTCTTCAGGAAGCTAAGAAGATTTTTAAAAGAACCTATAAAAACATGTATGTAAATATCATAAAATATATAGCCAGTCTAGTAATCAAAGAGGGAAATATTCAAAGAAAATGTTTTGATAGAACAGTGGCTGAGGCAACCTACTGGTGATTGAAAATGTATGAACAGAAGGCTGAGCTTATAATCTGCTAGTTCATGTTCTTGGAAAATATTGATTCTGTTTAAGGACACTTATATATGACCATGGGATTAAAAAAAAGAAAAAAAAAAGAAAAAGGGAGGATATACCTGAAAAATCTGTATCTTTCTTTAATGAGGTGGAAGAAATTCTAATTTTTCATAAGTCCTAACAGGGGTGGAGTTTTCAATTTTAGAATCTATTCAATTGTATTTTTCATCCACATCCTATCATGGGATGTCTCTAATGTCCTTAGTTTCAGATCTGTGGCAGAGCAAATGTTCTCCTCAAAATAACCTACCAAAGGGAGACCTACTTGCAAATTTGTTACCCTGTCCCTTCTTAAGTGATTTCATTATTTTTCTCATATAGTTTTATTGGTGGGAGGCATTTGCACCAAACAGTGCAAATGGCAAAAGTGCTGTTATGTCCAGGGAAACTGTGCCAATCATAACTTGTGGCTGAGATTATCCACAGATTCTGTCACTTTGGAAGTGTTTCTGCAAGAGACATGCTCACATGGATAGTTTCCTCTGGGCAAAGATGCACAGTAGAGTGTTTGTGATATCTGTCCATGTTCATTAAATTCACTCCTTGCCACAGTTCTTTTTCTTTTAAATGAAATCATAGTAACATGCTTAAATTCAGACTGCCTTTCAAGGATTAAATGGTGTTCCGTCATGCTGCTTTAGCAGATGAAATCATATTGTTCAATATGCTTTTAACAAACTTTAGGATACTATCCTAGGGGAATACCTCTGCCAACAGTTGACTAGTTATTGTATGAGCTACTTTTCTGAAATCTGCTTCTTTTGAACAATTTTGTTATAGACTGGTCTTTGAGGCCCCTCCCTAAACTGCAAACCCAAGGATTCCATAGGATGTTGAAAGTGGAATAATAGCACTATAACAGTCTAGTGTGGAAATATCGAAAGGCAGACAACGGCAGCTTTGGAGATTGATTTAAAATTCCCCACCTAGCAACACAATTTCTGACTGAATGTGATCTTTCATGCAAAGCTGCCATTGAAACACACAACAGACAGGTTCAGACACACACTTTAAACTGCTAAAGAGCCAGCTTAAGCGACAACTCATTTTGTATTCCCATCTACCAAATTAGTGTGGTGATAGCATCTTGTTCTCATGAACCCCAGTCACCTAAGCATTATCCGGGAGCTGTTAGCATACTGCCTTTCTCATAAATCTGATTAAGAAAAGGCTTGGGTGTAGTTCTCAGTTATCTAAAATCTTCTCAGTTATCTAAAACAAATCTTCCTGGGATCCCTTGATGGAAATGTACATGGTGATCAAATTGTCTCTTGCTTCTGTTTTTATCTATGTTAATTTAATAATAAAATCTGTGCAATACTTTACATAGTAGTGAATCAGAGGTATACAAAAATTTAAGGAAAAATCCACAAGGTGGTCTAGAACTGAACTACATCCCAAAACTATAGAACTACACAGAAGGGGAGTTAACCCTTTGTGCACCTAGCATGGGGTATAGAATACAAGTATTCTGGGGTTTGAATTAAACAAGAAGTTGTATTCATCTTCTCATTAGGGATGGTAACACTAGATTTTTATGATTCCTGACAGATGTTGAAAACAACAAAACTGTTTTTGGTCCTGTAACTTTGGGAAACTGAAGAATTTTTTTCCTCTACAATGATGGGAAACTCTGCAGCTTTTTTTTTATTAATGTTGTGTAGTTTTCTGGAAATTGCGCAGCTTTACTCACAGAAAGGAACTTGTGCGACATTCAAACCAACAAAGGCTGAAGTTTCAGTTGGCTCAAGTTTCTTTTCCTGCTGCAAAACATTTGGTTTGTGCAACAATCAAACCAGCAAAGCCATGGAATTGGACCTCTACCGTGTTGCTTGTACTTTTTCCAAGTTGTATTGTTGTGATTGTTGCTTGCCTTTGAGTCATTTTGACTTATGGCAACCCTAAGGATACCCTATTATGGGGTTTTCTGGGGCTGAGAGTATGTGACATGCCCAAGGTCACCCAGTGGGTTTCCATGGCTGAGTGAGGAATCGAATGCTGATCTCCAGGGTCATAGTCCAACATTCAAACCACTACACTCTCTTTTCCCAAGCACATAGTGAAAAGTAACACAATCATCAAAAGCAATAATAAAAAGAAAGATGCATCATGAAATGACGTGCCTCATTGGAAAAGACAATAATATTTGGTCAATTGGAAGGCATGGGTTAAAGAGGAAGACCTCAGTACAGGTGGATGGACTCAACAGAAGAAGCCAAGGCCCTGAATTTTCAAGCCTGGAGAAGGGCTGTTGATGACTGGGGCTCCCGGAGGTCTCATCCTCAGAGCTGCTATGAGTTGAAGCCAAATTGATGGACAAAACAACAACAACGTATTTGTGTTCACCAGAGCTTTATTTGTTAAATATGCTAGGGCAACAAAGGGAAATAAGAAGTCATCAGAAGATATTATTATATCTAATAACTGCAGCAAGGTTGACATATGCGCAGCACTGGAAAGAAAAACATATTGATATAGAAGAATGGAAGTTAAAAGTTCTGGATATGATAGAGATGGAAAAGTTAGCATTTTCTTTGAAGAATAAATCTATCCAGAACTTTGAGAAAGAATGGGAAAGAGTATTGGTTTGGGTAAGGATATAAATGTATACGAAATCAAAGAAGAAATGATGTAACTGTTCTCTCTGTAAGATGGAAATTATGTTTGTAATGGAATGGAAATAAGCAATTTCAGCTGGAAGATTTAAGCATGGAAGTGTGTGTGGGGGAGTTATTTTTGAGTCAAACTTTCAATAAAAATTATATATATAAAAACACACACACAATGTATTTGTGTTCCATCCAAACAGTAAATGGTGGAAAACACAATGAAGGATGATAAAGAGAAAAGAAGATAAAACAAAACATGTACGTATTTAACATCTCGCCTTTCTCTGGTACAGAACGTATATTTCTTGTATTGTGGGGTACTTCTTGACCCCACTGAATTCTGGTATTTCCCCTGCACAAAACAAAATTGAATTTCTTCCAGTTGGGGCCAACAAATAGAGTACAATGTTTATGCTTTTTTGTATCATGGTTTGCTGGAAAATGCTGTGGGAGATTTTTTCGCCTTCATCCCAGCCAACACACATAGGCATATTGTCACATGTCTGTGTAGGTCCTTTTATGGTCTTCATGGAAGGAGGTTTCTGATACCTCCATAAACAATGATCCCCTGACCTGCACCACTTACATCTTTGTTGGGTAGGAGCCAACAAAGTAGCTGTGGAGAGCGGGGAGTCTTGCTGTGTTTCTGCAGGCAAGTGTACAAACAAAAAGCCATCTCTCTAAATCTCCCATCTTGGTCTTTGAACTTCCAGCTACAGAAAACAAATAAATGGAGGCTTTGCCAAATTACTCTTTAAAATGCTGAACTCATTGGAGTATGTTATTAAAATAGATCAGCATTATGCCAGTGTTACAATAAATTTTGTATAAGAATAGCTGCTTTTTAGACATTATTAAATTGCTTTCCTAGCAGAAATATTTCTGAGCGTGTATCAGTGTTGCCACCTGCTGGACAAATTTCATTATTTAGTGATAAACAGCATCCATAGATTAGAATGCTTGGAAAAGTTAGTTTTAGTGGTCCTCCTGCCTAGAGGATTCCAGGAGCTGTAGCTCAAAAAGGTACCTTTTCCAAGTTCTATGGAGATCATCCTTGTTTTTAGCTATGCAAACCCAGAAAACTAGGGAGAATAAATAAGTGTAATTTATTTTATTTTAAAGAAAATACTGATTGCATTTGTGTGAGAAGCTTCTGAGTCAAACTTTGTACATACACAGCTCAAACTATGGTCAATTTCCCAAGAAGTCTGATAGTGCATTGCTTGACTATCTGTAGACAGGTGAAGGTTCCTGGAAAACTGTTGCTTTTGAACCCAGCAGTTCTCAATCTTTTGTCTTTTACGTCCCATCAATCGCTCTGTGAAAGAATTTGAGTCCTACCATGACAAAAACAAAAGGGCCACTTTTTTTTTTGTGTCTGAGAAGGACATTTATGCATTTGCAGCATTCCGTTATTGCATTTATCATTGACAGTAAGCTTCTGGGGCATAAACAAACTGAAATACTATTGTTGGGATTTGACTGTCAAAATACAGATAAATAGGTCCTAGAACAACTCAAGGTTGAAATCTTACTTGAAGCCAAAATGATTAATTTGAGGCCATTCTTTTTTTGGACATTTCACAACAAAACATGACGCATTGGAAAATACAGTAATGCTGGGAAAGGTTGAAGTTATTAGGAGAAGGAAAAAACTATGTTCCAAGTTGATTGGATCCATAAAAGGAGTCATGCCTCTGAGTTTATGAGACCAGCACAGGGTTGTTAGGATCTCTTTGAGGTCTCTCCTTCATAGGGCCGCCATAAACTGCAGCTGACTTATTGGCACATAGCAACTACAATCAATGGGAGTAAAAACCATTGTAATTCCTTTGGCTATAGAAAATTGTAGATAATCTCTGACAGTGAATGGCAAGTCAATGACATGTATAGGTAGGCAGGAAAGGCAGGGACTAGGATCAACACCATGTCCAAAGCTACAAAGGAAAAAAAAATCACAGATGAGTAAATTTTGGGAGGATGTATGAATACGTCATACTTGCAGGAGGACATGGGGATTGAGAGAGAGTAATTCTTGGTAAAGGAGGCTAGTTGCTGTGATATTAATAGAGCAGTGAATCTACTGTGGGATTTAGCTAAGAGATTAAAGGAACTATCCAAGGTGCTGAATCCCATCCCCCAAACAACTCCACTACCTTGTGTAGACCCTTTAAAATTCAAACTAAATTTTGGAGTGGATTTGCCACTGTCCTGACATATAGGAGCTATTAGCTCCCAGAAGTTTTTAGTAGTTTTTACAAAAATCTTGCACCTACCTATACTGCTTCTGTGTCCCACTGGTGGTATATATACTACTGATTGAAAACAACTATCTTAAAGTGAGAGAACATCAATAATGGTGAACATTTAAAAAACTGAAGCATGTTCATTTTTACTAGGTGAAAAGTGTGAAGCTAAGCACTTCTGGGTATGATACATACTTGGGTAGGAGCTCTTCCTACCGCACACTGCCTTGAATTTTATCCTGGAAGACAGACATAAAATGGATTAGTAAATACAGCATCTATATCCTGAGAAATTTCAGAGGAGTCTCAAGATTCCTAGGACTACAAGTGAAATATTGCTGCCTTCCAGACACTTTGATATCCATCTTCACTTAAGGAAGAACTGTGAAGCAGAACATCACACACAATTTAGTAGTGTTTTGGAAAGAATTTTGATATTGTAGCTGCAGACATGTAGCTATCTGAAAGGCAAAATTAGAGCATTGCCCTTTCAGATTAGAGGAGAGGTTCCCCTAGAAAAGTGCCTGATGTGGCGGTGCAGGGGTTGGGGAAACTCACAAATAATTAAATCTGTGAAAGTCAAACTCGCAAATGTGGAAGGCTAACTGTATATTATATTATTACATATAATATGATATATAATAGACATTACATTTAATAGTGTATTACATATACTATAATACTATGTTATATTATTATATCATACATCATAAAGGTATCACTCTTTTTTTGGGTTTTGTTTTATTTTGCTACCGCTAAATAATTTTTCTTCTGGATTAGAAGATTTAGCTGCAATAAGGGGGACATAAACAAGAGGCAGGTAAGGACTGGGACTTAACTATTTGAGGTTTCCACCTCCAAAAAAAATGAAATTTTCTGTTGAACTATAATTGACTGAGTTTTACCTATACAGCACCTAAACGTTGTTCCAGATGTAGCAATAGAGAGACTTCTTGAGAAATGCAGCATTCTCTGCCTAAGAAAGGGGCCCATGGCTTCACAAAAGACAGAGACACACTGGATCCTCAGAGGAGTTACTTTACTGATGCAAATGGAGTTTAAATTTTATTGTCCTTTGTTTCAGATGAGAGCAAAAGTAAACTGTAACTGAAATAGAATCAGAACCCCGAATGCAACTGTTCAACAACTTGCGCACAGGGACAAAGAGAACTACTATAATAATCAAAGCAGAGAAATAGCAAATGGCAACAAAAAAGGAAGAACAAGAGGCCTCTTCTACAAGATATGAGAAATCAAAGGGAAATTTAAACCAAGAGTGGAGATGGTCTACGACCAGCAGGGAAACACATTACATGACTAAATAGAAATAAAAAGACAATGGAAACAATACATGGAATAACTCTATAAAAGAGATGAAAGGTTGACAGATTCAAACAAGGAAAAACCATATCAAGATGAACTACCAATTTTAGGAGGTGAAGGAAAAGTTGCACTCAAAATACTTGGGGGAAATAAACCACCAGGAACAGATGAGATACCAGTAGAACTGCTTCAATCTACAGAGACACAATCTATTCTAGTTCTAATTAATATCTTTCAAGGAATATGGAAAATAAGAGAATGGCCCACAGATTGGAAATGCTCAATGTATATTCCAATCCAAAGAAAGAGGATACCAGGGACTTCAGAAACCACAGAACCATTGCATTAATTTCCCATGCAAGCAAAGTCATGGTAAAAATTCTACAACAAGGACTTCTACCATATATAGAATGAAAAATGCCAGCTGTCCAAGCTGGATTCAGTAAAGGCACTAGGGATCACATTGCAAATATATGTTGGATAATGGAGCACATCGAAGAATTTCAAAAGAAAATCAGCCTGTGTTTCACAGATTATAGCAAAGCCTTTGATTGCACAGTTCATGAGAAACTATGGATCACTCTTTGAAAAATGGGTATTGGCTGCCCAATTGTTGATGTGAACTTTAAGGTTGCTGTTTTTCTTTTTTATCTATAGCTTTATCTTTATTAAATAGAATGAGGATGAAAAAGTCTTCAAAAAGGAAAGGCTTTGAAACAAATCTCTGCCCTCTTTGAAATAGACACATGACTCCTGTTTTCGGTTCACTCAAGGATGTTTGGGGAGGAGAACAAGAATATACAGAGGAAATGGCTTTGACTTTCAAACTGAAAAGTATTGTTTCATTCTGTTCTAATTTTGATGATAATCACAGGGCCTATTAGAGGTAAGCTGTGGTTTGGGAAAAGATTATTACTGTGGTTTTCCTCTGCTCTAAATAAGTAATGAATGTAGGTCTATGAAGACAATTCTGCTCATTTTCTCAACCTGCCTTGCTACCTGGATCCATGGTGTTTTCCCATTGTTGTTTCTTCTTAATAACAAGAATAACTTAAGGATATTACTTAATAATAATAATGTATGAAGATGAGCAAGTATAGTATAGTGATTTGAGTATTGGACCAGAACTCAGGGTTCAAATTCCCTTTTGTCCATGGAAACTCACTGGGTGACCTTGGCAAGTCACACTCTCTCAGCCTCAGAGGGAGACAAAGACAAACCCCCTGTGAACAAATTTTGCTAAAAATCCCCCCACGATCAGTTTGCCTTAGGGTTACTGTAAGTTGTAAAGGACTCAAGGAGACACAACAACAGAGATGGTTCCCATTTCTTTGAATGTTGTATAGCATTATACGTGGAATGATTTTAGTTCATATGGATTAATTTTGGTACTGTGCAACACCCCAGCTAATTTATCATCTTTTTGCTATTGATGCAATGCATGTCAGCCTGGCAATGTGAAGCTCCATTTTTGGATACTGCATATATGATTCATAACAAAAGCAGTCTCGTTGAACTCAGGAGCTCATTTTGGCACAGGATCATTAAACAAATTAACTTCACTCTAAGATATGAGGTATTTAAATCAGATCAGTAACACTTGGAATGCAATTGAACATGGAAGGTCATGCTGCTAAACTCATTGACCTCTATGAGTGTGGCTTGGCTTCTAGGGAAAAAAGAAAAGAAAAGAAATTTAGTTTAAACAATCATATTAGAATAGCCAAATAATTAATAGGTGAAAAATGATAAATATTAATACTAACAGATTATTAGTAATATTAATAGAATATTAATACAGTTAGTCGTCCAAGTTCGCTAGGGTTAGGGGCGCAGGACCCCCGCAAAAGTGGAAAAGCCGCAAACATCAAAATGAGAATGTACGTCTGTGGGAAGGGGGCTGAGGCGTGGTGGGAACAATGGACACTCAGGCTTCAAACCAAGTCAGAGAAAGCACCCATCTCCTCCCTTGGGTGTGTGGGACACTGGGAGAGAGGTTGTGGTGATAAGAAATTGGGCTGTGAGCCCTCCTTAGCTAAGCAGGAAGCAGCTGGTGGAGGAGGAAGAGGAGGACCACAGACAAGTTTTTAGAGGGCTGAATGACCTGATGGGAGCCGAGGGGAGGGAAGGTTTCCTTGGAAAAGAAGTACTTGAGGTGGTGGAGGGGAACAAGTTGGAGAAATTTGCAAATAATCAAATCCACGAAAGTCAAACCCACAAATGTGGAGGGCCTACTGTACTGTTAGCAGATTAACAGTGAAAACCTATACATGTCACTGAGAGCCACTGTGGTTTAAGCATTGGACTATCACTCTGGAAACCAGGGTTCAACTCCCTGTTCAGCCATGGAAATCCATTGGGTGACCTTGGGCACGTCACACACTCTCAGCCCCAGATAACCCTGTGATAGGTTCACCTGAGTGTCACTATAAGTTTGAAATGACTTGAAGGCACACAACAACAACAAAAACAACAACAACAACAACAAAAACAACAACAACATGTATGTCACTGGGAAATAAGTCACCTGGAGATCAATGGGGAATGCTGCCAGATAAATGGATATAAAATACCCATCTCACCCTCAAGGAAAATATTAATCATGTTTCAAGAAAGATCCTTTTGGCTGGAATCACGTAGGAGAGTTAGATCTCTGCAACTGGACTTACATATGCAGGAATTAGAATTGGATAGTTCAGTAATATCTGCAGTGGGACCCAAATGAATCAGGACTGATGTGGTGTGGTCCCCAATGTGCTTTGGTCCCCTGATGGGCATTGTACATTCCCAATGTGCCAGAATACTGGTGACGAGCTTCCAATGCACTTTGGGCTCTGCTGATGGGTGGTCTTGTACATGTCCCACTACACATTCTTGCTATTCAGTAGCAGGGTTTCTTAGCACCTCAGCTACATAGTTATGTATACAGAAAGTTACGTTATAAAGAAGGTGATACACCATTTTATCTTTAATAATGAGATGAATGTTGTCATTGTTTGCTTGGTCAACAGAACTGGACTAAAATTTTTGAAGAGTTGGGATTGGTCCCTTGTGGATTCACAGAACATGGATGCTTCATGAATATTGCTCTTTCAAAATCTAGTTTTAAACAAGCTGTCACTTTTCCATATTTTATCAGGCTCCAGGAGTGGCTTCACACTTCACACAAAGACATTATGTTCACTGTGAGCACTCCAGTGTGTCACAGTAATCTCTCATACAGTCAACTCACCCATTTAAAGCCTGATAGTGTGATAGATGATGGCTCTAAGGTCGATGAGCAATTGATTGTGCCAGAAACAGAGCCAGTGATAGACCAAACTATCTTGGAAACACCCTCATCAGCTGAAAGATAAGCTGAGACAGAGTTGTTGCAACAGGTGCCAGTGGGAGAGGGGACCAACAATGATTTAGAAGAATTAGATCCACCTTTGCCCCCCAGCCATCAATCACAGACGAGACAGAAGGAGGGAAGCTGTTTGGGCAAGACTGAGTAAACAGAACAGCAATGAGTAACGCCTGTCAGCATACAAGTCTGTCAGTGTTCCAGTTGGCTTGACCCTTTTGGACTGACCTTTGGCATTCTGGATCTTTTGGATTTGACCTTGACTTCAGCTCAGCTCAGTGTTTCTCCTTGATTGTTTGCATTGGACACCTCTCATTGCCTCCTCCTTTTGGGCAAGTACTAATACCTTTCCTCCCTTGCTGCCAGAAAGGCATGGGCAGCGAAGTTGAACACTGACAGATAAAAGCATCAAGGAAAGTCACCCTAATTGGTTTACAAGCCAGTTGTCATATTAGCCTGCTGAAGCAAAAGGAACACAGAATCTTGTGGTACTTTGTTGAACAGATACGAGAAGAGTGTTACTTGTAGGTCACATATAGCTTCTGAGACCATTTTCCCCTCAACTTTGGGCCTCTCCTGGACCTCTGATGCCCCTGCTGAAAGCTCCCAGAAGCTTCTGGGAATGATGCCTTTTCTTTATAACAAGTTGCAAGTCCTCCTTGCACCTTATTTTTCTTTCAATCCTCCAGAAGGAAGTCTGTCCCCCTACAGTTTTAATCTTTCTTCATTTGGGTGGCTGGTGTGGCCCATATTGTATCCCAAGGGCACACAGTTTGACTTGCAGACTCTAGTACATCAAGTTTGCAGTGGCATAGATGTTCATGGACTACAGCTCAGTTCAGTGTTAGTTATAGGTATATTTGTACACAGCCCAGTCTTGGGTATGTCCTTTTCTGGCCTGTTCATTACATTTATAGCCTTCATGTTTTCCCAGGAATTCACGGTGAGATACATGACCTTATTCCCAATTTTTATTCTCACAACAACCTTGTGGGGCACGTTATGCTTAAAGATGGTGATTGGCCCAAGGATCATTGCTTGATTGCTGAGTGAACCTGGATCTTCCCAGTCTTAGGCCAAAATTCTAAACACTAAACATGCTCTTTCTCTCTCTCTCTCTCTCTCTCTCTTGAGATTTTTAAATTCCATATTAACCAGGCCTTCTAGGTGGAACACAAGGAAATGAATGTCAGTCATACTCAACTAAATGTATTTATTTTGGGAAGCTCTGATATAACCATGTCAATCTGTATATGGTGATATGCAAATTCTGACTTGAAATTCCCCTCTCCCCCTTACAAAATTGCTATTTTTCATTCTAGTGTTGCCATTAAAAATTGCATGTGTCTTGCTCAAAATGCCCACAGTTTCAGAAATACTGAGATCATAAAACCTTTCACAATCATCCGCCAATGAAAAGAAGTTTTCTACTGATACCTACACACAAAAAAATTGAAGAAACAATAAATAGTCTGCTATTGCCCTCTAGTGGACTAGAAGATACTTGCAATGTAGCACACTAGCATTCATTGCTTTTCCCAGCAGCAAAGGAGGAGTAATAAATTCATTCATTCTCACCTGGGTCATTCTACTTTGATTTTACGTTTGTCTGTCAGTGTCTACAAAGTGCCCTTATTCCTTTTTGCCCACTGCTGTAGGAAACATGAGACAAAAGTCCCCCAGGATGCACTTATTTTCACTTATGAACTGAATTTTGCTGTTACAGTTATGCTGGATGAAGGCTTCTGGGAGTTGTAGCTTGGACACATAACTTTCACAAACTTTGGACTGAGCCTAACACTATGCTGCTGTCACTATTGATCTGATAGGAAGGGAGGGGATTAGTCTTCTGACACCCACATGGGCATGGAAGAAGTAACCATCAAGATGATGTGTGTGTGAGTGAGAGAGAGAGAGAGATTGAGAGAGAGAGAGAGAGACTTAAACTAGAAATAGTTCAGACTCTCAATTAATCTATGTATGGCTAGTGAGCAACAAACAGAATGGTTTCTCTGGTGATGTTTGCTTTTTGTCTTGAACTTTCCCCTGCAAGCAGGTGTTACTGCAGTTTAGGCCTACTTCGAAATACCCCCAGATATCATTTTGATATCAATTATTTGGCTCTCTTCTACCACCCCTCTCCACGTGTTTGTGAGGCCCCCGAACAAGCACAGACTAGGCTCAGCCACTAATTGCTGAACATTCCTTTCTCCACCCAGGCAGGCCAGAAATAGCCAGATCATCGCTTTAGGAGACCTCTCTACAAACACCTTCATTATGTATGCACGCTGTTTACAAAGGACTCCCTGCCCCCAGCAGGCAACCTGGCAAGCTGAATACTCAACTGCCAAGCACTCTGCATTTGCATACTGTCTGCCTCTTTGACAATTTGGACTTAACTCAATCATGCTAAATTCTGACCTTTCTAAAGCTTTGTCCCGCTCCTAAATCGCATTGTTTTCCCCAAGTATGGCATAGCCTGCAGTCACATTTCCCTCTATAAAAACCCCTGATTCCGAGACCATCCTCAGATCGCTCCCGAGTTCCAGACCACCTTGCTGCCGCTTTACTTGGTGAGCTTCCCCTCAGCCCCACGTGCTGAGCTACATCGCACCCCAGCTTTGCTCTCTATCTTCTTTCTGGGCTCCAGGAACAGGTTCCGTGTCACCCGAATTAACTATCCCTCTGAAAATCCCACTATCATACTCAAACCTTTATTTTCCTTAGTTATCTGTGTGCGTGTGTTGCTTACATTGTGTGCTTGTATTTAATAAAGATCTTTCATTATTTCCAACACAGTTTGCTTCTTGACTTGGCCTGACCCCGTAAACATTGGGTTACAAGATCCTGCTGTGTTACCCTGCCTCTCGTAGTGCCAACCAGTGCTCTTGACTAATTTCCTCATCTTGTAATTGTAAGGTTATTTAGGTGTCCCTCCCAGGACCCCCAGTAAACAGGGTAACACAGGGCTGCACAACTTCTAGGATTTTTTAGGGGACATATTAACATCCCCTTCACTCACCCAGGGCTCTACCACATCTCTCATCACCACCAAATGTGCAGGTCTTGTTTTCAAGGGAGAAACAATACCTTCCTTCAGGTCTAGTTTGGCAGGGAATCCAGTTCTGCCATCCCACTTTCTCAGTTACATTAGAAATGTCCCAGTTTCTCTCTCCTCCTTCAACTTTCCCCCTTAATACTTGGCTTACTTAAGTTGCTGCAACCTGAGTTTAAACAGCAAGAGTTGTTTGTGCTCAGTTAACTTAGAAGGTGGTAGAGGATAGGGTGAGGACAGAGTCCTACGCCAGCAGGCTTAGGCAAAAACAAACTGCAGCAGGTTCTCCTAGCCTGGGCACAAAAAAAATCCTGAGCTATGTGACTCCAAAGTGCTTCTTGAGATAAACAGGAGAAATAAACACATCTTGTAAAAAGCAGGTGAAGGAGAAAACCCTCAGTTAAGAGGGGCCTTCCTTGAGGAGATCACTTTAAGTTACAGCAACCTCAGAGTTATTCACCATGTGTTTCCTCAGCTTTTCTTTTTCCTATTGTAGTGCTCCACCTTAATCTAACTCAGTCACCAAGCTTCATGAAAGCAATCAGAAAAACTTTATTAGAGATTAGATACATCAGCCCAGAAGCACTGCTTTTGCCAGGACTAAACACACAATATAGGTTTCAGTGTTAAGAGTCCCTCACTACCTCTCCTAGGAGTTTCTGAACTTTTTCCCACATTCCTTTCCCATACACTATCTGCCAGTACCAGCTTGTGCAACAAACTTAGTTCCCAGGCTCCCAGACACTTTATTCTTGCCAATTTATAAGCAAAGAAGCAAGGTAGATGGCATCTTAATAGCTAAGCAGGCTGACTAACATGGCAGAGGAGCGTAATACGATGTCCCTCTGACATTCTACCCTCCCAAGCTACAACTACCTCTCCAAAGCTCATTAGTAATTGCATCAGTTTGAATGCATATATGAAAGCATCAATCAACATTAACATATAATAAGGCATATATCAGCCCCTCCTAGCGAATCAATTTGAAATACCCCCACCTGGTTTATTGGGGTAGCTTTTGTGAAATTTTTGGACCAATTTAGGAGCCTGCACATTCTGAGAGTCCAGCCATTCAGATTCCCCCTTGGCAAAGTCCTTCCACTGAACAAAATAATTGAAAGCACCTCTTATAATGCCTGGAGTCAAGGATTTGTTCAATTTCAAAATGCTGTTCCAGTTTCCTCAAAGGCTGCTGGCACTTTAGGAACTTTGTTGGTAATAAACTGCATCCCTCACTTTTAAATTCCATGCAGGAGCTCTCTTTTTGTTAGGATGCTTTTTATATGAGGTCTTAGCATGTTCCAAAGCAAACACAATCCCAGGCCATGCTTTTTGGATTTTTTGTAGTCCACTCAGTCAATGCTACTGGATTACTCTTCCCTACTGTTAAAGCAGATAAGTTCTTAAGTTCTTGTCCATAAGCGACTTCAAATGGTGAATGCCTTGTTCTTTAGAAGCTCAGAAGTGTTCTAAGCCTCCTATGTGAAAGGAAACACAGATCAACACAATCCTCTTGTGGAAAATTAATGTAACATCTTAAATACTGTGCAAGAATTTGATCAACTTTCTTAGTCTGTCCATCAGTTTGGGGATGGTGTGCTGGATTCAGCCCTCTTTTGTTACCCAGCAACTTTTAAAATGCCCTCCAAAATTGGGAGGCAGAATGAAATCCATGGTTTGAAATGATGTCATGAAGTCTTTAAATATGCCGCACAAACATTTTGACCAGTTGTGTAGCCATGGGGACAGAAGCATAAGGCACAAAATGGGCTTGTTTTGAAAACAAATCAATTCCCACCCAAATTGCTATCTTTTTCCTACTCTCTGGCACGTCCACTATAAATCCATGCTAATTCCAGCCCAAGGGTGAAAAGGAGCAGGGAGATCTCATGGTTTCCTCCCCACATGCTTGACAATTGCACACACAAGGCAGTTTTTGATGTCGGTTTCCACATCCTGTCTTATGTCCAGGCTACCAAATTGTCTTCTGAACAGATGCAAATGGGATTACAAATCCAAAGTGCCCTGCAGTCTTCATGTCATGACATTGTTTCAGGATTGTACCCCTTGAAGTCTCTGGCACATAAATACTATTTGCCTTACAGAAGACCCCATTTCTCCAGCCATTTCCTCCCCATGCTCCCTTAGCCAGGCATCTTGCTCCAGGTCTCCTTTCAAACTGCACTGCAGATCTGGTTCTAGTGGAGGTTGTGCTACCTGTGATTTCATCTGACTGTGGGTCATTGGTCTGTTCACACTTCAAATGGAGAATAGGTCTCCTTCAAATTGTTAAGGCATGCTGGATGGCAAAAACCTCTTTCTCCCAAACTGGTCAATTGCACTCGGTTTCTGAAATAGGTAAGCACATGGCTATAGTTGACCAAACCCATCCTTCTTCAGTAAAACAGCTCCTATCACCATATCTGATGTATTTGATTGAATCACAAAGGACTTTGTGGAATCTGGGTGTTTCAAAATAGGCTGAGAAGTGAATAACTGCTTCAGGTGCTCAGACACTGCCTGACACTCTGAGTCTCACGTGTTTCAAGAGCTGAGTTTTTTCCCTTGCCCCTTTCACCCTTTATCTTTAACAAATTATCTGTAAAAGTTAGCAAACTCCAGAAAACTCTGAAGTTGTCTCCCGGTTTTGGGGATTTCCCCAAAATCCCACCTACCACAGCCTACCACATCTTTGATCTTTGTAGGATCCATCTGAATTTCTCAGCTGAAATGCAATATCCTAAATAGTCCAGTTTGTCTTCATGAAATTCACATTTGGACAGCTACACATATAGCTGATTATCTAGCAGTGTTTTCAATACCTTTCTCACTAATGCTATGTTGGACTCTGTGTATACCAAGACATCATCTAAATATACTAACACCCCTTAATACAAAAAGTCACAAAGCATTGCATTGATCAGATGCATAAATATGCCTGGAGCCCTGGTTAATCCTAAAGGCATAACTTGATATCCAGAAGATCCCAACTGGTAATTAAAAGCAGTCTTCTACTCATCCTCTTCCTTAATTTTCACTCAGAAATATGCTTCTCTCAAGTCCAGTTTGGTGAACACCTTCCCTTTGGCAAGGTGCACCAGCAGATCTTTCATTAGGGGCAAGAGATATTTATTGGAGGTGTATATCGCATTTTAGGCCTCTATAGTCTGTGCAAAGTCTCTGAGAACTATCCTTTTTGTGCTGGAATAATGCTGAGGCTGCTGTGGAGGATGTTGCTGGTCTGATAAATCCCTGAACTAGGTTTTTATCTACAGACTCCCGTAAAGCCACCAGTTTGTTGGATGTCATGGAGTAGAGTTTAGCTTTAGGCAGCTCCACCCCAGGAATTAACTCTATGGCATAGTCCAACATGCCATAGAGTGATAAAGAGGGTGGTAAAGAGTCAGCTTTTTTCTCCTCAAATATCTCTCCCAAATCTGCATATGCAGCTGGCATGGCAGGGGTCTCTGTCTTGCAAATTGCCCCATAGGCTATTCAACCTGCCACCAGCTCACTGTTCACCCCACCCTGCTTGGGTCCCGCCAGCTGAGGGACAGTGGGGTTGGCATTTGGAGCTTGAAAACTTTGTACCTCAAATTATCCAGTTATTATTAAATTATTAAAATTCAAAAATAATAATAATTATCCAGTTAATTTCAGGATTGTGAAGCCTGAGCTAGTTCAGTCCCAACACAATCTGATGGGAGGTTGTAGGAGCCAAAATGAACTTCAGGGTTTCCTCATGGTCGCCCACTCTCTTGCACACCCTGTCATTGGGCTATTGTCCATCTGTACAAACTGAATGGGGGTTGGCAGCAATTCTATTTTCAGCCCAAGCAATGTGGCTATGATGGGGTGCATTAGAGATCTAATGCAACCAGAGCCTAGCATCCTTACTTTGTTCATGTGGCCTTTCTCTCCCAACTTCTCAACCACATTTGGACAAAAACGGGCAATAGGACCACTCACCACATTTTCAGGGCACCCTTTGCTCATAGCCTGCCTTTTGGCGCTGCTTAGGACAAGCCATTTTCCTGACACCTCTAAGGCTCTGGGATTCATCTGACGCATAGGCCATTTCCACACTGGACTGTTATAGTGCTATTATTCCACCTTCAACATCCTTTGAGGCCCCTCCCTAAACTGCAAACCCCAGGATTCCACAGGATGTTGAAAGTGGAATAATAGTGCTATAACTGTCTAGTGCGGAAATGGCCATAGTCTCCCCATGAGAAGATTCTCCCTGGCAGAATGTCTGTGGAGGTGGTGTTTCCCCATGCCAATGACAGTGACTTTTTGGATCCCTTTCCCTTTGGGGTGCTGATGCTGGCATGATCAGGTGGCTTCTCTGTGAGCCTGCTTGGACGATTTGCAATGTAATGCCATACCCCCCTGCACTGCAGGCACAAGCCCGGTCACATTCTCTTCTTCTCGGCCACTGCCACCACCTTCCCAGGACCCTGGCTGGACTTCTTTACACTGCTACCTCTGCCTGCTGGTTTGGCTGGCCACAACTGCCTCTGTTTAGTAAACTTTACACTGAGCTGCATTGCCTCCACCTCTCCAGGCAGCTGCAGCCGCCTCATCAGGATGTGGGGGTTCCTTTGTAGTAGGGAACCACTCCAGTATGCCAGGATTCAGGCTGTTGTGAAAATATTGTATCTTGGTTGCCTCTGACCAGTTGGAAATGTACCCTGCCAGGTGGAGAAAGTTGCTGGAGAAAGTAAGTTGGAGAAAGCGGGAGGAGGAGACAGAAACTAAGACATTTTAAAAACAGCTGAAAAAATGGGGTGGCATAGAATAAATGAGAGCCAGCTCCATCAATATTGGTATAGTTGGAAGGTACGGTATACATATTCCCTTTCTCCCTCCCTTGTACTTTCAGTCAAAAGTGTTTTTAAACAGTGTGGTTAAGACTTACAGGATGTGGGTGAGGTGAAGTAGCTGTAGGGACTTTCACTGCAGAGGAACAGCATTCTATGTGCATGCACATGCTTGTGTGAAGCTCTTCCATTTCCTTCCTTTTTAATTTCTCCCCACTAAACCCTTATTCTCCTTCAACTTTAATAAAAAGGCCTGGAATGGAGAAAAGGTTAAAATGGGATCTCCAGTGATGTAGACTCGAGTCAACTGATGGTCTCAAGTCAGACTTAAGTCACTTCAGTGACTCGGTTCAGACTCAACTCAGCAATAAATGATTCACTGACTCGACTCAAGACTTGTATATTTTTAGTGAGTGACTTGCTGCCTTTGGTTTCTGGATGAACATGTTCATCCAGAAACCTTATGACTCTGAACAACACTTCCATCTCCTTTTTTCCCTACTGGTCACATGACGATCTGTCTCAACCTCAAAGTGTGGGTACATTTCTTGGAGGGAAATAGCAAAAAGGTTAGGCAATGAGCTTGAGGTGGGCTTGAGGTCTGCTCAGCAGCCTGTCCCTGCTGCATATTTGAGGAGGCTTTTCTTAAGAGCAGAAGGCAAAACTTGTCCCCAAAGCATAGGGCATGTTTCTCAGAGAACAGCAAGTGGGTTAGGCAGTGGGCTTGAGGAGGAAGGATCCTTACTTTTAAAGCTTTTGAAGCTTCAGAAATGGGAAGTAAGAAGGATCTTATTCTCTGCTTCTGAAACGGCAGTTGGCAAAATTGCAAATGTGGAGGGTCAACTCTGCTTAAATTGTTAAAACTGACTTTATTAAAATATGTCTGGAAATTCTAGAATATAGGTTGGGGTATAAAGTCAGCTCCAAGACTTGACTTGAAAGTATCTTCAAGGACTTGAGACTTGAAGGTAGAGACTTCACTTGAGATTTGGAGTAAAAGACTTAAATACATCACTGGGAATCTCCTCAGCTGCTTCCTCAATGCCTTCTGGATCAGCAGCAGCTTCTCGTTATATTTGTAATCAAAGAGAAGCAGGCCTGCTGTAAGCACTTCCACTGAAAATATTTTTGATGTAAAGAATGATCTGACCCTTTAATATTTCTGGAAATTTTCTAGTCGTTGTCTCCCCCTCCTCCTCCTCCTCCTTCTTTTTTTAAAGAAGGCAGTTTTAGAGGAAATAGTTACCCACTATTATGATGAATAATAGGTACTGGAAATAATTATTGGTTTCAAGAGCTAACATATTAGCTATTACGAAGGAAATCATTAAGAACAGGTTTCATTTATGAGGATAAAAGAAAGAGCAAACATTGTCCTTGGTAGTCTTTCCTGGAAGTGTTTATTTATCCTACAGCATGGCTAAACTCCTCCTGTACACTTTTTTAATGTGCAAAATACACAGCCTTTGTTTACAGTTTTAGTATTTAACTTGCTTCAGTTTGCCTTAGCAGGAGCATGGATGCTGCAGAAGACACTTCTGTGGATCTGAAGATTTCTTTCAGGTAAAAAACTCCTTAAGAATCGACCACTTGTGTTTAATATCCTTTCTCTCCCATCTCTTCTGTTTCATAATGGTTTTATTTCCATTTAAGAGCACTGGAGAGTTAAGCCAAAGGCTGATTTGGCTTATTCTATTTCTAATGCTTGGCTGTCCTAAATTACTGTATATTATTTACTAAGACCAGATGTAATCTTTTCCCTTCAGAATTACTTTATGGCAGGTATGCTGGGTTGCCCTTCTCTTTCAGGATTTGTCCCTGTGGTTCACAGGAGGTTGAAACTATGGGCCCTTCTACACTGCACTGTTATAGTGCTATTATTCCACTTTCAACATCCTGTGGAATTTGTAGTTTACTGAGGCCAAAGAGTTCTCTGACTGAGAATTCTAAATTTCCCTCTCTAAACTGCAAACCCCAGGATTCCACAGGAAGTTGAAAGTGGAATAATACCACTCTAACAATGTAGTGCGGAAAGGTCCTATGGTCACACATTTTATTATCTTATTTTTTTTTTATAATCAGATATGCCAACAGTTGATTCATCCATTACTAAGATATTTACTAAGTCAATCTGATAAAATTTTATGTTAGAGTTCTATTAGAAGATATATGCTTTAATGTAACCCTACTGGTTGCCAAGTTTTCTGTCAATGTTAGTTAAAATAAGAGACAAGGTAACTGTCTCATATGATCAGAGTATTTAGTATGTCTACAATTTAATATGACTATCTTTTGTGATTATGCTATGCTAAATTTCTTGCTATTTTTATTTAATACTTTAAAATTTCTGTTTTGATTGTACTGATGGGTCTATGGATCTCAATAAACTAAACTAACCAACCAACTATTTCTAATGTGCCAAGCTAGATGCCTCTGAGAAGCAAAGCATAAAGGCAAGAATTTATCCATTTTGCTTTTTGTTTTTAGTTAAGAGTATTGTGTGTGGATAGATCTGTGTCCCTCACGCAGGTTTGCCAGTTCAGCGACATCCCAGACCCTGATGTTTCCAGGCCAAATCTGAAATTTAGGGATGAGATGGCCCTTGGTGATGTCATTAAGTGTTATGGATTAAGTACCAATCATAGTTGCTCACAGCTTGTCATTCACAACATATAGAGAGAACATATCCACCTGTTTGGAAATTAAAATAGAAATTTTAGCTAAAGGGGATGTTCCCAGAACAAGGTAATATAAAGAGACGATTACATCTCACTTACTTAGGGAGATGAAATAAGGACTGTTTAATGTAGCCTGCTTGCTTCTAGCCATAAGGTGGATCCAGAGCGGAGTGGAGGGTGAATCCTGGCACCAGAAGGACTGGGTGGGAAAAAGGAAACCTCTGTTGAGTCTTTGAAAGTGGCAGCAACCAGTCAAAGGATCAAGGGTATCACTTTATTTTATTGATCACAACAACCCAGTGGCATAGGTTAGAGTGAGAAGGGTGACCAGTGAGCTCAATTTTTGGGCAGTATTAGAACTGTGTCTAGTCCATGACTGACACTTTGACCATTACGCTATCACATACCTTCATCATTTTGCAAATGAAAAGCAGGACACACATCAGAGGGTAGTCAAGATGGCAAAAGTTCAGGAAGGAAAAACAAGCTAGAAGGGACTGTAACCGTCTGCTTTATTATACTGGGATGGGCAAAATCCTGCCCGCTCTTTCCTCTCCTCCCATTAAATTTATTCAGTACAAAGTACTTTTGCACTTTGAATTTAGTTTGCAGCAACTGAAGTAAGCTGAAGACAAAGGGGGAAGTTGGAGGAGGAGAGGGAAACTGGGATCTTTTAAAGGCAGTTGAAAAATAGGACAACAGAGGATTAATGTTGGCTGTCCCTGCAAAATTGGGACATTTAGAAAGTTTGGGACTGTTATCCTGACTGTTTGGGACATTAGGCTAATATGCTCGAGACAATGTGAGACCTATGAATCAGTGTACATCTGGGTAAATAGCCTTCATTTTCATTTGCCATTGATAAAATCAATATATTTCAGACAAATTCATCCATTCATTCATTGCATTTCTTCATGTTGCAGACATGCCTTCCGTACTCCTAATCCAAGCTCTGCTCTCTAGTATCGTCTGGGGTCCTGTGAAAATGACAGCCATCTTTAGCTTTGCTCCTTACCAGCTATTCACAGTGGAGTCACTCAGTGGTGCTACTGAAACTGTAGACCCTAAACAAACCTCCACTGTTCCCCCTGATCAGGATCCAAAGACAAATGAAACTGATCCAGTCACAGATGGTGGGAGTCGAGCAAGTTCCCAGATTGTTGTAACATCTCCGACAACCTTTTTCTTTAATGGGGCAGATGGAGTGGAAAATAAGAACCTTCCAGAAGCAGCAGCCACGATTACTATTGCATCCAAACAACAGACCACTTCAGAATTGTTCACTGCTACAACTCCGGTGCATATGTCTTCAGGTGTAGGTAGTGTTGGGGATGAAAACAGCAGTAGCAGATATACGCCATTTGCTGGCACTAACAAAGACCTTGTAGTCGACGATCGCTTAGCTCCTGCCATCTCAAATACACCAAAGGAAAACAGGGCTGACACTGAGAGACACCGCTTCTGTAAAATTCCAGGATCTGAAGGACAAAAGAGAGACCAAGGTGAAAAAAAGAATTCGGGTAATTTTATCACTTAATGCCTTTGGGTTGCTGAAAATCTTTTTTAATGAACAGCATTCATTTATTTCCTAATTAAAAACAACCGGATCAGTGTCGTACTGAAAATCCCCCAAATCCACATTCTGTGTGCAATGAAGTAAAAAGATACTCAGTGGCGGTAAATGAGTAAATTGTGTCCCTGATGGCTGAACACATTGCCAGTGTACAGAACTCAGAATGCTAGTGAAGCTGTGGTTTGTCATTGCCCTGTTGGGCCCAGCTGTTGCATCACATGACTGGCCCACAGCAGTATGTGTTGGTTCTCACAGTTTGGTAATATATGGTATTTATGGCAGCATAAATATATGCAACTTTATAATTAGCCCAAGCACTCTGATGAAACCACAAACAATACAGCATGGCCTGGCCTGACATAACTACACTGTGAGCCAAAGGAATAAACAGGTGGTTTTCATACTATGTTCTGGGAAACCTCAGGGCTCATTGTTGGCAGGGACTTGTCTACAAAGAGGGCAGTAACAGGGACCAAACTTCCCTGAAAAAACAGCTTATCAGCCACTATCATTTGTTTTCTAAAAGGTACAGCTGCAGGAGTCTTTGGTGTGCAGGGTAATGCTTAGCAGGCATTAATGCTCTGAATATTGTATGTCTATGTTAACCTGTACATGGCTTGTGAAAGAAACAGTGGGGAACCTCCTGACATTTGAGCCATTTTCGCACTAGGCTGTTATAGCGCTATGATTCCACTTTCAACATCCTATGGAATCCTGGGGTTTGCAGTTTTGAGAGGGGCTGGCCGGCCCCTCCCAAAACCGCAAACCCCAGGATTCCATAGGATGTTGAAAGTGGAATCATAGCGCTATAACAACCTAGTGTGGAAATGGCCTTGGAGTTGAGACACCCCCTTGCTCAGTCTATAAGCTGCCTTGACCTTAAACCATAACATTCCCCAGAAGTCTCTGCAATCTGCAAGCATGGCATGGCAGACATGTAGGGATCCTTAGCAGAATCTTGGCAGAGTAGTCAGAGCTTGGAAGAACTAGTCACAAAAACTTAGTTACTTCTTATTAGGGCAAGGAAGATATAGCTGTTACATTACAAGTAGGATTGACTGAGAGAGTACTTTACTCCTTTTGTGGTGTAACTATATATTTTGCATAGCTTCATAGTTATGGAGTGCAGCTTGAATAATTGGTGGAGGAGGAACATCACACAGTGCAAGTGCTGGCTTGGAATGTATTTTGCACTGCTGCCCTGTGCTCTGGCATAGGTGGAGAGCTGCATAGGTCCTCATTCAGGTTTCCAAGAAAAGTAACTAGGAAAAGATAACTGTTCTGAGAAGTTAAGGAAAATAGTTTAAAGTAAAGAGTTTTTTTAAGCAGTGCAGTTTTAACAACTAACTACTCTTTGGGGCCTTGGAACTGTAAATATAATGAAATGTTTTTTAAAATTCTAAGCTTGAGATAGTATGATACTAATGGTGTCATGGATGGTGGTATAGAGGAGATCGTTCCCACCTGGCATGTGAGAAAACTTGGAAGTTGACTGTAGATTAGAGGAAAGGTTCTATTTCAGTTCTCAAAAGGCTTCTACTTTGAATCTACCCTCAGTTGATGGGCTTGACATGTGGAAAGTTTTGGCCAGGGCAAAATTGCTTTTTGATTGATACAATATGGCAGTTCATGAGTATGAGAAAAGGCCATCCAGAACATCCTTCCATGGGGTCTTTAACCAGATGCATTTCCATGTCACTGAAAATCATTTCCTTGTGCTTCCAAATTGGTTGCTATATCAAATACAGTTCCATGATGGCCATAGGAGGAGAGGTCAATTGTTACTTGTCATACTTTTGGTCTTAGCTCATCTTATCTCAGTCATCCTCAAATCTGCTACTTAAAATGAGAGGAAAGCTCCCAGTGTTGCAGGAAAGTTACCTCCCATTGTGATTGTTAGGCACCAGAATTGAAATCTGGAGGTAGTCACCTTAGATGGCAAAGGATAGGAGATTGCAGAAAGGCACTAAAGGAGAATGCCATATACCACGCAAAATGCCAAGGTTTGTAGGTTAAGTTATAAAAATGTTTTCATGTAAGAAACTAAAACAATCCTTGTTTCAGTTTGGTGCAGAGTGAAATTGTTAGAATCTTCCTTGGCCAGAGTTTTCACTGGCAACACAAATATCTTTCTTTTGCTTTCTCTTTTGCACAGACATGATGAACTGGAGACAATGTTTACTCATTTAATCTTTAACTTTTAAATATCGCTGTTGGATGCCAGCCACCATTTCAGAGAAACATGTTTTGTTATTGTGTGTCTTTTAGGTCTTTTGTGACATGTGGTGACCCTAAAGTGAACTTATCATGGGGCTTTTCTGGCAAGATTTGTTCTGAGGAGGTTTGTCATTGCCTTCCTCTTAGGCTGAGAGAGTGTGACACCCCCAAAGACACCTGGTGGGTTTCCATGGCTTAGTGTTCCATGGCCAAGACTAATCTTCCAGAGTCCTAGTCCAACACTCGAACCACTACACCAGGGCTTTCCAAATGGTGTGTTGTGACACATTAGTGTGTTGCCTGTAGTGTATTGGTGTGTCACCTCCTCGGCCAAGAAAGACCTCCCCGCCAACTTGAGCCTGGCCTGCTGTCATTGCTCTTGTTGGGGCCTTTTCCTGGCAAGAGCGACAGCAGTGGGCAAGGACTGAGTGGGTGGGGGCTGCCTTTCTCCTTGCTTTTGCTCTCGTTGGAACCTTTCCCCAGTAAGAGCGATGGCAGGACCAGGACCATGGGGAGGGAACTGCCTTTCCCCACCCTAGATGGGCCTCTGGGTACAGCACATGCCTGATCATTTGGAAAGAGTGGAAGTGAATGTGAAAAGACCTGGGAGCTCTGTAGGTGTGTGCCATGAGGGATTGTTCTCTCGTTTTATCACTGAGAGAATGGAGTGCAGTGATCTTCTTATTTAGTTACTTACACTGCAGTTGAATTACCCCTAAAATGGATAAGTTTCTGATTAAGAAAAAAAAAAAAGCTGGTGAAGATGACATTTACAATGAACAAAATGTAGCAGCTGTAGAGGAAACCACTCAAGAATCAAGTGCTAATGATCTGTATTAGTACCTAAGTCAGTTTAACCTCCGGTTTGCTAATAAAACTGAATTACTGTGTCATGAAATGATGCATGTCTAAAAAGTGTGTCACCAACATGAAAAGTATGGAAAGCTCTGTGTGACTACACCATGCTGGCTCTCACAACACACTGGGTGTCTCAGATAGTGATACACAAAATGTTTTTGCAGCCACTCACCATCCCACTTTTCTGTTGCCTTTGCCAGTGAGAACCATGCCACCAAACTTTGGTGCAGCCATCAAGCTACCCTCTTTTTCAGCTACCTTTTCCTTCCAGAAAGGAATGAGAAGCTCTAACATGTCAGGCTGCAGAGCTCTGTGGTGAAGAAGGGCACCATGGCATCCATCTGAATCATAGGGAGCTATCTCTCTGAACCATAGAATGCCACCATAGTTGGCCCCCTTTTTTGACAGTAACTGCCAAAGCGTGGTGAAAACCTCAAAAGTGCTGGTTGAACTCAGTGTAATGGCAGCTAGATTTGGATGGCAGAACTGTACCTACAGTAGTCTTGGGGACCAAGTATGGCTTCTTGAACCCACAAAATAGTTTCCACTGTTCTAAGATGTGTGCTACCATAAGTTTGTTCCAAAGGGTATTTCTTCAGAAATACTGCTTTTACCCATAAATGATTGTCTGCAAATTTAATCAATAGATTAAGTGACTAAAACAAGTATGATTAATCGATGATTATGATGTTCTCAGCTGGGTTGTGGTCCTACTGTTAACATAAATAGCACAACAGTGGTTAAGTCTTTTGTGAAAGTGCTTGAGGATTCATGTCCTGGCTTTTCACAGGCTTTGACGATGCTTAATTCAGTGTGGAATATGAATGTTAGGCGCCTCCTGTGCTGTAATTAAGAAAACCACAATCCTTTCTAGAGGGTTGTATAATTCACCACAATGAGCTGCAGGGGCTCACTGAGAGAGACACAAGAGCCTCATGCAAATAAGCACATTTTAATGATACTTTAAGTATAATCTTAGGGATTCCTATGGCTACACTCACTGACCCAAAGGATGATGATGGTTATCATGATGCTCATGCCATCTATTCATGCATGCATTTATTAATAAGGTTTGAGAATGCATATTTTGCTTTGGAATTTTCAAGTGTTAGATTTAAAGCTATATGGATTACTTGTAGGCAGAATGAAAGTAGAAATGGTTGGAAAGCACTGGGCATTTCAGAAACAGGATGAAATTTATATCATGTTGTCCAGATGTTGGCTTGACTGTGTTGGCAGATGGAAAATGTAGTCCAAAAACATCTGGAGGGCTGCATGTTTCCCATGCTGTACATGGTGCTTTGTCCAGTATCAGAAGACCAACCACAATGGAAGATGCTTGTCACAAGGATTTGCCTTATGGGTCTCACATTCCTTCTGTGTGAGTGAAGGCACTTCTGTTTATGCAAAGGAGAACCACTGAGTGCTTCCTTCTTTGGATGTATTCTCCAAAGGCCTCTAGCTTTCTAAAGCCATTTTTCAAGTGTAGGATGTGTGAGGAGAGTGGGAACTGGCAACCCACCTGCCCTCTGCTTGTGCAACCCTCTGCCCAGTTCCCTCTGCTTGTGCAGTATGATCTTTGGATCCAGTCCTATGTCATTTGGTGTAATCTTAAGAGTACTGCATATATGAAATTTAACCTTGCTGTTACCCTAAGGATATCCTTGAAATGGTTCCCAGTTTTGGTCTCAGTCTCAGATTCTAATCCTCTTATTTCTAGCCATTATTGACAGTGGTTGGGGATGATGGAGGCTTTGGTCCAGCAACATCTTGGGGTCCCATGGCTGGGAACTGTTAGATTCATTCATTCCTAGGAAACACAGTTCTCAGTTCTCAAGCTTTGGAGTGAACTATACCACTTCAGATTATAGGTAGGGGATATAGTACTTTTAAATTATCCCCACACTCCATAATGGAGGGGAAAAGAAACCCCACATCCTAACACAGAACAGAGAGCGCTCTGTTCCTTGCTATGCTATTGTTCTTTTTGCACAGACATTTATTTGTAGAAAAAAATTAACAACAAAGGGAGGTATTTAGAAAAATACTATCCTACCTGCAGCTTACAGTGATCCCATCTATTCTGCTACATAAGGAGACTCCCACTTCATTTCCACTTCATTCTCCTATCTGGGTAGATGAGGCTTTATTCTTGGATCGTGCTTTGTCTGGATAGTCAAATTCAATGCGACTTTAACACTGGAGAAGCAATTAATGCATTGTAAAGTTGTTTGCTAAAAATAAAAAAGTAGCATCTACTGGAGGTGTTCCTTCTGATAAAAATAGCAGCTTGTAGAAAGAGAATTTAATTGAAACAGTAGCAATTAACTGTTAAACTCTTCCCTTCAACCTCCAGTGGTTTCACTGTTGTTCTCCATCACATTGTTTGGGCCTGGTCTGAGACATTTTGCTGCTTGAGGACATCCTATGTTCAGAAGATGATCAAACTGCAACTTGATGCAACATTGGTGATAGCATCTTATCCTTCTCCCCTTCCTGAGGGGAATACATGCCAGTAGCTGAGAAGACACAGGACTGGCCATGTATGGTTCACTGCTGCTTCTCACCCCAGGCATCTGTCGTCTGAAGCAGCTTTCTTGCTCTGACTAATGGTAGGACCGGCCCAACCACTGCTGCTGCTATGATGATGATGATGATGATGATGATGATGATGATGTGATGATTTCAAAGAAAACAATAGTACCAACCCAACTGACATCTTGTACCAGTTGTACACATAATTATACCAACCCAATTAACATCTTGCCTAGTTTTATCGTCTTTTTCTGTGTATAAATATGATACAGTATATACTTGAACCTAATTTTATTTTATCATGTGGCTACTTGGAATATTTCATTCAATTTCTGAGATGGAGATCTATTTACTCATTGATTCATTTAAACATTTTAAAATCATCCTTTCTCCTTATGGTTGACCATACTGTCCACAAATATAAAAATATAGCTGAAACAATAAAAACTCCAAAGTATGTCACTGAAATAAAAATAAGCAGCCAAAATAATAAAAGCTGATGAATCAAACAGATTAAAATACCTCAACAAACAAAAACCAAACATCCTGCACTAGTGGAAGCCAATTGTTCCACTGTCAGTGGAGCAGAGAATCTATTCTGGATTTTAGTGCCAAGGCCTTGCACTGATTTGAGTGATAGGATAACCGTTTTGGATAGGTTGTTTAAAGTTCAGACTAAAACTGAGAGCAGATTCTCCACCCCACTGACATTATAATCACCCAATCTAGGCAGGCTGGCACCAAAACAACTGCAGTGCTGGTGCCGCCCCATGTGGCATCCCCACCAGCATTTCACAGATGAAAGCTGGGATAAGTGTGGCCACCTATGTATCATCAAGATGGCAAAAGTTATTGAAGAAAAATACACAGGCTGAAAGAGACTGCAGAAGTTTGCTTTTACTTGAGCCTGCTAAGACGGACAACATTCCTCTCCTCCTTTCACTCCCCCCCCCGAGTTAACTGAGTGCAAATTACTTTTGCACTTTAAACTCAGCTTGCAGCAACTGAAGTAAGTTGAGGACAATGAGGGAAAGTGGGAGGAGGAGAGAGAATCTGGAGCATTTTAAAGGCAACTGAAAAAGTGAGATGAAAGAGGGTTAACAGGGATTCTCCCTGAGCTTTGGGACAATTGGAGGGTATGCTTGGGTATTCCATTGTTGAAGCTGTCTAGCTGCAAAGGCTTGCTCTCCCTTGGTGACAAATAGCAGTAGATCTGAGGTACTTGGAGAAGACCCTTCTCTTAGAATCTTAAATCACAATCAATCTGAATGTATAAAGATATTCACAAGTTTTGTCGGTTTCTCAGGATAAGCACTATTACTTTAATTTAAGTTTGGACATAAATAGATGTGATATTATTTGAAGATATTCTTCTCTTTTCTCCTAGGTGTCCCAAGGCAGGCAAGAAGGAAAGGACAGCTGCGTTTTGGGTGGATACCAGACAAGAAATAACAGCAGAAAGAGGAGATTCTGGATCCAAGGCTGACCACAGGGAGCTAGTGTTCCAGGGCCAGACAGAAGAACTTGGTGGGTTTAATAATTCTTCTTGTCCAAGAGGTAACAAAGGTGAAAAAGGTGATGCTGGGAACTCTGGTCCCATAGGTCTTCCGGGACCAAAGGGAGACAAAGGAGAATATGGAGAATCAGGTCCAAAAGGTGACCCTGGACTGAAAGGAGATCCTGGAGAGAAAGGAGAAAGAGGCCCACCTGGTAAGAAAGGGGAGAAAGGCTCATCAGGGGTCCAAGGAGTTCCTGGTATAAAAGGTGATGCAGGACCCCAGGGAAAAGAGGGACTTCCTGGCCAGCAGGGGCCACCAGGACCTTCAGGCCGAAGAGGAGAAAAGGGGCAAAAGGGGGACTGCAGAGCTGTTGAACCCACAGCATTTTCAGTGGCTCTTCAGAAAAGGCGAAGCTTCCCTTTGCCAGGATCCCCAGTGAAATTTGAAAAAGTTTTTTTGAATGAAAATGAAGCCTATCATGATGAATCAGGCATATTTACTACCAGTGTGGGAGGCATCTATTTTTTCAGCTATCATCTGAGTGTTTCCAGGAAGGCAGTGAGGATTGGGCTTTTCCAGAATGGCCAAAGAATTCTGCAGGTGTCAAGTGTAAGGCAGTCCCCACAGAATGTTGGCCAGGTTTCTGGCTCTGTGTTGGTTCATCTTTCTGAAGATGATGAAATCTGGCTTCAGATCCTGAATGCCTCTCAGAATGGCTTGGTGGCTGATGAAACCACAGATTCTGTATTTTCAGGGTTCTTGTTATACCCGGACTAATAACATGAAAATGAAATAATCATTAATATTAATAGTAATAAAAGCCTAAATCCAATTGCTAGTTCAACCAAAGTAGAACTATGAATCAATGGAATTTTCATAAGTATTATTTTACCATTCAGCAACTGATTCAATGAAATCTATTCTAGTAAAGATTAAAATTGTATTTAGTTGAAAATATCAAACATTTATCAAATTCTGACACAGATTGCATTATTTCAAAAATTTTCTTAATGTATCAAATCACACTCTTATATATAGTGCAACTACTGTTTTCCATGTTTAAAAATCTATTGTATCTTTTCAGATTTATTGCTATAAAGGACTGAATGGTAGACCAGCAGTAGCCAATTATAATAATTGTATCATTAGCTTAGAAAATGTGGAGTGATCTGATAATCTCAAACTGGAAAATCTGAAATAAAACCATATGATTGGACTGGACAGAGCAAGAATCATGCAGCAGCCATCAAATTTAATAGCTGACCTTTAGCCGGTTTCCAGGGCTTAGCCTACCTTACCTCATAAGATTGTTGTGAGGAGAAGCTATGCTTTTACCTTGTGCTCCCTTCTTTAAAGGTAGAATATAAAAGTAAATAGATATATGAAAGCAAATTGCCCAAGAGTTCAGTTAAGCTTGCTAACTCTGCAAATGAAGCAAGCTTTGTTATCTTCCTTGCATGTCTGTTGAAAGAACTTGATTCTAAGTCAGATGTAATTTTTGAGTTTGGAGAAACACTTTGGGGGACTGTGACTCTTAGAAACTGCTCAGTCTGCACAGCCACTGGTTATATGGGATGGGAGGTTAAGTAGTCTAAAAAAGTAACTTCTCCAAGTTCTACATAAGACCCTGCAAACTCAGGATTAGCTCGCTGTTCACTTAACTCTTTTTCTACCAAGTTAAATTTCTAGTGCCTAGATCTAAAGATGCAGATTAAAAGGATCTAATCTGTATTGTTTGTCCATTTTCAAAACAGAGCATGATGTTAAATAATTTGAGACCATTCTCCAGCCAAAGTTAAGTATTTTTTCATAACCCATTGGCCTAAATCCAATGAATCAATGTGGACTTAAGAAGTTTCCACTGATTCTGTGGATCTGCTCTAGCTGGAACTAGCAATCAAATTTAGGCCATTGATTTTTATTTGAGAGCTAAACATGCACTTACCAGCACAATTGGCAAGGGGGAAGTAAGTCTCACTGAAGATTGTTGAGCGAGCAACTGTGCAGTAACATTGGTTCAACCCATAATGTTTTAAATCAATTGTTGCAGGATCTCTGTTCAGACAACACATTGCAACATACATGTAGTTGGGAAGGGGGTCACCCATTCTTGTAGTGGTGACTAAGTTGTGAGAAGAATCAGATCACTCCAACTGGTCCTGTCCCCTGCTTTGATGCTTACTTTGGAAGTGACATTCCTCTTTAGAAGACTGGAGTGTGGGAGATCCAGGTTCAAGATCCACTTAGCCATGAAACTCATTGGGAGACCTGAGGCTAGTTGTACACTCTTTCTTTCTCTCTTTCTCTCAGTCTAACCTACCTCAAAGAGTTGTTGTGAGGGCAATGTCAAAGGCTGGGCATAAAAGCAACTAGAATATGTGTGAGGGAGGGTGAAAATACATCCCCCTCCCTCATCATAGGAATGCGGTGGGTTAAATGTTTGCAACAATGAACCAGTTACTCTGCTAAGCTGGGCCAGATTATGACATACTGACAGCATAAACTAGAGTAGGAATTGATGGCATACAGACCCTGAGCCCCTCCATGACCTCTTGAAAAATAAGTGGGCCCTGAGGAGCTTCCAGGGGACATGACTCTTCACTTTATGGCTGTTTAGGGTTTCCTTTGATTAAACCAACCCATCAGTAAAGTGGTCTTCCTTTTTAGTACTCCCTTACATTTTACCCACATTGTAATCTTTTTGAATGAGTCACGTCCTCTCACAATATGTCCAAAATACAATAGCCTAAATTTAGTCATTTGGCTTTAGGATAGATTTGCTCTCAGGTCCATTTATTTGTCTTTTTGGCACTCTTTGGTGCAGAACTCCCCTGCAGCTCTGAATTTCAGATGCATTGCTTCCCTTTCTGTCCACTTTCTTACTCGTGCATAAATCCAGCCATGGGAGCCATGCAAGTAAAAGGTACAAAAGTTTCCCTCCAAAAATTACCAACCAAAACAGGGAGGGTGTGCTCCAGGTGCAGATGATGAGGTTGAGAGTGAGGGGACAGGACCAGTAGGGTAGGTGTGGTGGTAGGGCTACAAGATAATTTTGTTGATTTTTTTTCTTCTAAACTGAGTTACTGAATTACTTTCAGTGATGGCTATTGGCTTCCATGTTGATAGGATGGTGGATCCATTCAGAATCTGAACTCTAATGGAGCTCTTCAAGGTGATGAATCCTATCTCCAAAATAGTTTCAGCACCTTGCTCAATTCTTTTAAACTTGAGACTACAATCCAGAGTAAATTCACTGTCATGAGGACATGGGGGCCAACAGCTGTCACTGACTATGGTGTGATAGTTTATGATTACTCACATGAAACTTGTTTTTGAAATGCAAGTAGTGAAACAACCCTTGAAAGAGAGCCTTTTCAGCTAGGTCCACCCCCCTGCCCCCAATTTATTCATTCTCTGTGTCCAAAACAAAATTTTGTTACAGAGAAGAAGTGTGATTCCAAGACATGGCTGAAAACTTCTAATGGTCTTTTTCCCATGCTTCCCCAACACATTCCAATAAGGCAAAGAAGCAAGCTCCAGGGATTGCAACTTGCAGTCCCCTGTCAACTGAGATAATTGATTGCTTTCTTGGAGTTGAAAATCCTGACTTTGTTACATTTTAGCAAAACTGTGATGTATTTTTGTTATACTTATGCAAAAAACCCTTTTTCTCTTGTTAATGCATCTATGTTGATGGACAAGATAGTCACAAAAATAATAAAATCTTATCACAAGTTACAGCCTTTGAAATCTGCACTTACTCTGCTGTTATCTCACATGTGTTTCAGTTCTTGGTTATCAGAGAGCCCTCCCAATATGCTTGGCCACACACATTTCAGTTTTTGTCTGTGAAATGTTGGAGAGCATGAAATCTAAGTGCCAGATTCCCCAGTGTCAGGGACACCGTTTAGTGCCATAGAGCCTAGGGTCCTGACATATCAATCCCCCACAGCATGGCCATCCCCATCTTGTCTGTCAGGGCAGGAGCTGAAGGTGAGGCGGATAGCAGCAAGAAGTCATTATTTGAAGGTCTCTGAGAGAATCTTCAGACAAAAAGAAAAGTCTCTGAAAGTCCCAGTTTTTGCTCCTGTACAAACCAATTTTATTTGGAAGATCTACATAATGTTTACATAATTTCAGGGAACTCCTGAAATTATCAGGGACTTTTTGTTCCCATTTCCCAAGTAGTTTAAACTAACCTTCTATTTCCCAAAATGAAATGTACCTATCCATGGCTATCTGTTTGTGTTATACTGGAACTAGCTATGATGGCTTCTATCAAGAAACATAGCATTTTTTTTTTTTTTGGAACCCAGAATCAACAGAGATCAAGCCAGTGTAGGAGGAATACTAGCAATAAAAGAAACAATCCTAATGCCTAGTGTAATGTTGCTAAGTCCTTTAACAATTTGATTATAACAGCTGAATAATAATTAAAAAGGGCTGAGTGGAAATAGGTAAAAGTTTCTGAAATGTTGCCTGAGTCCAGATATGACATGCAATCAGTGGAGGGTGAAGAGGAAGAGCATAAGAGAAGGATGGGTGAGGGAAGCCCAGGATATTTCAAGAAAGAGTTTTGATGGAATACAATGAATATTCAGGTGAAATAAAAACAAAAAGATCTGGAAAGTCTCAGTACCTCCAGGAACTTCTTTCCTTTCTGAACAGGTCCTTGGAAAAACCGGGACATTTTAAAAGCAGTTGAAAAAGTGTGATAGTGGAGGATTAATCAAAACTGCCCTTGCCAAACTGGGACAATCTGAAGTTATAAGAACTGGAACTACTCATATGGAAATCTCATATCCTCCAACTGTCCCAGTGTTGCTTTCTCTGGCCAAGGAACCCTATTTGTGCTCATACTCTTCATGGATGAATACCAATCTCTCTCAGAAGTATTTGGAAAGTTCTAACTCCCCAAATTTCTCCATCAGTACAGTATATATAATGCTGTTCAGGCACTGATGGGAGAGAGAGAGCTACTGGTCACATCCTCAGCCCCAATCAACATCTTCTGGGATACTTGTATTGTCTGAATAGGTTCTGCAGGAAATTCTTGCCTACATTGATTCTTAGCTGGTTATCCCAACCTGAAATCCTCCAGACCTGTTGGACTAGAAGTAATACGTTCCCAATGTGTAAGATTCCCATCATTCTCAGTATGAGCTTTGTAGTCAGAGCTGAAGTTAGAGGTTGGCAATAGTAGGGACTCACCAAGGGTCTCGTGGTTCATCTGGGCCCACTGCTGATCCTACCAACCCTGCTCCATCCTGTGCTCATCCCAGAAGGCCTCCTACACCTTTTTATACTACTCAGAACAGTAATTTGTATGTGTGTGCATTGTAGGTGGTTGTGGCAGGAAAGAAGAGGAAGAGATGGAGAGTGGAAAGATAGCAGAAGAGATAGAATCATAAAACCATGGAACCATAGAGTTTAGGGGACCACAAGTGCCATCTAGTCTAACCTGCTGACATGCAAGAATATATTCTTGAAAGATGCCCATCCAACCTCTTTTTAAAGACCTCCAAAGAACATGAGTCCATTACCCTTTGAATCAACCTATTTCAGTGTCAAACAGGTCTTACAGTAAAGAAGTTCTTTGCAATGTATAGCTGAAATCTCTTTTCTTGTAATTTGAAACCATAGATTCATGTTCTATTCTCTGGAACAGCAGAAATCAAACTCATTGTGTCTTTTGAAGACATCCCTTCAGGTATTTAAAGATGACTACCATGTCATCTGTCAGTGCTTTCCTATCTAAGCAAAACATGCCCATCTCCCTAAGTCATTTTTCATAAGCTTGGTTTCCAAATCTTTGATCATCTTGGTCACTCTTGCCTAGGCATGTTCCAGATGCTTCATTGCAGCAATGGGACTGCCCCATGAACAGTAGCTCTCCCAGATATGAAGTCATGGGTGCCAACATTTTGGTTTGGACTGGCTATCTTGGCATAGCTAGACAGTTACTTCAAGAGTTTCAGTCCTTTCAAGAGTTTTTGGCTCTGACACCAGTCCAAGAAGTCAATTATTTTTATCTTGATTTTCTCAGTTTGCTCAAGGTCTAATTTTTGTGCAACTTCTGTTACTGTCCAAAATAGTCTTTCCCTTTGCGAAGCTAAGCACACATACAAAATGAGCACAACAGGATAGTCTGATTGATCACAAAGAAACAAACATACCAAATGCTAGACTATAGACCAAGGCAATTTATCATATTTTCCAATACTGGATATTTTATAAAAATGCACAAAATCCATTCCCAAGAAATCATAAACTTTCTCCTAGATTGGCTCCTCTTCCCCACAAATCCCATGATTGCTTAGTGGCTTACATCAAGGAAACAAATTCTGAAACCTTCCCATTGACTGTGCAAGTATGAATTGAGTTGGGATTTGTATACTTGTGTATGGACAGCTTTAATTTAGAACCACGGGGACAGGGTACACTTTAAGGAGAGCAGCTATCAAGCCAAAAATAAGCTGTAAGATGAAAATGACGCTGTACTGCACATTCCTATTTAATGACTCATATAAATGAAGTAAAGCAATGAAAAACAATCAATGCAAGGAACACTGCAACTCAGCCTAATGTCAAAAATATGTGTTGCCCTTTATAACTATCCAGTTCTGGACATAATTATATACTTTCCCCTCTTCTATATAGTCACAGTGTAAGTAATTCAGAAGAAATATATTAGGAAAAAAATAGTGCTAGCCAAGAAATTAAATCTAGATGTTGTGCTTAGAAACAGTTGGTAACTTTGTTGATGCATAACTAACATTTAAACTTTTGGATTCAAAGTGTGCATCCTAATTAGGATGCCATTAATTGAACCCTGATAAGCAATTTCCTTACAAATTGCAAGTGCAAATTGCCCTTTTGTAACAACATTGCATTTTTGGGGGGTGCCTATTATTATATTTCACTTTGTTTCCAGTTTTTTGGATGTGAGGCTATTAACAAAAATAGATTCCTCCTTCTCTTAATTCAGTGGATTTATCATTGTGAACAATAAATGAAAGGCAGCACAGACTTTATTGGTTTCATACTGTTTATAGCTACTTACAATGGGGTGTAATTAGAAGCATTTAGACTGTACAGACATTAAAAGGAAATTGTTATCCATACATTACTGGCTGATCATTTAACAGGAGCTTGGTCTTAAAGTAGGCCATTTGCTGAAGATATTATTATGTACTAAGATAATATAACAGGAGGTGCTCAGTTTTTGGTAGTCCTATAGTGAATATGGAAAAAAAAATTGGCCATCACAAAACATCACGGTTACTGTCAAGGCTCTGGGAGTAGAGGAAATTGCTTCCAGCTGCTGCTACCAGTTTTTCCATCCTGTTGGGCTGGGGAACTTCCAGGCTTTATAGAATATCCATGAGAGTGCAAAGTCCAAACCACTCTCATTTTTCTCTGTGTCTCAAGCAAACATTTTACTCAGTAGCAATGAGACAAAAAGACATCAGCAACAGCAATAAATTTTATTTCTTACCTGCCTCTTCCCAGGGCTCGAGGTAGGGTACGACACAGGCCATTTCCGCACAGGGCGAGGGAATTGCCCCGTGCTGCTACTTACCAGATCTTCTGGATCCCTGGTCCAGTCCAGGCTGCTCAAGAGCAGTGCGTGCTCGTCGCTCCGCACTGCTCCGGCGTTAAAAATGGCGGCTTCCAGTTGGTCGAGGGTCTTGACCAATCACTGAAGCTCACCAGCCTAAAGCCCGCCCCGGCAGATCGCAGGCTGAGGTGCCGGATCTACATTAAATAGCTGAGGTGCGGATCTACATTAAATAGTCTGGTCCCAGTCCACTCCCAGGTGCAGATGTCCCCCCAGAGGATGGACTGCACCGTTTCAAATACCCCATGCGGAAATGGCCAAAGATTAAAATAAATCTGAAAATATATAAAACACATAAAACCATTTAAAATGCACTAATTTAAAATTCAGTTAAAAATTGACTAGATAGGCCTGTCGAAAGAGATAGATCTTTAGTATTTTTTTTAAAATCCAGACAGTGTTTTTCCCTGTTGAATCTCTTACAGCAGGTCTAGGGGCGGCTGACAAAAAGGTCCTTTGGGTGACCATTACCAATCTAGTCCTGGCTGGTTTAAGTGAATGGCCCCCAGTGTATGGAGCGGATTGTATGGGACGAGCTGATTCTGCAGGTAACTTGGATGCATAATATGTGGGGCTTTAAAGGTAATAATCAACACTTCGTACTTTTCCCAGAAACTAAATGACGGTCAGTGGAGTGATTTTAATATTGGGGTGATACCAAGGTGCAGATTCGGCTTAAGGTTTTACAGAAGGGGAAGATGGAACCTAGAGATATGAAGGCCTGAAAAAGAAAAAGGAAAAATTAAGAAAAAACCTGTCCCCCCCCATTTTTTTCCTGAAGCCTTTTTTGTTTTTTCCCAAAAACTGGAAAAATTGAAAAATGGAAGAAAATCAATTATGGAATGTTTTATTTTAGCATGAGAAGACTGAAACTGATACTGATAACTATAGTTCAGAAAATGAGTCTGATTAAATCTTCCTCCCTCCTTCCTCCCTTCTGCACACTTCTGCCCCTCAATTCTTTTTTTGGGAATGAGCGCTTTATGTCTATTTGATACTGTGGAGAGGAAATATAAATAACTTTCTTTGTTACTAATGTTGATGGTTTCTTCTGGTTTTTTAAAAATTCTTTTTTTGCCTGCTCCACATAAACTAGTAAAACCAAAGAGGTTCCACACAGTTCAGGAGATTGTTGCTCCATTTGTTACCAAAAAAAAAGTATATTCCATTTGTAATAACTGTTTGAATACACTGTATTTTTAATGTACCAATTGTGATAGTTTTATGCCAAATCATATTGTACATAGTCACATTTTATGTTCCTAAAGTAACAGAGTGACTTTCAATCTATAAAAAATGCTAACTTTGAATTTTTTCAATTTTTCTGAAAATTTCCATTTTTTCCCACTGAAAAAACCTGGAATAAAATGAGGCTTCAAAATTTTCAGAAATTTTACATCTTTAGTGGAGCCCATGGGTTGCAATCTTGTCCCTGAATCCCTCTTCACAATCACCTGAAATCCCCCACTGTTACCGCAAAGCTGTTTGAACTCACACATTTAAAAAAAAATGTATGATTTTTTTGGATGAAAATTGCCTAAACATCACAGCCTAACCTCCCTAAGACACGCAAACAAAACCCCAAATCCTGCTCAGAAGGTCTCATTCCCCCTCCAATAACTTCTTTTCCCTTTGTTTCTCCTTCAAAATGGTAATAAGAAATGATATGATGTCATTTCTGACTGCTGTTTTGCAAGAGAGATGGAAGGAAAACAAGCAATTTTGATGTGTTCAGTTGGTGGTGCAGCCTGTGGAAGAATTGGGGGTGGTGTTGGAAAATTGCTCCTCTCCCCCTGCATTTGTCCATCCCTGCTTTATGGAACAGCCAGTATATACAGTATTTCAAAAGAGAGATGTGTTACAGTGCAGGAGAAAAGACAAGAGTGTGGAAAAGGCACATCAAACAGAAGAAAACATAAATACATCCCTTTTTCTATGTACTGAATAGGACCCAGGATCAAAACAGCACAAAGATATGGGTCCAAGCAGAAGTACGAAAACAGGTTCCGTTGCAGGGGTGGAAACCATGGGGTGCGAGGTAAAATGAGGTCACTGCTCTCCAAATAATAATTCTGCCCCCACAATGGAATTTTCCTCCAGTCTCCAAATTTCTATCATTGCAGAAAGTGAGACACTGAAAATTTTTCATACCTTATGATAGCTGTGTTTGCATTCTCATCGTCACTTTGTCTCTTCTTTGGATGACTAAACCATATTTCTAAATGCTTACTTCAAGTTTTAAATTACTACAATGCTAGTTACTGCAGTACTTATGGGGGAGGGAGTAATGCTCTCATTTTGCTATATCACTGCAGTGCCCCAGCTTTTGTACACAAGAAAAGACAAACTTTAACTAGCCCATCACAACTTGAGTAGCCATGATAATAACATGTTGTGTAGCTGTATGAGGTAGCACACTCTTCTGAGGCAGAGATGTACCTGTTACCTTGTGAACACAGCAAAACATGGCTGGACCAATAAGACCTTTATTTTATCCTTATAATCTTAGCCAGGACTTATCACAAGCGTGGCTAGTATTTTTGTTTGGCTTTCATGGAAAATGGGAGAATTTTCTAGAACACTTAAAAACAAGGGTTTTAACCATCACAAAGAGATCTTGATTTCTATGTGGTCAATAGTAGAATATCCTCCAACTGTCTCCATTTCTCAGGTGCAGTCCCAATTAATTCTTTGTCATCCCATTCTCTCAGCTGCTTTTAAAATGTCCCAGTTTCTCTTTTTTCCTCCCACTTTCCCCCTCAACTTACCTCAGTTACTGCAAAGTGGATTCAGAGTGCAAAAGTGGTTTGCACTGAGTTAACTTAGGAAAAGGGAAGAGGTGAAGAGGGGCAGAATCTTGCCCTTCCTAGTAGACTCAGGAAAAAGCAAACTGATGCAGCCTTACTTGTATGTTCTTCATTAATAACTTTTGCTGTTTTAAACATAATCTGATATTCCTTGGCCATGCATATTCCTTTTCATCTGTAAAACACTGAAGGGTATGTAGTAAGGGAGGGTATATAGCAAAAATGCCCTGGGTAGTACAACTTCCAGGGTATTAAGAAAAGAAAGAAAGAAACTTTAGCCAAGGCAATGAACAGAAAGCTAAGTTTCAGCCAGACTTTTTGTTTCCCCCAGAGACTAAGAAGAGGCATGGATTACGCCTCCAAATTCAATTTTCTTCCATCTCAGAGGCTACTTTTGATGAGCAAAAATATAAAGAAAATATAAAGCATTTCTCCCCTAGGGGAAAAACAGAACATTCCACTCAGCTAGTTCAAGTTTTGCACAAGTGTAGATCATTTTAGAGCCAGCTTATTGCATTTTTTAGTTTCTTCGTCAAGAAAATCTCTGTCTGGGCACTTATGTGAGGGAATGTACCCATATCTGCACTGGCTCTGTGGACATTTGCATACTCACTACAGTGGATAGAATGTGGTTTTTAAGAATCACTGGCCCCACCATAGGGACAGCTGTCCATGTGGCAGATCTTGAGGGACAGAGGTAGACGGTGGTAGACAGAAGAGCTATGCAGGCTTGCTCATACCCTCTAAATTACCTTATGGACATCAGATGTGATGGTCCCATTGCCAGAACTGAAAAAAGAGGGAATGATCATTTGGGATGACTTCTGTATTTTGAAAAGCAAGAAGTTGTGTCTGGTGGCTTCCACTTTAGTGGTGAATCTATCATATAGATCCAGAACTCTGGAAGCTTCTCAGAAGTTTGGAATGAAATCTGGAGTGGATTTACTAATGCACTGACATGGGTGCCACCACTCACAGGTAAAGGCAGAGTGGGGCCACATTATCTCGGGCAGCATAGTGTTTTGGTTGACCCTGGATCTTAGCTAATTAGGCTGATTATACTTAACTGCTTCCTCATGACCTGGAATTTTGGTTTGGATCCCTGGTTTTCTAATCTGGTTCAGCCAATTGTGTTTAGAAACCTTCCTCCAGCTTTAACCAAGAAAAAGCCTAATGCAGAGCCGGCATGCCTGGGCAGAGCCCTAAAAGAGGTTAGGATTGAACAGATCCCCTGTTAGCCTCACAATATCCTCTAGGTTTTTTTTAAGCCATGAACCTATACTATCAGTCTTCTTGTTTGAAATCCAATCGTTCTTTTCTCCATGAGCATTTTTCTCAGAAATGAGGAATGGGCAACATGTGTCACGTGCTCTGCATACATCCTTGTGTCCTTTTGTAGCCCTGCCCACTGTCCCCAAGGGCATTGTGTCAGTGCTCCCATTGCCACTAGTACAATGGCTTCGGCTGCCAAAACGTTGATGTGAAAAGTGTAGAAGTTAGAAGCTTCATTCTGCTTTTAAACAAGGTGGATCGCAAGTCCTGTAATCAGTACAACTTGTCCTGATTACAAGTTGATATATTCCTGGAAGCCCAAATCTATTTATAAACCAGAAGTATTGAAAGAGTGTGTCATGTTTAAAGGCCAAATGGAAAGGAGAAGCACTGTTTATTGCACTGCTGTGCCACTGAATTCTGGCATCAATATAATAACTAACAGCATGGCATGGTCCATTGTGGGTTCCAGGGGATGTCTCCCCAGGACCATTGTCATAATTTGTGAAAGGTTTGATTTAAAAGACTACCAGTCTCCCACATTTCCAACATAGCCTGTCAAGGTATGGTGATTCATACTGGCCATGGCTCAAAGACAGAGTAGGGAGGTCAGTTCCAAGTTCACTTGAAGAGTTGCCACTGACTCATAATCCCACACTAAAACTTACAACAGCAACAAATGTGTCTGCGGGCTTGGAATATAGTTATGGCTATTATAGTGTATCTACATCCCAACACATCCTTGAAGTGACAACTAGTTTTGCTTCTGCTTCAGCTGATGAGAGAAAATCAATAAAGCATAATTCTGATGCTGTTCATATGGGCAAGCATTCCATGTGTAATTGAAGAAAAAAACAATGTGAAAATGCTTTAACTTGAATATTGAGTTCTAGGAAGAGTACTAAAAGTGGATGACCTTTAAAATTGTTTGCACAGTGGAAGCACAAATGCACATGAAGAGGTTAGCAGAAGGTCAGGAGAAAGGCAAAATTGACATCAATGCAGTTGGAATGACATCTGGAATTCTGCATTAAAGAATGTAGAAGGTGGAACTTGGGGGTCCATTTTGCTTACGTTAACAGTTTTGACAGTTTGTGGAAATGAGATGACCATAAAGTTGTGAAACATGGTGTGGAATGATGACTAGAGTATCAGTTCTTGACCTGGGAAGACCTGGATTCAAAGCCCCACTTAACTTACAGAAACTTGCTAGATGATCTTGGAGAAGTCATCATTTTTAACTCTCATCTACTTTGTGATGATAAAATGGAGAAAAAGAGTCATTCACATCTCCAAAAGCTCTTTGAGAAAGCATAGGTTTTAAAAAATTCTAGGGGACAGTAGTGGTAGGAAAAGATAGTTAAGGTTACCTGAAATATGGACCATTTCTGCACGGGGTGAGGAAATCGCCCCGTGCTGGTACTTACCGGACTTCTTTGCTCCACGCTTGGGTCCAGGCTGGGCCGGAGCAGTGTGTGGCCGCCGCTCTGCACTGCTCTGGGGATGAAAATGGTGGCTTCTGGTTGGTCGAGGCTCTCCACTAACCGCTGAAGCTCGCCAGCCTAAAGCCCGCCCCTGGCAGATCACAGGCTTGCACTGGTGTGAGTCTGCAAATCTGCACCGGAGCGCGGGATTGGAGTGGCGCGCTCCGTGCTTTTGAAAGACCTCTTTCAAGCGGTCTTTCAAAAGTGCACTGGACAACCACTTCGGGTTGTTCCGGAGCGGGCTGAGGTGCAGAACTACGCTAAGTAGGTCCGACTCAGTCCGCTCCCAGGTGCAGACGTCCTCCCTGGAGGACGCTGTGCACCGTTTCTTTAAGCCCGTGCAGAAATGGCTAAAATTACCTCCTTCTTTTGGCAAATCTATCTTTTCCTTAACCTAGGCTGATACTCTCTTCATTTCTTCTCAAGTTCAAACTCTCCTTTTGCCAGTCATGTGGACACTAGTGCATTGAATAAAAAGCCTTAGTATACCAGCCTTGACTATCTTCAGACATTTTTTAGTCTAAATACTTTATATCAAGTATGTGTCCACGCATATCCAACAAAAAGCAAACTGGAGAATTCATTTTGTTTCTGTTGGATGGACAGAATAATTTGTCTTACACATTTGTCTGAGCTGGTGGATAGATACAGGAACATAGTAAGCTACCGTGTACTGGGTTAGAACATTGATCCATTTAACCCAGCGTTGTCAACTCTGACTGGGAAGAGTTTTCCAGGATTTGGGGTGAGATTTTTTCCTAGCCTTATTTAGAGATCTGTGATATTCCTTGGTAGTCTTCTACCCCATTTCTAACCAGACTTGTTTCTCCTTAACTTCTGAAATCAGATGAGATCAGGGTGGCATGGACCATTATGCTCAGCTCTGGGACACCTATATTAAAATCCCTCATTGGTCACATTTAGAATAGGATTGGCTTATTGTGATTTCCTAATCTTTTTGCCATCTTTCAGAGGCTCAGCTGTCCATCAGAAAGAAGACAAGGAAAGAGGTTTCTTCACAGAATGGTGAACATAGAGACATCTATGGAGTAAAGCTCTTTACAGTTTTTTTTTAAAAATACTACTGATACTAGCAGTTGCTCAAAACAGAGTGCTTTTAGAGCTAAGTGGTGACTTCCCAAAGGACAGTTATCAATGAGCCAGTTCAGCAACAGACTGGTGACCTGCAGATGGCACTGGATTTACATTTACTCCAATTTCATTGTTGTACTGTTGGCTCTCTGGAGGAGCCACCAATCCAATTCTTCTCTGCCCACGGCATCCTCTCATTGGCTATGATTAAAGCAATTAAAGAAATAAAATAAAATAGATTACCACCTGTCAGAGAATTGGACCATTTCTTTGGAGGGCTATGCAAAACTGAGAACACTTGATAAGAGGATCACTCACAAGGTAGGAGATGATAATAATAATACTAATAAACATTTTATCCTCTTGAATAAGACCTTCTTGCAGGAAACATTTGGGCTTCTGAGGTTGGTCTCAGTAAAATTTGATTCATGAGAACAATTATATATACAAGTGCATAGCTGCAAAGAGACTGTCTAGTTTTTCCTCGAGAGAAATCTCAAGAAAGTGGTTCTCAAAGCAAAGGAGAAAGAAGTGCAGCACTCTGTTTTTTTGCTTTCCCTTGTAAATGAATTCTGGATACTAGAATTACCTCAATCTTTTATTAGTGAACAAATGTCAATGATAATAGGTATATTAAAGCTTAGCTCCAGGGAAGATAGTCATACCAAACTGATTAGTAAAGTGTAATTAAATATAATTAAATGTTTTGGCAAAATGTATTTATATGGAAGAATTTTTTAATGAAACATAGGATCTTAACATTTTATTTAGAATAATTTTGGATTGTCTCTCTTTTCAACAATGCTTAAGGTGAGATAACATAATTTATTATATAGATTTTTTTTTTAAAAAAACTCAAATGGCACAGAATTAAAATCCAAGGAGAGAAGAAAAGAAGAAAGAAAAGCTGTCTGCAGTCCAAGGATCAACAGAGAAGAAATATAGGAAGCCGTCTATAGCGTCAGACCTCAGAGGAGTTCCATTTTAGACTACAACTCCTAGAATCCCTCAGCCAGCATTCTGGAAGCTGTAGTTCAAAAATTATCTTCTTCAAGCACTGCAAAAATAGTGGCGAGGAAGCCAATAGTGAGGCAACATAAAATGGTGGAGCCCTATGGCTGTTTATTTAATAATTGCCCTCCATGTTACTGCAGACATGGTAGTCCAAAGAGAATAGATTAGAGGAATTTCAAACTGGGTGCTCATCTATCAAGTGCTCTTTTTTGAATTTGTACTTAGCTAAAAAAGTCCAAAAGTACCAAAATTTGTCAATTTTGGTAATTTTGGAAGTAGCAGAGCAAGCTCCCCTAAAGAGTTTTGAGGGTGGTGATGCTTGGATTTTATTATCCTTCTCTTTTTTACCTCCACAGCTCTAAAAGTGTACTCTTTTCCATACCTTGTAAAACAGTGGCAGGTGGTGCCACTGGTAAATCCGTGGCATTGTAAATCTACTCCAGTTTTTAAATTTGAACTTTAACAGGACAGTCCAAGGGTCTGGACCTATTGTGAGGACAGTGCTCATCACCTAGGACAGCTCATTTAAAGTTGAGAGTAAAAGCCAGGGATGATTTTACTCTGCCAAACTAACTAACTACTCTGCTCTCTTGCTCCACTGACATGGATGCCATTAAACTGCCATTGTCTGCATATCAAAAATGAGAGAGGTGGTCCCCATTATCTTTCTTTCAGAAGGTAGTGAGGCAAAGCTATACTAGTGTTGTGTCTTGCTGCTTGATGAAAGGGAGATGGCTTTAAAAGTGTGGAAGAAAGAAAAAGAAAAGCTCATTCCTGTATAAGAGGGAAGACTATGTGATTTCTATGTTTAGCTTTATTGCAAGAAACATTAAAATGTTTTAATTACTGGGAGAATATCACTTGGAGAAGTTCTCCCTCCTCTGCAATAAGTCTTCCATTCCACTGTTGTTTTCCAAAGCTGGACTCACCTAGGCTTAGGGCTTCAGTAATTTGATCCAGACAAATTTGGATTACTATATTCAAAGTAGAAACTTTATGCACAAAAATATAAGTGAGAAACTACAGGCACTATGACCATTTAACCCCCTCACTTTTATTACCATTAGGACTTGAACTGTCAGGACATTGGAATGAGCTGAGAGATAGCAAGTGAGGTGTTTAGCCAAAGAAATGTCTATTTCATTGGACAAAGAAGTCAGATTATATTCACTCACCTCTTAGAAACACTTTTGGATCAGGCTTGCTTGTTAGTTTGGGCACCTGAAAGAGCTGCTCATGTTGATTGTGGACTAATGTCTCCTTTTAACTCTGCTGCCTTTGCCCCATCCTTCCCTGAACTCTACATGAACTGCATCAAACCACTGCATGGCTAGATATTGCTGGCATAGTATAGCTCCTTTCACTTTATGTAGACTATTTCTGTGCCTATGCTTCTTGTCTTTAATTTGAAATATTGGCACAGAAACCATATGTGTAATGAGGAGAAAGAGTAGAAAGGGCTACAGTCTATGTCACAGCTTTCAAAACTGTATGTCACAACACGTTATTGTGTCGGCTGCAGTGTGTAGGTGTGTTGCCCAAATGTAATGGGTTTAGAGGCTGCTTCTCCCACTGCCACTGCTGCCCCAGGCTGAGGAAGACTCAGCAAGGGTGGTGGCAGTGGCGGGCCAGCTCCAGGTGGAGGGGCTGCCTCTTCTGCTGCCAATGCTGCTGTCCTGGGATAAGTAAGACCCTGGCAAGGGCACTGGTGGGCCATGCTCAGGTGAAGGAGCTGTCTCCATTTTCTGAATTACTGTATTGTGAAATGTTACATGTCTAAAAAGTGTGTTACCAACATGAAAAGTCTGGAAAGCTCTGGTCTATATTATGGCAATACTTCCATGTTCCATTAAAAAATAGCAGATTTCCCAACATGAAATGATAACCTGGTGATCTGTCCAATCAGGGCATCAGGACCTGCATCTTCAGGGGGAGTGTAACTCCATCTAACACAGGCTGAATCCCTATGCCCTGATCTGCCTTCCTATTGGCCAGGAGCACCTCTGTCTTATCTGGGTTAAGTTTCAATTTGTTTGCCCTCATCCAGTCCATTACTGATATCAGGCACTGATTTAGGACCAAAACAGCTTCCTTGAAGCTGAGCGAGGTGGATACATCAGATGGCATTAAAGGTAGCATACTTCTAGTAACATTAGTGTCTGGTTTTACATATCTTTCTAAAAAATGAAAACAAATGTGACAGAACTCCTGTAATAAAATTTGGAGCAGATCAGAGGAGGGGAAAAAATAGAAAAAAAAACCTCTCAAAATTCTGCTTGTAATCTTATTGCAGAACCATTTAAGTTCTGATGCCTAGGAGGAGAGGGTGTTTCTTGGCACTTCTTGATTGATGTCTGACTTTGCAGATATTTTATATGTTTTGCCATTGTGTTTCTCTGATGCTTCTATGAATAGAGCAACTATTCTGGTGCTTCTAGACTTTCTTTGCTTTGTTAACACTGACGTTGCCACCCCTACCACTCTTCTGTTCTGTATGCCAGCTGGTTGCCTTTGATAGTCACAAGTCCTTCCAAATATTCCTTCCTGAGTGTTTAAGTTCATGTTCTGCTTCAGTTAACCTCACAGGCCATTACCTTGCTAATTGTTAGAGTTATGAAGCTCTCACAAGAGATGGATTGTCCTCAGCTGTTCAGAGTAGAACATACCAGGACTCTTCTGAAAAGGGAAGTGACCACCTCACCTTTCACTTCTTGCATCAACCTGATGCCAGCACCTTAAAAACAGCCTCTCTGTTGTTTGGCTTTTGGCTGACTCTGAGGCTGGGGCTCTTGAGAGGGGTGTCTTATTATCAGCATATTGGCGCAGACCTCTGATAGTACTGGAAACAAAGTACTCTGTGAAGGCAGCAGGCTGAACCTCAGTTCACACATGATGATTGTAGATTACATTTGGGCAATGATTGAAAGAATCTTCTGGATCATAAAATCGTGTAGTATAGCAACTAGTTTTCTATTTCTTGTTCATGCCCAGTAGCCAGTGATACAGACCATCTTTGGAAGAAGTGGTAAAAAATGTCTTCCCAGGCTTAGACTTTGGCCACTAAATAAAATACCATTTTTTTTCTTTTTTTTGGAACCTCATATTCCCAGAAGGTGATAAGCAGATCCATATAGGTCTAGGGTAAGGATGCTAGATAATACAAAATGTCCTTTACACAACAATTTGTGTAATCCCATAGTTAATCTTTCTGCACTATAACTTCCAGAATCCCCCTGGAATCATTTTGGGAGCTGTAGAAAAATAACAACAAACTTTTCTATGGCCTGTTCAGTCACTCCAAAGTGAATCAATGCTGTGTATTCCATAACTTTAATTTAAGTTCACAAAACCTGTCTATGTTCACGATGAATGTGAAACCTGGTGGACTGACCAGGTTATTTCTCTTTGGCTGCCTCTGCTCTAGCTGGCTGTTCTCTATCCCTTACCTTAGCTACACAAGTCACATATTCTTTAGAGTGCTACCACATGGAAGGGTCTATAGGCATGAATGTGAACACCCAGACTTTGTTCAGTTCCCTAATATTCCCACATGCACAAATATCCCAACTATTGGCTTCCACTAGTTGAAATGTTTTGCTGTTCCACTGCCCCATCAATGTCCATCAGTCTTCAGTTTGTTTTCCAGTCTCAGTCACTTACAACAGCTTTCTGCAGCCTGCTGACCTCTAAATGTGTTGGAGTCAATTTCCCATTATTCCCACTCATCATGACCAGTAGGACGAGTTGGGCAAATTAATGCAAAGAATCCCTATACACATACAATTGTAGAAGCACAAGGTACCTTTCTGATGTGCAGCCATGAGGGAGCCCTGTCAGTGTGCATCAGGAATCTTCCCCATATCAACACTCTTTTATATGCAGTGACATGTGGCTTCCATGTTAGTGAGACAAGTGATCTGCTCTGGGTTTTGGTCCAGATTTTAAAGGGATCTACCCAAGATGCTGAACCCTGTCCCCCAAATAAGATCAGCACCTTGGATACCTCTTTTGAACTTCAAACTGAAACTCAGAATTGGTTCCTTTCTCCATTGATGTGGAAGCCCACATCTTTCACTGAAAATATAAGAAGGTTACATCCTTGTTTTTTAAACCTGGAAGTTCCCATGCAATGTGCAAATCTCCGTCTGAGCAGGTTGTCAATAGGCTGTGTGAAATAGGTTGTGTGATTGACTGTTGTCAGTCATATGGGAGCGAACTAGGCAAAAATATTGCATTGAGGGGAATTTTGTATTTTTTAAAGAAATCTCTGAATCAATGTGTTAGTGCTTTATTTAACCTTTTCACTGCCTTTCCTGAATGAATGACCTCCATTAGGGGCAAATTCATTTGAAATTTTAGGAAAATGAGAATAAGCTATGGTCTAGAGAAGATTATACCTTCCTAATGCATTGGGAAATAAGGGCCTAATTTTGCTTCCGTTTATTCCTTCCTATTAAAAACCTTTCAATGTGTGTAATTGTGCTTGACTTTATCGTCATTATGGAATTATCTCTGATGGGGATTCATCTCTGCAGTCCTCTGAGTGAACTACTGTGAATATACTTCAGCTACTCAGAATGTTCCTGCTCACTCATCCTTGTAAACCAGATGGTTTTTTTCAAGTTTTATTAAAGTTGTTATTAGTAATGTTGTAGAGGACAACTTTTCATCAAGCTGAATATTGGCCATGATCTTTCTGTCTGCTTGTAAAATGACTTCTGGAATTTCAAATGGGAAAAGTCAACAAAGACCTGAAATACTAAGGAACTAGGGACTGGTTATGTATTATTATGCATCTTTTGCAGTAGGCTAGAGTCTATGCCAGAGAAAACTTGTCAGACTGTAGATGCCATTAGATTTTTTCCCCTCTGTGGATATTATATCAGCAGGCTTATTATTATAAGGATAGAAACACATCCTGTCTTGCACTGCACTCTCACTGCAATGCTCCTGTTGAAAAGACCTTAGCTACTAGTCTCTATAGATATATTGTTAAAAAAAATGTCAATCTTTCACCAGATTGACTTGGGGGTTCTCGTGATAACATCAGGACAAAATACAAATGAAAAGATATAGAGTAAATGTACTTCGGAGACAGAGACGGTTGATACTCATGGGCTCTTCCACATCTATGTGTGTTCAGCATAATGAAGGCACAGAGTCTATGCAGGCCTAGAATTTCGAGGGGCTGCTTAATCTGTTGCAGCAAAACCAATAAAGAGTCCACTGTCAGGTCTTGTTAGTACTTGAGTGGGAGACAGCCAAAAAATACCAGGTATTGGAGGCTATTTTGCAGAAGAAGGTAATGGCAAACCACTTCTGAGCATTCCTTGCCTAAGAAAACCCTATGGAATTCACGAGGTCACCATAACTTGACAGGTGATTTGAAGGCAAACACACAGACACACACACAGGGTACCTTAAAGAATAACAAGTTTTACTGGGCATATGCCTTTGAGGACCACAGCTCATTTTTGCAGATGCATAAAGATCTAGTGAACTTTTGGTGTGGTTATTGGTGCAATTGCTCCAGTTCTTTCACAGGCTACACAGGATCCAGTAATGTAAGAAAAAGGTGCTGCCTTCTTCCCCCTCCCCCTTCCCCTCCCCCTGTTACTTCCTCAGTCTTCCAGTACCTCTGCTAGTGCCAATATTTATATGGTCCTTGAGTAACAGATTTAGTTACAGAAGTTAAAAGATGAAAATGAATTCATGCATGAAGATTTTTGTATTGCTGTCTATTATACTGCAGAAAAGGAGGTTGTATCTAGGCCCCAACTACCTTAATCTAGCCTTGGGTCAGCTCCTTGGATCTGTTTTCCAGGCAACTATCATCAAAAATAGTAACTTCATCTGTCTGCACTTATCCCTGAAGACCAACATTTCACATTGAGAGAAGGAGCACACAGGCTTAGATTCAGTGATGCAGAATTAGAGTTTGGGAGTTTTTTTTTTAATATTACAAATCTAGTCTATAGACTAGAGAAATGACTGAGATGCTGTAGCTGCTGCAGGAAGAGTCACTGCCTGGCAGCTAGAATTACTTCCTGCAGGGGCAGGAGCATCACCTTTCTGATTCTGTGATGCCGCCCATTGCTGCTCAGAAAAGTACAAGACCCTTGCTCTGAAGTCAAAAATAAGGAGGAAAAGCTCTTTAGCCGCTTCATACTACAGTTGGCTGTCCATGTTGGTGGATTCTGTGGCCAATGATTCAACCAACCATGACTTGAAAATATCCCCCCCACCACAAAAAAATCCAAAAAGCAGACTTTCATTTTGCCATTTTATAGAAGGAAGGCCATTTTACTACTCCATTGTACATAATGGGACTTGAGCATCCACAAATTCTGGTATCCTCAGGGGGCCCAGGAACCAAACCCCAGCTGATACTGAGGGTCCACTGTACAGGCATACTCAGTTATCACAACCTCTGCTAAAGAAGCTTCAATTTTGCATCAACCCACTCCCCTTTTCTTCCTTTTCCTCTGTCTAGCTGGGTGTTATTTAGCTTCATTGGCATCAGGTGGCATTGGGATGGTGAAAGATGTCTAAAGAAACACAGATTGGGTTTGTGTTTTGCTGGGTTTCAGCAACATGTCCATGGTAAATAATGCAATACAGCTTGAGCTGGGAAAGAAAGGGATTCTGCTCTAATTGATTCTTTGGTGTCTGTGTGTGTCTGCTTACAACAGATAGGGTAAACAGCAGCTGCCCTCTAGAATCTCTTACTGTGGATACATGAATGGCAAAACAGAGAAAAGAGGAAAGCAGATAAGCCTGCCTCACCAGTTATCTCTAGCATGTTAAAAAAGGATGCACCTATAAATATGGCTACCAAAATAGAAATCATAAGAAAAGGGAAGGCCAGTGAAAGAAAAAATTATTCCTCATTGAATTTTGGAAGAAGCCTTCAAGTGAGTTTTAGAAGGTTCAAAATATTTTTGTTTATTTATACAAGGTTTACCTGACTTGATTGTTTCACTTCACACATGCATTTTGTAAGCTTTGAATAAAAAGTTTGAAACATGTTGAATTGTTTTTTTTTTTTTTTTGCTGGGGCAGGGAGCTGTATAGGAAGCTATTCTTTCCATGTTATTTCTAACTCTGGTACCAAATTTTCTGTTAAAGTCATAATATCTAGGAAAACATCTGCTTCATTAACTGAGGTATACTTATGTTATACCCTAGCAACACTTCCTCCAGATCCAAATGAGTGACACTAAATTAAAATGTTATTTGTTTGCAATGAGGAAAGAGAATTTCTCAATTGGGAATGGAATGGGTTTCCTCCTGCTAAACTTCCTAAAATAGAAATTAACAAGTGAAGTTGGGATTTTCAGGAGTGCTTCTTGATTGTTGGACTCAGCATAGACAGATTTATCTGTTATACAGCTCCAAGATCTGCTGAAAGTTTGCTGGTCTCTCAGCTTGTTCCTTATTAAGTTTGTTTAACTTATCCCTAATCTATGTTTCCAGGGCCTAAGTTCCTTTCTCTTCTCTCACATGCCAAGACACAGCTTCTTAGCCTGTGAGATAACCCTTGCTGTATTTTTCTTACAGTCATTTCAGTAGGGTTGCTTATCAACACTGCAAGCTTTATTGCAAAAACTGTATGAGGAGATATCCATGTTGTATGTGTAGCTACATACTTGGATGAGCTACTGTGACGTTCTGTCCCAATCTGACTCAATAACCAGGCTTCATGGATAAACCCAGAAAGGTTTTATTAAAGATTGGAATGGAGACTTCCTTTTTGTTAGAACTGAAGATACAATGGAGGTTTTGGTTTTAAAAACTTCCCTCTCCCTCTCCCAGAGGTTTCCTGCTCATATTCTTTCTCATACACAAAACACCAGGCTGCACTGGCTGTTTGAAATGACCATGATTATTAGGCTCTGGCTGGACTACCGGTCCCAATACCTAAAGGGCAAAGCAATTATGGCAACATAGCCTAAGCAGCTAACCAATCTAACTAGCATGGCAGAGCAGTCTAACTTGATGGGCTGACTGATAGCTACCCTTTTGGATCTACAGCATAATCAAAGGCTCTTTCTACTATAACTGCCACAGGTCCACCCTATGGAATTCTGGGATTTACAGTCTCACTGATTCCACAGGATGCAGGTATGGCCGTTAAAGTGGGACCATAGTGCTATAACTGTGTAGTGAGGAAATCATATATTTGTTTGAAAGTTCAACAGAAAACCTGGGCTTGTCTTTTTCTAATATGCGAAATGGATCCCAGAGGCACTCCCAGACTTGTTACTGCTTACTGTTGACCTGTCCCACTGATACCTTAACTCTGCATTTTAGCTGGAACATTTGCAAAGTGTATCTAAGGTGGCATATGTGCATAGGTGTTCCTTTGCAAACTTTCCAATTTATGCATAGAATCAAAATGTGGGGGGACCAGACATAGTCTTACTCTTTCTTTTTGGGCTCACAGAGGCAGCATTAGGAAATAGGTTAATTCTTTTCACCTCATCTGTTAGATTTGGATTATAGACTATACGGGGCGGGGGGACAAGAAAGAGAGATTTCTCCCATTTACCTTCTCAACAGGGAGGAAATGATTAAAATCACTCTCCCTTGTCCTCCCCTTGTTGTGTAGAGTGAAGGAAAAGGCAAAAAAGGCTGGAGAGAGAGAAATTGGGTGGAAGAGGTGACATTTACCACTCCTGAAGCAGAAGATCGAAGTGGAGTGGCTTAAACAGGAATTTGAGGGCAACATGGAAGAATGGGAGTCTGAGGTGCAACATGATGCCCAATGTGCTAGCAAATTACCTGGGCTGGAGCTGGGTTTTTATACTCTATTTCCTACCCTGAAGAGATGTGTGTTAATTGCTTCCTGACAGAGCAAACAAAGAGTTTGGAATGGGCTGATTATCTTAACTTTAGGTGACAAAGCATTGGTGGGAATCATGACAGTTTCTTAATGTCTTGGTCAGGTAAGATGAATAGGAAAGGTCTCTAGGATATGTTCACAGCAGGGACGCCTGACTGCTTCACCTAGGCAGTTTCGTCTTCTATTGTATGTGGAAATCAGGTCATTAAGAGGATTATCCCAAACCCATTAACATCTAATCCTCTTGAACTTATGACCTGACCATGCTGAGGTCATCCTGACTTAGGCACACATTTACAGTCAGTGCCCTGCTACTGCATGTGTTCTAGCCATGTGTCTAGTTTTATAAGAAAATTATGTTTCTTGCCAATTTTGCTATCCAGCAGGGTAGGGATTGTAAGATGTGCTAACAACCCCATCTTGAAAACAGGTTCAGCATCAAGGTGCTGAGTCCCAGCCTCAAAACAAGTTCAGCACCTTGAGTAACTCCTTTATAGTTTGGATTAAAACTTGGGCCACTGACATGGGAGCTACCAGCCACAACTGAACTAAAAAAGAAAGTCTCCCAATTTGTTGTGGAACTGGATCCATTTCCTATGTAAATACCTCTTGCCTTTATTTGAATGATAGAAGCAAAAAACAACATGAACAACAACTTCAGATAGCTAGCCAAACCTGGACTGAACAGACACAACTGAGCAGCCTTGGGACTTGCCTCATCTGATGAAAGGAAGGAATTATTACAGGAAACGTAACTGAGACTTGTCGATATAAATAAAACCAAAAACAGCCTCATCCTTACAGCTTCCGGTCCTGTACATTTTGAGGTTTGTAGTCATGCGATTAATTAGCTCATTGAAGAGTTTTCTTATCTTGTGTAGGAAAGAGCAAAGCTTGGGTAACTTAGCAGAGAGTGAAAATATATTTGAACTCTTCTCAGCTGGCTGCTTAGGTGTGGACCAATTTTATTAGAGATAAGGGAAGCCTATACATAATGAAACACATAGTTTAAAGCAATGGTTAATTAGCTGAGATGGGCTTAAGGTGTGTGGCATGGGTCCCTGCTGACTTGGGAACAAGTTGGTAAAATTAGTTAGTGTAGTCATGTGTTGCCTTCCTATTTCATCAAAAGAAGAAAAATAATAATGTAAAAATAGTTCTGACAAGGGGCAAACATCTTATAAGCACCACTGGTTAGAAGCTGTCAAAATATACCCATAATTCCCATCATTCTTTTCCCCTTTCCCTAACACAATGTTCCAAAATTTGCCTGGTGAGAAGAGATGAGCAGAGATTAGATGTTGAAGACACCCAGTGGAATGTCTGTTTCTCAGCAAACAGGGGAATGGCTACCATTGGACTAGAACTAGCATTATCTCTGGCCATCCTGATAATGGGGTCTTCCTACTACTTGCTCTATTCTGACTCCCCACACTGAGAGCCAAGATGATGATCTGTATTTCTTGACAATGAAGCTGTGCCCCTGCCACTGGGAAATCTGAATTAGGATTTCATGATCTCCAACATCTCTTGAATGAAAACCAGGACATGTGTGGCCAACCAATATCAAAGTGCGGCCAAGATGGCAAGGGTTATTAATACGGAAGAACATATGAGCTAGCAGAGGCTGCAGCAGTTCCTTTTTGCCCAAGTCTACATGGAAGGGCAAGATTCTGCCCCTTCCTCTTCTCTCTCCTTCAAGCTGAATGAAATGATTGCAAGCTCCTTTTTTTACTTTGAACAAAGCTGGCAGCAATTGAAGTAAGGAGAAAGGAGAGAGAAAATGGGACATTGTAAAAGGAAATGAAAAATGTAAGACAACAGGTGATTAATGGAGGCTGTCCCTGCCAAATTGAGACAGTTGGAGGGTATGGTATTTCCAGATGTGTAGTTCTGGTCTCAGTCTTTGGCAGTTTCTTGGCAGGAGATGATGCTCCACCACTGACTGAAGACATTTTCCTCAACTTCTTCCTATCTCTCGTCATTGTGTCACTTCAAGTCGCTTTTGACCTATGGTGACCTCTCATGGGTAACCTCTCATGGGGTTTTCTTGGCCTTCCTCTGAGGCTGAGAGTATGTTATTTGCCCAGGTTCACCAGGTAGATTTCCATGGTTGAGTGGGGATTTGAACTCTGTTCTCCAGAAATGTAGTCCAATGTTCAAACCACTACATCATGCTGCCTCTTCCTATCTTTGCTCTGATGTAATTTTGGAAGACTTTGTGTTTGTGTAGAATTAAACTGGTTCTGTTCACAATAATTTGAGCAGAGGTATTTGCCTATGCCCATGCCCCTGTTGGAATTATCTCAAAAGTTCTACACTTATAGGATGAGTGGCTGCTTTTCATCCTGGAGAGAAGAACTGTGTGGGATGCCACAGGGTTCTGTTCTTGGCCTAGTGCTATTCAACATCTTCATCAATGACGTGGATGAAGGAGTGGAGGGCACGCTGATCAAACTTTCAGATGACACCATTGGGAGGGGTTGCTAATACAGGATCAAATTTCAAAATGACCTTGACAGATTGGAGGGCTGGGCTAAAGCTAACAAAATGAATTTCAACAGAGAGAAATGTAAAGTCCTGCACTTAGGCAGAAAAATGGAATACACAAATACAGGACGAGGGATGCGTGGCTGGATAGCAGAACATGTGAAAGGGATCTAGGAGTCTTGGTAGATCACAAGCTGAACACGAGTCAGCAGTGTGATGAGGCAGTCAAGAAAGCCAACACAATTCTTGGTTGCATCAATAGTATGGTGTCTAGATCGAGGGAGGTAACGGTACCACTCTATTCTGCATTGGTTAGACCTCATTTGCAATACTGTGTCATTTCTGGGCACCTCAATTCAAGAAGGATATTGACAAGCTGGAACGTGTCCAAAGGAGGGTGACCAAAATGGTGGAGGGTCTGTAAGCCATGCCCTATGAGGAACGGCTTAGAGAGCTGGATATGTTTAGTGCGCAGAAGAGAAGATTTAGAGGGGACATGATAGCCATGTTTAAATATTTGAAGAGATGCCATGTCGAAGAGGGAGTGGGCTTGTTTTCTGCTGCTCCAGAGACTAGGGCAAGGAGCAATGGATTCAAGCTACAGGAAAGGAGATTCCACTTGGACCTCAGGAAGAACTTCCTGACAGTCAGAGCTGTCTGGCAGTGGAATATGCTGCTTCAGAGTGTGGTGGAGTCTCCTTCTTTGGAGGTTTTTAAGCAGAGGCTGGATGGCCATCTGTTGGGAATGCTTTGATGTGTGTTTCTGCATAGCAAGGGGTTGGACTCGATGGCCCCTGAGGTCTCTTCCAACCCTATGATTCTATAAATGTGTCTCACAGAATCTGGTATTATACAAATCTTTTGCACCACCTTGAGAGAATTCCATCCTAAAAGCTGGTCTAAAATAATCTACAATCAGTCTGTCAACCAATAAAACTACACTTAAGAAGTACCCAGGAAGCTACTCGATAGTGAATTAGAGTGTTGGTCCATCTTCTCCAACTGGTGGTGGCTCTTCATGGTTTCAGCTAGGACTTTTTCCAAGCCCTACCTGGAGATCCCAGCAATTCCTTGGTGGTCTTCCATCCAAGTATTAATGTGGCCTAACTCTACCTAGTAGCCCAAATCAGATGAGACCATACTACACAATTGTAACAGTATGATTGTACTTTAACTGTCATGGCAACATCCTATGTTCTCCTGGGATTTGTAGTTTAGGGAGTTGTATTTAGAATTTTTAGCCAGAAAGCTCTAGCATCTCACCAAACAGCAAATCCCAGGATTCCATAGAATGCAGCCATGACAGTTGAAGTGGAATCATAGTACTATAATTATGTAGTATAAAAGGCCCTATGTGGGTTCAGAGTGGAATACTTCACTCTTTTAAAGTGTTTGGCAGCAGATGTGCACAAATTCTGACCTACATTGTAGTCAACCAGTGCACTGTCTGTTCAGCCAAAGCAGAGATGGGATTCAAACTGATTCTAACTGGACTATTTCCCTGCTGTAATATATCTGTTGCTCAAGCAACTGCTTGGTTACACAAACAATTATGCCAAATCATATACAGCAAGAGGGCAAAGGCAAATCCTGTTTTAACATATCTTGCCAAGAAAACCCCATGATAGGTTGACCTTAGAGTTGATATAAGTCAGAAATGACTTGGGGGCACACAACCAAAACTAATTATTCTGGACTCTTTAGTCCTTGCACAAATATGAATATGTCCTTGGCCCCTTCTTCAGGAGCTTCCCATCCCAGCATGGGGACGGGAGAAGAGCAGGATCACGGTGACGCTTCTGTATGACGTAGTTACGGTCCTGTCCTTCTCCTGTTGCTAGCAGTGTGATTGCAGATGAAATCATTGATGGGTGTTTTCCATCAATGACATGTGATCATGCCACCATCTCACACTTACCTGGCTAGCTGAAGCCCTGGAAGCGCAATGGAAGCACTTCCTGCCCCAGTGCAGCCTTGGAAAGTGCACGGTTGTGCTGTGGAAGGAAGAGGCATGTCCATCGTGCTTCCTTCAGCAGGGAGCCAGCCAGTGTGGAGGAGAGTGTTCACAGACCCACTATCATGCCCGCAGAAGTGCTGCCAGGAGTAGGACTGGATGACGATGGATCCAGGTAGGGTGCGGAAGGGCCCTTGTATGAACTCTCAGATTGTGTCACTCTTGGCTTGGCTCATGTGATAATGTGAGCCTGTTGCGACTATACTTTATCCTAGTCTGCCCCAGTCCTTCAAAGGAATTATGTAACATGATCCACTGCCAGGCTGTAACATGACTCAATGCCAAGTTAACAAATGGTTTGGGGCATCTGGTTAGGGGGCAAGATTATATAGGATCACAAGAGAGATCCTTTACCCAGTGATGTCTCATAAAGTTATAATGATTTAGAAAAATTTGAAACGTTTAAAGCTAAGGTTTTAAAAGGATAACATACTTTTAACGTGTGAGGGGATGCAAACATGGGTACAGGTAAGGACAGCTGACAGTAGGAGGTGGAATTTTATCTTTGGGATGGTTGAGTTTTGTAAGCAACCAACTCCTTACCTTTCTCTGGAAGTACTGCAGTACTCCACCCAAGACTGAAGAGGTATCCTACATGAGAGAGACAGTCTATTCACAATTTGTTAGGCTGTTTATGCTTATTTCTCTGGTTGGTTGTCCTTTCTAAAGCACCTTGTGTTTGCCTTCCTTCTATAATTCTAAATGAAACCTGGACAAGCACTCAAAGCTTTATGATGCCTTATTTGTTTGATACAATCTTTTTATGTAGAATAAAAAGCCCCCTTCTTTTCTATACCTCTCAGTTAAGCTTTAGAGATTATTTTTGAAATGCAAAGTGCACTTTCCCTAAGTTCATGATCAAGTTGGCTTGGTTTTATTGCCTCGAGAGGAAAGAGATGGAAGGGCCAGAGCAAACTTTCATAGGCATCTCCTTTGCCAGCTGATCAGGAGCTGCCCAAAAGGGAAGGTGGTGGTGATTGGGGTTCATGTACTCATGGGGTAGGAACTAGAATTTCCTAGGAGCTACATCCCCTTCCCTTCCTCCGGTGTTTGCAATAGAAATCTATTACAATTGGCAAGGCCTGATAGAAGTTGCAGTCCAACAACAATTGTTTCAGTCACTACCTAGTCTGACGTAGGATCATGGTAGCAACCTGTAGCCCAATGTTACCCTGTTACCCTGTTTAGGGGGGGACACCTAAATGCGCTCACAATTAAGCAAGTTGGGGAAATTAGTCAAAGAGCACAAGCTAGCAATACGAGAGGCAGGGTAATGCAGCGGAATCTTTTACCCAATGTCTACGGGGTCAGGCCAAGTCAAGGAGCACACCAAGTTATAAGGATAATTGAGATTTTATTAAATGCAGACACACAGTGTATGCAACACACTCACACAAGTAACTAAGGAAAGTAAAGTGGGAGTGGTATAGAGGGATTTTGAGAGGGATTGTAGAATTGGGTGATACGAAACCGAAGCCTGGAAGAATAGAGAGCAATGCTGGGGTTCGATGTGGCTCAGCACATGTAGCTGAGGGGAAGCTCGCCAAGCAAAGCGGTAGCAAGGCAGTCTGGAACTCGGGAGCGATCCAAGGAAGGTCTCGGAATCAGGGGTTTTTATAGGGAGAAACGTAACTGCAGGCTATTCCGTACTTGGGAAAAACAATGAGTTTCGGGAGCGAGACAAAGCTTTGGAAAGGTCAAAATTTAGCATGATTGAGTTAGGTCCAAATTGACAAAGAGGTAGACAGTATGCAAATGCTCAGTGCTTGGCAGTTGAGTATCCAGCTTGCCAAGTTGCCTGCTCGGGGCAGGGAGTCCTTTGTAAACAGCGTGCATACATAATGAGGGTGTTTGCAGAGAGGTCTCCTAAAGCGGTGATCTGGCTATTTCTGGCCTGTCTGGGTGGAGAATGGAATGTCCAGCAATTAGTGGCCGAGCCTAGTTTTGTGCTTGTCTGGGGGCCTCACAAACATGTAGAGAGGGATGGTGGAAGAGAGCCAAATTATTGATATCAAAATGATATCTTTATGCTATCTCCAAGGAGGCCTAACCTGCAGTAACACCAACAATACTGATGAACTACTGCTACCATGATCTTTTATCCTTGGCTCATCTGGCAAGGACTGATGTGCGTTGGAGCACAACAGATGGAAGCAGGCAGGTCCCAACCCTTGTCATATATAATTTACAAATAGTCTAGAGTTGCTTGACACTTCTGTCCATTTCTTCCCACAGCTTCAAAAATGTGGAGCATGCATTTGCCCTGTGCCATCCTCATCACAATGATCATTATTGCTGATCTCAAGATAGAGGGCAAAAGTACTCCTTTCCCAAAGTTTACTAAGATAAAAGCTGTTGAAAGGGAAGCTACGGATAGGCGTGACACTTCAGATGCACCACCCACTGAAGATGGCCTCTTCACTGAAGGAGCTGAAATGAGTGACACAACAACAGAGCTGTCATCTCTGAACTATGCCTTCAGAACAGCCACCACCCTCTTCCCTTTTGAAAACTTTACCCTTGACTCGTCCGACTTCTTCTTTAACTGTTGTGATTGCTGTCCTCCAACTCCAGGAGAGAAGGGAGAACCTGGAGAACCTGGAATGCCAGGTATGGAAAAACTTCATTGTTATCTTAATCTTACTGAATTAGTATGATCCCAGTTTGTCATTCCTATTTTTGGTATTTCCATATGAGCCTGCCTGTGCTTTCAGATCCTTTACAGGAACTCTTCTCTCTGTTTCACCATCCTCAATCTGGTGGGATTGTGGAAGAGGGCCTTCTTGGTTGCTGCTCTCAGGCTCTGGAACTCCTGTCCAAGAGAGGTTAAATTTTCAGCTTCCTTGCTATCTTTCCACAGGAAGGTTAAGACTTTTAAAAAAAATGGGCAAGCCTTTGAAGACTGACTGCTCAAGGGAACTGGATCTTGCAGAATTGTGGTGTACTGTCTGTGTTTGTTTTTAACTGATTACGCTTTCACCATGGCAATATCTGTTTATGGTGGAGGAATTGTGTGCTCCTGTGAGGCAAGAGACTATGCTGAAGTCTTGGAGGAAGTTTATTGCACACTGAAACAGGACTTCATATTAAATTATAGGCCATTGGAATTCAGAAGTAGGAAACAGGGAAGAATCAAAGTTTCTAGGATCAAGAAATGAAGCAGGAGAGCAACCAATTGAATTTTGCAAGGCCAACAGTTTGTTCATCACAAATGTATTCTTCAAGCAACCAAAGAGATAGTATACATGGATATCACCTGATGGTCCATACAGAAGTCAAATAGACTACATAATTAGAAGCAGAAGATAGAGAAGCTCCATTTTCTATGCAAAAACAAGACCATGGCCATTTCTGCACTGTGCTGTTATAGTGTTATTATTCCACTTTCAACATCCTATGGAATCCTGGGGTTTGCAGTTTAGGGATGGGGCATTGAGAATTCTCAGCCAGAGAGTAGTTTGGCCTTGGTAAACTACAAACCCCAGAATTCCACAGGAGATTGAAAGTGGAATAATAGCATTATAACAGTGTAGTGCGGAAATGGCCCAGGAGTAGATTGTGATATAGATCATAAGCTGCTGATATCAAAATTAAAACTAAAGAAAAACACTAAACTGCCAAAATACAGGCTGAAGAACATCCCTGTAGAATTTAAAGATAATGTAAAAAAAAAAACTTTTTTGCATAGAGAAGATGAAATCTTATGTCACAATGTGTTGAGTTTTTAAGATGCTGACAGATATGGTGTTCCTTTTGACATGACTTGTAGTTACTGTGGCAATTGGACTCTGGAATGGGGGGCAGGAGGGCTTAAGCTTCCTCTTAGACTAGGCTAGGTGGGCTTACCACTCTGCCAATAAAATTATCTGGCAAAATTGGACCACTACGACTCCTATGTAGTTGAGGCTTCTCAGGAATTGTACTGAATGATCAAGTACTAAGAAATGATAAGACAGATGTCATTGAGCCCTCCCAGGAATAGTAAAGTCTGCTTGAATTCAGTGTTATGGGCACTTACTTGGGAGTTAGCTACAATGAACACATGGAAGGCACTTCTAAGGAGACATCGTGCTCTTTAAGAGTCTTCATATTTAAGGTTGTTTCAATGACAATAGATGGGAAAAGTATTTTGTCTTCCTCTTGCAGGAAGGCAAAATTAAGAGCAACTTGCCTGCCAATGCTGAGCACTACCACCTTAAAGACAATTCTGGGGGCCCTGACAATGGTTGCATTATCCAGAATTCATATAAATATAATAAATAAATAAATACCGTCTCAGGTCTCACTCTGGGAGAATGGTGGCATATAAATATAATAAATAAATAAATAAATAAATAAATAAATAAATAAATAAATAAATAAATTTGATACAGCTATTCTCTTTGGCCCTGTGATCTGTGAATTGTTTTACACATTTTTTTTTAAAAAAATGTTCTTTTGTTTTTTTGTTTTAAATAGGTGTTAAAGGAGATGTTGGAGAAAAAGGCCTTCCAGGTTTACCAGGAATTCCTGGACTTCAAGGCCCAAGAGGATTCAAAGGAGATAAAGGTAAGGACAGAGATGGAGTGGATTACTTCCACAAATTTGTGTGGATTTATTCTTTTCTGCTGTGTTCTGAAAACAAAAAAGGGGAAAACAGACAATCCTTTTCATACAGTGGATGAATGCATATGCAGGCTGAACTGGGAGTGAAGCTCTTCTTTCCATTCCTGACCTGACCTTTTTATGTTCAGCTCAAAGTGGGGAGAAAATGGCTACAGGGAATTGCCCCCCTCCTTTCATAATAATGGATCTTGGAGATGGCAGAAGACAAAAGGAACTGTCTTCACACAGTATGCAGTTAAATTGCTGACTGCACTGCCTTAAGATGTGATAGTGGCCACTAGCAGAGATGGTGTTAAAAGGAGAGCAGACAAATTCATGGGGGATGAGACCATAGGTGAGAACTAGTCACAATGGCTATATGCTACATCCAGGATCAAAAGCAACATGTCTCTAAATACCAGTTGTTGGGGAACATCATAATCTCCAACTGTCCCAGTTTGGGAGCAACAGTCCTCTTTAAACCTCTGATGATCCATTTTTTCATCTGTTTCTAAAATGTCCCAGTTTCTTTCTCTCTTCTCTTCATCCCACTTCTTCCCTTTGTCCTAAGCTCACTTTGACTGCTGCAAACTGAGTTCAAACTGCAAAGATAGTTTGCACTCAATAAATTTGGTGTGGGGGGGAGATAAATTCTTGCCTTTCCCAGTAGGTTCAGACGAAAGCAAATTGCTGCAGCCCCTCCTAGCCTGTATGTCCTTCCTCACTGATATCTGTTGCCCTCTTGGCCACACTCCGATGTTGCCTGGCCACATGCATCCCAGCTTTTATCTATGAAATATTGGAGGGTATGAAACATGAATGGGAGGGTACTTTGATTTCTTACTTGTGCAATTTCCAGAGTATGGTCACTATGGGAACAAAATGTCCTGCTTGTGGGATGGGAAGAGAAGAGGTGGAAAGATCTTAAAGAGTTTACGTATTAGATTGGTTAGGACAGGAAAGTAAGAGATGAGGAGATTTTGGATCACTAGAAACTACTTTGCGCTAACACTGCTGGTCTTTCAAACAGCTCCATTTTACTGCCCTGTTACAGTGCTATTATTTCATTTTAACTGCCCTGGGAACATCCCACAGAGCTCAAGAGCTCTCTGGCTGAGAATTCTAAATGTCCCTTCCTAAACTGCAAATCCCAGGATTCCAAGAAATGTTGCTGTGGCAGTCAAAGTAGAATAGCGCTATAAAAATATAGTGTGATAAGGCCCTAAGACATCTTACAGGTTTCAAGTGCTGAGTGTTGTTACATCCCTATAGATCTGTCATTATGCCAAATCTTTATAGTTCTGTATTGGGAGTCTTTTTTTCAGAGTCCATAATTGCCTGGAAAACAATTATATCCATAGAGGTGGAACCTAAAAATATCAATTTGTATTAAGATACACTTTTTGCTTTAAGCTGAAGAGAAGACATGGGATGTGGTATGTTGTTTAACATGTATCAGTATAACAAACAATACTGTAAAAATGTTGTAGGAGATAAAGGAGAACATGGTGAGCAAGGAGCAAATGGAATCCCAGGATATCCAGGCAAACCAGGAGAACAAGGTACGTATGCCACATAAGATTGGAGGAGAATTTATGAAAAAGTATGTGGAAATTTTCTGTGGCTCAGAATGTAACAGCCAGTCTTTTGACTGGGACTTGGTTACAAGAAACATGAAGCCTGTTACAGTAGCTTCTTGGGCTACTGATCTATTTCCAGGTATAATTAAAGTATTTATTAAAATCTATATAGCAGGAATGCAGAACCTCAGGCCTTGGGGCCAAATCTAGTCCTCCCAGAGTCCTAAACTGATGATTTTGGCTTCCCTAGTTGACCAAACTGTTTTTTCCCCATGATAACAACATTTTGTGATTTCCCATTTTTGTGTGTGGAATTTCCCCCTCTAACTTGAAATGGTTGAAATGCCTCTTCAAAGACTTTATAACATGCAGCAAGAACTTTAAACTAAAAATTCTGGTCTTTTACATTCAGTCTTGGGTTCTTCTCACTACTGGGATGTGGCTCCAGAGAACACCTCTGAAATTGTATTGAGCCCAGAGGCTGAAAGAGGCTCAGTTTCCATTCTCACAGAAGAATGCCAGGGTTTTGAGATCTTCAGGGGCAGCCCATATTCCAATCTTTTTGCCAATGGAGACAGAGTTGATAGGAGCATGAGAGAAACCTGCTACATGACCTTGGCCCAGCATGATTTCTCAGCTTAAGAAGAAGGCAATGGCAAACTTCCATTGAAGAAACCTTGTCAAGAAAACTGTATGATAGGGTTTCCATAAGTCAGAAGGCACCACCACCACCATGACTACCACCCATACAACTCTGAAGCCCTTGCATTCTATTATGGGAGGTTTATGATGACAACAAGAACCAACTCATCTCAGAGTTTGGAGGCATCAAAGTTTTTGGACTATAGCTCCAGAACCTTTCAGTCAACAAGACCAACCCAGTGGTAGTGCATTATTTAGCAGCTAAGTGTGTATGTGTGTGGGGGGATGCACAAATCAGCCTATATCTTTACTGGTGAGGCTGATTTTTCTTTCTGACCCTGTATTACTGTGCTTAAATTTCCAGGTGAAATTGGATTTAAAGGAGACAAAGGAAATCACGGTCTGCCTGGAGTTAAGGGCCAAAAGGGCTCTAAGGGAGAAATGTGTGAGAATGGCACTAAAGGAGAAAAGGGAGACAAGGGGGATCTGGGATTACCAGGTGTGGATGGGGAAAATGGGGAAAAAGGAGAAAAAGGAGACCTTGGTGACAAGGGTTATTGTGGGGATCCTGGGGAAAGGGAGAAAGAGGAGAAAGAGGGGAAAGGGGGCTCAAAGGAGAAAAGGGCAACAAGGGAGATGTAGGGGTGGAAGGTGGACGTGGTGAGGATGGGCAGAAAGGAGAAAAGGGAGACCCCGGTGTCAGAGGTGAGAAAGGTGTCCCTGGTTCAACTGGGATGATGGGACCTCCTGGGATGAAAGGGCATCCTGGCTTCAAAGGTATGAGGGGACCTCCTGGGAAGAAAGGTGCCAGAGGTCCCAAGGGCTCAAAGGGTGAGGCCCCAAGAGCCCCTCGCTCAGCTTTTAGTGTTGGCTTATCTAAGCCTTTCCCACCACCCAACACACCCATTAAGTTTGACAAGATACTCTACAATGACCAGGAAGATTACAACTCTTTGACAGGAAAATTCAATTGCTCCATTGCTGGGGCTTATGTCTTCTCCTACCATATGACAATACGAGGGCGGCCTGCCCGAATCAGCATTGTGTGTCAAAACAAGAAAATGGTCAGAAGCCGGGAAACCCTCTACGGCCAAGAGATAGACCAGGCATCCTTCCTTACCATTTTGAAATTAAATGTTGGGGATCAAGTTTGGCTGGAGGTCATGCGAGACTGGAATGGGGTTTATGTGAGTGCTGAAGACGACAGCATATTTTCTGGCTTCCTTTTATATCCAGATGAAACATTGGATACCTTGCTGTGAATATGGCATAGGGAATTGAGCGAAGTGTCTGGGAATATTCCCTTTCTCTCCTGTTTATTTTAAGAAGCATATTTCCTAATCTAGAACATAGTCCACATATTTATATTTCTAATAAATATACATTTATTAATTGAAAGTGCCTTGAGGTATCTGGCATTTGTCAGTGCACAAGAAAATGGCATAGAAATACATTTTGACAAAAGGCTGGATGAAGTCTCCAAAAAGATTTCATATTTTAGTTCTGTGCTCATTAGAGTATTAAAGTTACCAGTTTTATCAAATGGGACATCAATTTAGTTTTAGAATATCACAGACACAATCAAGTTTTGCACTTCTGCACTCATGATGCCATTTCAGAGTTGGCACTGATATTTCAGAATCTGAATGACTTTGGAATTGAGGGATTTTTCTCAGTGGGGTTTGCATTTAATAACTAAAATTATCATTAGATCATTTCTATCAAACACATTAATAGTGTTATGAAAGTTTGCCTATGAATTCAGATTGAGTGCTGGTGTAATATAATGAAAGTTTTTATCTAGGAATTTTATCATATAATCAGCATATTAAAGGACAAGTGTATCTACTCATCTACATGGCTTTTGAACACTTAAGTGAATTGTGTTCCTTTGAAGTGTTTGCTAATAAAGTACAATGACTTCTTGATTGTGAGTGCTTTCTTTTGCATGATATGTAGACTAATCTTATATGGCACAAATTGGGAACTCAAGCAACGGGGAACTGACTGAATAATACAAATGTGAGAACCATTCCTCTGTATTTGAGCCTGGGTGTGATGAACAATTTTTCTCCCATCCAGTAGATAGGATACTACAAATCTAATTAAATCTAATAACAGTGTCTAACCTACAGCATTAAGTAACATTTTTTTTAAAAAAAATCCTGGCTCACGTTGAATACCCTTTCTTTCCAGATCAACTATCAAACAACCATTCTTGAGATCTACACAGTTATAGTTCTATGATCCCACTTTAACTGCTATGGCAACATCCCATTGGATCCTGGGATTTGTAGTTTGGTGAGGCACTAATGCTCTCTGGCTGAGAATTCTAGATATCACTCCTTACAATGAAAATCCCAGGATCATATAAGATGTTGCCATGGCAATTAAACCAGAATCATAGTGTTGTAATTGATTACTGTAAATAGGTCCCTTGTTTAAAAATGACCTCCCCCCTCCTCCTTCTCCTCCTTTTGTTAAAGATCTGACTTCCCTTAGCTTCATATGTCTCTTTAAAACCCAATGCTTTGTTGAGGGCCACTGTATTATATATTGGGGTAAGTTTCTTCAGTGGGTCTAGGGGGCAATTTTCTGCCCTGAGACCTCTGTGGATGGGGCACAAAAAGGTCAGGAAAATGAAAATAAAGGATAGTAAAAGTCAGAAGTCTGCTTCCAATTTTGAAATAATTTTTTTTTAAGGGTTAAACAGTTCAGAGCTCCCCTGAAACTTACTTAAGAGTGAATCCATGCTCTTGGAGATTTCCAAGAGAGGCAATTTATCCATCATTTATTAGGAAAAGATGCCATCTGGATGACCAAGAAACAGCCTTGGAGCGTTGGATAACATAGTCACAAGGCCCTTCTATGCCTGTTCTTAAAATATAGCTTTCTCCCTGCTGGATAGAGAAGGAGTAGATGACAAAAAGAACAGAGTTGAAATGTGCTGGGGCAAAGTTTCTCATGTATTTGTGTTTGTGCACAGGGATTTGAAAGGAAGAATGCAGGTGTTTCCCACCCCTTTGCCCCCTCCTCAGACATACAGGAGTGTATGGCTGACATCCTGCTAGTGACATACCCAGATGTGAACTCAATTACATATGTGGAATGTTTTTATTGGATATTGTACAATGGCCATATCTAATGGACAGGGATGGAGGTGGAGCCCTTGACAAAGAGCATGTACCAACGCACACTGGGTGGGGCATATGCAATCTGATATGGGCTTTTGCTCAGTCAATAATGGAGGCTGAGGCACCACAGTGGAACATGCAGAGACCCACCGGTGAGGAACACACACCAATATGTGCCACATCATGTATAAAATGGCAAAACTTGGACTGTTTCCGCATTAGAGGCCAATAGTGCAATATACCGTTATTGCAGCATTATCATTTGCACAACGCCATTGGGTTAAGAACGCTGTTTTCCGCATCCCTTCTGCCATCAGTGGATGAGCAGCGGTATTGTCACCAGTGTTTCTTTCACACTACAGCATCCTCGGCCACTTCCTATCCCCACCGTCACCCTGCCCCACTGCTCCTGATTGGATGGGTTCTTTTTCCTTTGGAAGCTGTACTAAACACAGCAGTACATTTTTGCATTTTCATGCTGTAGTGCCTGAAAATGTATTAAAAAAAAGTTGAAGTTACCATACCATACTAGTCACTGAGGGAGAGACAAGGTTGGCGTGCCACAGCCTGCCCACTGCTGGATCCACCATAACTGGAAGTGCTATCAAGTGCTATAACAGTTCCACACTGAGGCTATTTCCACACTAGCCTGTTATAGCGCGATGATTCCACGTTCAACATCCTCTGGAATCCTGGGGTTTGCTGTTTTGGGAGGGGCTGGCATTCCAGAGAATGTTGAAAGTGTAATCATCACGCTATAACAGGCTAGTGCAGAAAGGAGCTGGCTGACAGGATAGAAGTGCCAAAGGAGGATAGTAACAGAAGTAACTATTAAGTAACCATTAAAAAAAACCTGGAAAACTTTACAATGTATTGTTGCTGGTTGTGTGCCTTCGAGTCATTTCTGGTTTATTGAATCAAAATAAATCAACACTTAAGTATTTTCTGTTAATAAAATGGGCCTATTGTAACTGGATTAAAAATTAGATTTAGGGCTGGGACAGGCAACTGTGATGGTTCTGAGGGCCAGCATATTTTGTCTCTGGCAGCCTCTGGGGCCCAAATGAGCTACCAAAAATGTGAAAAATCAAAACTGTAGCTCATTGGAAGTCTGCTTCTAGTTTTGGAAAATCAGTATTTTTTTTGTATTAAACAGTGCAGGGTGGCCTATAACCTTTTCAAAAAGTGAACTGCTACTCCTGGAAGTTTATTCTCTTTTCGGCCAGAAAAAAAGGCAATCTCAAATGGATGAGACCTACAAAACAATCTTTGCCTACCTCCACCTGATTTAGGCCTTGGTTCCTATGTGCTAATGCTATTTTTTGAAAGGCAGCTTTGTTATCCCCTCATTAATCACAAACTAAAAGCCACGTCACATGTGATAGGTAACTATATGTTACCTACAGTGTGTCACTTCTAAGCTCTGGTGTGATTCTGTCGCCATTTCTGGACTACACTGTTATAGTGCTATTATTCCACTTTCAACATCCTATGGAATACTGGGATTTGCAGTTTAGGGAGGAGCATTTAGATTCTCATCCATAGAACTCTTTGGCCTCACTAAACTGCAAACCCCAGTATTCTACAGGATGTTGAAAGTGGAATAATAGCACTATAATAGGGTAGTGTGGAAAAGGCTTGGATGTTGTTTTGTGGGGAGGATCTTGGGCCTTTCTTCTGTCCCCTCCCCACCAGTGCATAATATTACAACTACCACTTTTATTCCTCCCGCTTCTGTTCTAAATTCCTCCTAAACTTTTGTCCCAAACTCAGAACACCGTTCTATCTGCTCAGAGCAGCAGTTGAGATGACATTTCTGACATGGAACAAATAACATGATGGATCCACACCTGTGTTTCTAGCCACTCACTTACCTTGTTCTTAGGAGCATCATGTTCTGACGTAATATGGTTGGCTTTGAGACGAAGTCTGCTTCTAGCCGAAAAGACACTGAAACAAACATCAGCACAGATGGAGACTTTGAATGCCATGCCTCTCTTAATAAGCTGCTTGACATAATCATCCGACAGCAGTATGCACATCTTTAGGATATGCCATTTGTCACTGTGATTAACCTGGAGCTCAAAAAGATATGCTGGATGAGTAGAGCTTTATTTCATCTCCTCTCTCAGGTGCATCAAAGGGGAACACTTTTTAAGCAGCAAGCACAGAGCTAAGCTGCCAGGTAAGCAGGCGGCTTGCACTCCAAACGCTGTTTGAGTGAAAAATGAAGGTGCTTCAATGAAGCACAGTGAATTCATGAAAGCAAGCTCAAGGATGTGACAACCTTGAAGTAGGGATTTCCTCTGAAAGAGACATCATGTTATTTGTGTCAGTGTGAAAGCAGTAAGGGTTGTTAGCTATGAGGTTTGTTAGAAGCTGAGCTGGATTTTTGTAGTGTTTAGTTTTAAGCCCAAATAAGGGTACTTCAAACAAGCAGAAATTTGCACCTAGTATGTTGCCTGACTTTTCAAAAATTAGGAAAAATTATTCTCATGGCTGTTCATCATACTGCAATGTTCCCATAATTGCATAGGCTTTCTGTCTCTTTCACTGATATCACACATTATTCTAGCATAGTATTACCTGATATTTTAAAATGTAACATAAAAGGTAAAATGTTTTAAACAGATGGACAATATTTTAATATTTTAGTAAGTGTTTAAGAAAACATCACACTGATGGAATTATGTGGGGCTATGCAAGTGAGGCATGAATCCTATTTTCCCATTTTGGAAATGTGTTGAATTAACATGCAAAGAGGGGCAGTCATGTAGGGACATGGGGGTGGGGGCTATTTGTCCTGGGCATCCCAGGTTCTGGGGGGTCCTAGCCCATAGCCATGCCCCTGTATGCTCTGGCCACAACCCTACGCACCTCCGCTGTGCTCCTGCACACAGTGGTCATGCCCCCTTGCGCCGTAGCCCCCCTCTTGCCCCTCCACTCCAAACTCTGCCACTGAAGAGAGGCATGCACTAGCTTTGCTTCCCTTCTCCGGTTCTTTTGTTCTGCTTATGTAGAAAACAAAGAGTTGAACACATCAATTGCCTGGAGACGATTGCATGCACTCCAACTGTTCCAATTTGGCAGGGACAGTCCTGTTGTCTATCTTTCCCACTTATTCAATTGCTTTTACAACATCCCAATTTATCTCTCCTCCTCCTCTCACTTTTCCTCTTACTTCTATTGGTGCAAACAGAATTCAAAGTGCAAAAGCAATTTGTACTCAGGCCCTTTCCGCACGAGGAAATTAAGATGGGCCAATGCGTCCTGTCATGGAGGTCGTTTGCACCTTGGAACGGACTAGGTTTGGACTATTTACCTTAGTTCCGCATCTAAGTCCAATTAAATACCCCCCCAAGTGGTCCTCCAGCGCGCTATCTGAAGAACTGAAAAAACTGTTTTTCAATTTGCCGAAGCGTGCCAAGTCGTACTTCCACAGTGGTGCAGATGCGCACATTCTCACCAATGCGAACTGGTGATCAGTGGAGGGCAGGCTGTGGGCATGGTCAGCTTCAGCAGTTGGTCCAGCCCCACAAACGACAGGAAGCCACCATTTTCTAAGCCTCACCAGTGTGGATCTATGACCTCGCACTGCTCCGAATCGGCGTGGAACATACATGCAGCCTCGCAGAAGGGCTTATGGGAAAGTCCGCGTTGCTTCAAGCCCAGAAGAACCGGTAAGGAATGGCACAGAGTGATTCACTGGCCTCGTGTGGAAAGGGCCTCAGTTAAGTTAGTGGGGGAAAAGAGAGGTGAGGGAAGGGGGAAATCTTACCCTTCCCTGTAGATTCAGGCAACAGTAAAATGTTGCAGACTCTCCTAGCTTGTCTGTTTTGCCTCATCAACAACCTTTGCCATGTTGATCACACCCTATGTTGGTTTGTTACATATATCCCAGTTTTCATCTGTGAAATAGTGGAGGGTATACAACTGGAAGCCCTAAAAGAAATGGAGAGTATATGGAGAGCATCCATGCACATGGAAAGCTCTCCTGTTCAGACTTGTAGCTCACTGTGTGAGGAGGATGATACAGTTGGAGACAGAATGATGGAAAACTATGTGAGGTCTGTAGATTAAATTCTGACCACTAGGATCCTCTGCCAAGCCTCCAGATGTTAATAACTGCATAAATAAATGAAATAAGATTCAGAGGTAGTCAGATTTTCCCTCTTGACTTTATTAGGTTTTTTTAGGGGTCTTGAGGGCCCTCTGATTCTGAAAAATGCAACACTGCTGCTTCCAGAACCCTTCAGCTTGGAAGTCAAATAAAAATGGCACATTGGGGGATTCCAGAGAGGTTTACAGGCTACAAAAATAGGCTTGAGGGCTATATACCATCCATGGAACATATATTATTTATCCCTGATCTGTACAGACATGGCACAAAATAAATGAAGGAGAGGGGCAAGGAGATATTCTACATGTGTGATAGATCAGCTCTGCCCTACCTCTCATCGTACTTGGTTGCAACCTACTAGAATGAGTGGAGAGGGTAACAGATGAAAGAAGATCCCCAGGAAGATATTTTAAAATTTCCTTAAAAATGCAGATCTTTGTCCCCTTTTATCATTGTGTTCAGTGATGTATCTCCTCTTTTTTTTGGCAAGAGGAAGTAGCTGTACTTATATCGAAGACCGAAGACCAATCATTATTCTCCAGATGCTCAAAGATGCACCCTCAGAACTTGCTTGTCAATCTGAGCAACTTATTTGCTGAACACACTCAGAGTGCTGGATGATTCTTGTTTCTTTCCTTGTAATTGTTGCAGACAGAACTTGATGTCTTGCCTGTCTTGGTTTAGATATTGCTTGACCCTTTCACATTTTGGGCTAGGCCAAAAACTTGTAATGATAAAGTCCGAGACAGAAGCCTCAATAGCTTGGCTGGTTAGGAATGAAGGAAAAATCACTCAAGTATATCTGGCAGGTACCACTCTGTAAAAGGCTGATCTGGTTCTGGTTCCTCAGTGTCTCAGGCAGATATCTCTTTTGGCAGTACTACCTGAGTAGATGTACCTGCGGATGCTGAAGTTTGAATCTAGGACCTTCCATAGTCTGGTCAGATGACAGGGGGCTAATTGGCTTCTGTCTTTGTTATCCCCTTAGGTGCTTAATTATCTCATAGCTTGGCTATCTGAGTATATGGTGCTTAGTTGACTTTTAGATAACAATCCTCGGTTAGTCTGAGGCCCTTCCTGCATGAGGCGAGGGAATCACTCCATGCCGTTACCTACCACTTCTTCTGCAGTCCGAAGCAACGTGCACTGTCCCCGAAGCCCTTCCTCAGGGCTCCTCCTTGGTCCAGTGCAAATCAGAGCAGTGCAAGGTCTGTAGATCCGCACTGCTCCAGCTTCCAAAATGGCGGCTTCCGGCTTCCAAAATGGTGGCTTCTGGCTTCCAAAATGGCAGCTTCCGGTTGGTTGTGGGTCCTGACCAACTGCTGAAGCTCACAACGCCTAAAGCCTTCCCTCTGCAGATTGCAGGCTTGCATTGGTGTGAGCCTGTGAATCTGCACAAGGGAGCAAGAACGCAATGACACGTTTCAGGAAAATACAGACCTGTTTTTTGCGGTCTTTAGAAAACATGCTGGAGGACTACTTGGGGTCGTTTTGGAGACGACTGAGGTGTAGATCTCCAGTAAGTAGTCCGCTCCTAGTCTGCTCCAAGGTGCAGACGACCTCCGTGAGAGGACACACTGCCCCATTCTAACTGCCTAGTGTGGAAAGGGCCTGACTGTGATAGTAGAGGCCATGTCTCCTCTCCTGAGATGAAGAGGGAGGTTTTTGCTGACAAAATTATTCTAATGTGTCTTGGAATCTCCACATCCCTCCTGTAAATATGTGGTCTCCATGATTTCAGAATTATATTTGCAACCATGAATGATTAGAAATTTTTTTTTTTAAAGGTAAGATGAGGGCTGGATTATGTGGCAGGTACCAAATTCGGAGTAAAATCCCCTTTAGACAGAATCTTGGAAAAGTAAATCTCTCGAATTCTTTTATATTTGAGTGGAACATAGTGGGAAGATGATGACAAACAATGCGTAAATCAGCTGATCACTAGCATTTTTATTATGCTGTGTAAATCAGTGCCAATGCTTGAGAGGCAAACATAACTATGGAAGCCTAGCCTCCAGCAGTCACTTGTGGAGATAAGGCTGTCAAACTGGGCAAGGAGAGCTATAAAACATAACCCTTAAGATTAAGATAATGTTTTTAGCACTTTGATGTGGGTAACCTTTCTAATATATGGTGTCTGGTCAAGGTGCCCGAGGCTCTAAAGAATAAACTTGAATTTTATTCCTTTAAGCCTGCAAACTTTTCTTTTAAGTGGATTAGTCTTAGAACAAACTGGTAACATGTTCCTTCTTTCAAAAAATTATTTGTGAACAGCTGCTGTGAATGACACAATATGAAATGATTTACCTATGGATACACTTTTTGTTTGTTTACAATTTTTTTTTTTTGCATTCTCTTGTTGCCCACTATCCATAAGTGACGAATTACTATTAAAACAGTGTAGATGTGAATTAGGGAAAGGAAAGTTTTGGAGATCTTACTTTTTAGACAAACAAATCCCAGAATTCCACAACCAGTATGACCACTGACTGGGAGAGACTGGGAATCATAGAATCAAGATTCTATGATTCCCAGCATCTTCCGGTCAGTGGTCATACTGGTTGTGGAATTCTGCATAAACAAGAAACAGCATAAATAGCAATAGCAGCCAGCTAGAGATTATCGGATGTATCTGAATGGCTAGAATCTGGTTGTTTGCATCTGATGATGAGATGTAGCTTTTCTCTAAGCAACCAATAACTATCTGTTGTATCCACACCAGCCATTTTGTTTTTCTTTCTTTCTTTAGAGTTTCACATCTTTACAGTATAGCCTATGGCTCTCTGCTGAGAAATCATTTCTACTAAATGAAATTTGAGTTTGGAATGTATGCCTATTTGGTTAGCCTTAACGGATCTCCATTCTGGCCTTCAGTTATTAGAACCACTATGCAGGGAAATTGGATTTTGTTTCAATGAGGACAAACTAATAAAACAACTACTGGTTTTTATTTTAGTTTGGATGTGATTTAAGCAAGTAATACTCCATTTTATGGGACCCTTGGAATACTAGTCTGACATTTCTAGAGGTCTACATAAACTTTCATGGCCCTATAACAGTATATTAAGCTACAGGGTCTTCATAAATATGCAAAATAGCTTTAATAAGATCATTGGCTATGATTGTTCATCAAACTGCTATTGAAAGTGCACCAATTTAGTCAATAAAAATGTCGGCCTATAGAGCTTATACTCTCTAAGTTTATTTTATTTTATCTAAGCAGGTTAATAAAATGTTAGACTAATGGTTACCTTGTACATATAAGCCATTCTTGGACATAACTCTACTGTACATAGGTATGTGTTCTCAATGAATGATAGGCAGCAGGTACACTCCTAAGTATGTTCACTCAGAAATAAGTCCCACAGAGTTCAGTGGGGTCTCCCTAGTAACTATCTTTATTATGATTGCAGGATTAACTTGAGGAGTTACAGAAAATGTATAAACCCAAACACTGTCATTATAGAGAGAAATGGATGGTGCATAAAGAGCCTGTGTTTTATATTGTCAGGTTAAAAATGTATACTGAGAAATGAAGAAGATACCCAAGTCATTACTATAAATATTGCCATAGCGATGTTATACTTTCATCATAAACACATCCGTTTGGAAGTAAATGTCCTTGGTTTCAATGGGACATATATTCAAATATGTATCTTTGGGCTCCAGCTTTGAATAACCTTATAGGAGTGCATACTAGAGCACAGTAGAAAGCTTAGACAAGTTTTTTTGGGGGAGGGGGCAGCTGCCACAATCCTTTAGTCACAACAGCTGGGGAATTCTGGGAAATGTAGTCCAAAACCTTATTTTTTTTCCAAAATAATGTAGTGATGATAGTGCAGAGATGCTTACAGTGATAGGGTGAATGTGGTCCTCTGTGGGACTATGAACTGTGTATGAAAAACCAAAGTGAGGGCTGGATAGTAAATGGGTTGGATGCTAAATGATTTGGGCCAGGCTGTTGATAGACTGCCTCCTTCTGAATGAGACGTCCGAAATCTAAGACATTCAGCAGAGGTCTTGCTGTGTACTCCACTACCTCATGGGTCTAGGTTGGTGGGCACACATGCTGAACTCCCTCCTAAGGGAAGTCAGAGAGATTTCATCCCCTCTGAATTTCTGGTGGCAGTGGCTTGGCCACTGGTTGCAAAATTAGGAGTGGCTGCTCTGCCTGTTAACTGTTTTCAACTGTTTTGTAACTGCAGTTTTAGAGTTTATTTGAAGAAGTGTTTCAGTTTGTTTTTAATTGCTTTTGAGTAATCCATTTAATACTTTAAACCATTTTAATCATTGTGCATTGTTTTGGGGGGCCCTGGAAGATTGAGCAGAAATAAACAAATACCACAAATACACACACAAATAAACAGTCTGGTAAGTTAATGTGTTATGACAAACTTTAGGTGGCTCAGGATCTATAATGATGAGAGACTCTGATAATATTGACAGTTCTTCACAGGATTTTTGAAAAGGTGAAGTGAGGGCTAAAATCCAAGTATGGTATCTTGAAGTCTTTGGAGGAAGTCTGAAGACTGGACAGAAATCCTTGAGATAGGTCTTGCTACATGATAGCTCTCTGTCATTTCCATACTCTATAATCCCATGCTAGAAAATTAAATGCCACTCAGCCTCCCAGTATCCCCTGCTCTGTATCTCTTAAATCAGAGGAAGTGTCTAATCTCCTCAACTCTTACTTTTCTTAGCCAATTCTCTCCCACCTCCCTGCAGTCTATAACTCTTGGCTCCAACCATCTTGTATCCCTTGGTTCCTCCAAGGCAGTATTCCTTTAAGGTCTTTCCTCCTCCTTTTCCACTGTACAAAGTATAGCTGAAACAGGCTGATTGAGCAGGGGTTGGGAATGTGTAGCTTTTCTGATAGTCTTGGACTACAGCTCCAGTCCTAGCCAACCTAGGCAGCGGTGAAGGATGAAGGCAGCTATGATCCAACAACACCTGTGGGGCCACATGTTCATTATCCCAGAGATAACCTGGTACTGACTCATTGTAAATATTAGTGCTTGTCAAAGGAAGAAACTGGGGCCCTTTCTGTACTGTACATTCTCACATCATCCTCCAGTTGTGATGCCAGTAGCACCTCTTCTGGGAAGGGAGTGTGACGGGAATGCTCCCCTCCACACCAGACTGACTCTCTTTGGAAAGGAATGCGATGGACACATCTCTTCCATCCTCAGCACAACCAAGCACTTTCCCATCTTGCACTGGGACAGGAAGTGCCTCCGTCATGCTTCTAGGCCTTCCACAGGGCAAGTAAGTGTGGGACCATCATGTGATTGGAGGTCATTGATGAGGAAAACCTGTCAATGATTTACTCCACAATCATGCCAGTTGGCAATGAGAGCAGAGTGGGATTGCGACGATGTCTTGTGGAAGTGTCATCTGGTCCCGCTCCTCTCCCATACCCATGCTGGGATGAAAGCCTTTTGTGGAAAGAGCCTAGAGTTCCTGCATTATGGTTTTGTCACTCGCTCAAAGATAGGAGGTGAGTTTGCATTTATTTCTTCTTCCTGATGATAAATGAAGGAATACTCTCTTCATAGCTTTGATTACTTACAGGCCGAGTTCAGGGAAAATAAATTATTGTGTTCATTAACACCTCTCTTATAATGGAAAATGAGTCATTACCCATGAATATTCTGTCCATAAGTATCATCTGTCATTCAAAGAATCCTGACGTTTTTACAATTTTTGTGACAGATTTCACTAAGGTGTATGCATATCAAGAAATCTGGCCACTTGTTGGTCAGTCTAACATCTCTCTCTCCCTCCCTCTCTCTCTCTTTCTCTCATACACACACACACACACACACACACACACACCCCTACCTACCTACCTAAAATAGATCTAATCTATTTTATAGTCAGTGATTCAGGTATTACTGAAACAGAAATCCAAAAACTGTCCTTGCAGACCAACATTCAGTCACATGGTGATATGTTTAGAAATCTCTTTACATTAAAAAAAAAAAATGAATGCAGTTACACATTAATACTCCCCAAGAATTTCCCCAGATGTTCCAAGTTTCCATACCAACAGGCTGTTGCATTTGTTAGAGCAGCATAGACTCTGGGGAATCTATTGGATTATGCCATATCATAATTACAAGTCCCATGTTATTCCATTTAGATATAAATTGACATCTGGATGGTGGTGGTTCTTCATTTAATTTTCCTGGCTCTTCCCAGAAAACTGCAGTATGCATAGGTGTTGGAAAGTCTAGTCCAGGTTCTGTTGAATGACAAATGATGCACAGTTTTCTTGGGCATCTATTTCTGGGGCTCTTCATGGATAAGTAGAAAGTTGATGTTAGAGATCATTGCTTCCATCCAAACATACATATGTGAACAGTTGTACATGTAGAACAACTGATCAGGTATTATTGTATGCATGTGGAAAAAAGCAGTTCAATGCAGGTTGATTCCCTCGGAGAAAATAAATGGACAAGACGTTCTAGGCTTCAGCCTAAAGGATGAATCCATGCTGTGATCTTCAGTGGAGATCTTGCTTCATGCTTTTTCCTGACAGAGGTTAGGTGGGTGGGTAGTGCCAGTGTGGTGTAGTGGTTTGAGCATTGGTGACTAGGTCTTAATTCCCTAGCTCAGCCATGGAAACCCACTGGCTGGCCTTTGGCATGTCACACACTCTCAGCCCCAGAAACCCCTATGATTTCACTTAGGGTTACCATAAGTTGGAAACTACTTGAAGGCACACAACAAGAAGAAGCAGAAATCCAGCTCAAGACCTTTTCAAAGGCACTTGGACTCTGGAATACCTTGTCATGGGAAATATGATAGACTTGCTCCATCTGTGCTTTCTGAAGAAAGGTTAAAAACACTGCTGTTTCAGTGGACTTTTTTTTGGATGAGTTGTTTAATTCAGTTGATTTTATGCTGCTGTGTTTTCATTGTTGCTGTTGTATGGTCTGTTTATTTTATTGTGATTGGTTCATTGATGTATTTTATTCCAGAAGAGGCAATTTGGAGATCCAGTTTCTGGGACCAAAGGGTAGGATATAATTTTTTACTATAAATATATAAAAATAAATATGCAGATACACATATACTGCTATATCTGGGATTGATTGTTGGCTTGAGATATTTGGTTTGAATCCAAAGAAAATGTGATATTCTTAGCTGTTACTGAACAGAACTGTGTTTAGGCACAAACCAAGAAAGAACCAGGTGCATCTAAATCTGTTGAATTGGACACAGACTTAGTCAAGCATCAAGTAAGTGTAATGGAATCAGTGGGATTAAATTTAGTTATGACACACTTGTTGCATGGATTTCAATAATTCTACCTGAAGCATGACTAAGATGGGATCTAGCCCACTGATTTCAATTTATATTGACCTGTTTCTTTAGCATATAATCTCTGCTTCTCTGACATTGGTAGGCTTAATCCTATTGCTTTTAATATATCTAAAATGTATTGCTTAATACAGAGGATCAAAAGTTGACACCTAGGACTGATCTTAGTGATGTCCCAGAAGACCAACCCTAGTGACTGGACAGTGGGAAAAACTTTTATCTCTCTGCAGAGTGCCTGTGTATGTGAGAGAGAGACGGAGGAATGGTGATGCTGTTGTTGCTATAGCTCTCTCCCCCACACAAACTACATGGGCATGAAAAGTCATTGCTGATGCCCAGAAGCCTCCCTTTCCTTCCCCCTCTACCAGAGCAGTAGCTCACCTGTGGCTTTGCACATATGAAAAAGCTAGGTAATAACCCTCTGTGCCCCCCCCAAAAGATATGTGCAAGTGTAAAGAACACAAATGCCATTAACAGGATTTTAGAATGGTGAAATCTGTCTGTTTGTCATAGTATTAGAAAGTAAATACAGGCTTAATTTTTAACTTTGATATAACTGAAGAAAACCTGTTTTGGGAGGGAAAATGAGCTTATACCAGGGAATGCAGATTCCTGTCACTGTACGCTTTGACCCTAAGCAGTGCCAAGTTAGCCTTTGTTCCACTTAGCAGCAGAGGACTCCTGAGATGTAAGCTCATCAGCTCCACTGACAGGAATAAGGGACTCAATAATATCAATGCTTTTTCTGAAATTGTGCAGGCTCAATGAAATCTGTATCACAGCAGTGCAAACAGGAATGGCTGTCGTGGAATTCTTTTCTTGGTGAGAAATCTTGGATCACAAATGAGATCTGAGGGCCTTTCTGCATTACACTGTTGTAGTGCTATTATTCCACTTTCAAAATCCTATGGAATCCTGGGGTTTGCAGTTTAGAGAAGGGCATTTAGAATTCTCAGCCAGAGTGATGTTTGGCCTCAGTAAACTGCAAACCCTAGAATTCCATAGGATGTTGACAGTAGGATAATAGCACTAGAACAGTGTAGGGTTGAAAGGCTGTCAGCCGTACACTGCTACATTGTAGGAAGTCAAACAGTGATATATTTTGTTTAGGGTCCTCCCCTCCCTGAGTGATATCCCAGATTTTCATGTCTTGGTCTGGTACTATCAGCATCATTGTTGGAAAATAATGGAGGCAGGACAGATTTATCTGGCAGGGTTGGTAACTCAATAAATTAAATTTAAAATTAATGTCAAACTTACAGTGAGGTGTTCTTTTAGTCTATAGGAGAAGAACTACACGTGAGAGAAACTTCATGTAATTTTCTGTAGTGCTTGCTGCTAGGGAAGAGTCAGGAGATCTTTCTTTCTTTTTGCAATGAACCTACTTGAAGAGCCTGATAACCTGAAGAACCACTATCTAGACAAATACTGTAAGGCATCCACAATAACATTTACAATTGAATGTACTGGGAAGATTATAAATACCATGGGTTCAGAGGTCTTTGGATAAGAGAACATTTTTGATAAGAGACCTATGCCTCACCAAAAAATGTTTCAGTGGTGGAAAAATTTATCTGAAGCCCACAGTTGAATGCATGAACTCAACAGTATAACTATTCATATGTTTCACCTCTTTCAGATTCGCTTTGATTATTTTATTCACTTTTTTTTTCATTTATCACAGTTTATATTATGCCATTCTTATGAGGAGCTTGGGAATCTTTAGTTCATTGCATCTTAACAACATCCCTGTGAGGTAAAGTTACACTGAGAGGAGATGGGGGTGCCTTTCTCTTCCCAACCCCAGATTTCTTCCTGCTTTCATTATGGGTAAGCTGATTCGAACATTCCTGCATTTTTATCAGGGATGATTTTTATTTCTTGGCTTGTCTAAGCTAAGACATTTTACTACTCATGCTTCTTTGGTGCTTCATCCTGGAACAGAGGAGGGATGACACAATGGAACAGAATGTTTTTGAGAAAAAAGAAATGACTATCTTCACAGAGCTTTGTCACGACCAACATTTTCAGAGGCCTGCACTAGTATCCCAGTGGATCCAGCTGTGCCAGTGCTGGAGATACAATCCTAGGATATCTGCTAAGTCTCTAAATGTACAAATGAGCAGATTTCTATATATCTCCAGAGAAATCTAATCTTCATTGGATACCTTGAAATTGCTACCTTAGAAAGAGACACAATGAACCAGTAACTTAAAAGATGAGTGAACTTTACTTCCCCAAATCCTTTACAGTAGCCATGCTCACTGGAGTTTCTGTAGGTTGAAGGACAAAACATCCCCATCTATAGTTTAAAATGCATATTACCTTTTATGCGCATTTCTCTCCCTCCTTTCCTTCCTTGATTATTTGAAATATGCATAACTTATCTTTCTGTCCACGTTTTTTCCTTTAATGATATATTTTTTAATTGTGTTGTAAATATTTTTAAATTATGACTTCATATTAATTCTGTTTCTGTCTTTGATCATATTTTGTGGTTTATTTGTACTTTTTATTTAGTATTACAGTGCCTGTTATAAATTTCTTTTTGGGAGAGGGCAGCATATAAATTCAATAGATGACAACAACATGTTTATCAATTAAAACATTGACACTAGAAGGTTAAACTACTAAAGACCCATACATGAAACCACCTGAAATAAGTAAGTTTTTTATGGTGTGCTTAAATTGAGGATTGTGTGCTGTGTGCCTTCTAGTTGTTTCTGACCTTAAGGCAAACCTATCCTGGGGTTTTCTGGGGCTGAGAATGTGTGGTGTTCAGTGGGTTTCCATGGCCAAGTGGGGAACCAGACCCTGGTTTCCAAGGTTGTAGTCCAACACTCAAATCAGTACACCACATGCTAAGGCCCTTTTCGCATGGTATTTGTCATGCAAAAGACCCTCTGGAGCATCGCACAATTGCAAGGAATGTTTCAGATGACATCTTCACAATCACGGGACACTGACAGGGCCAGCAGGTGCCGACCGTGTAATATTTCATTTTCAGCTTTTGGCTGAAAATGATGCTCGATCACACATCGCTCTGGGGCTCCACACACACTTACTGTTCATGTGGAGCATCCGGAGCTGCAGCCCTCGTGCTTCCTCCCCCAGCACAGCCTGGGAAAATACCTGGCTGTGCTGCAGAAGGAAGAGGCGGAGCCCTCATGTTGCCAGCTGGCTGGCTGGCAGCTGCTGCAGAGCAGGAGCAGAGCAGACGTGGGTGCCTCACGGAAAAGGCTGCTCGTATGATCCCTGCGTGACTGCACCAGATGGAATTAAGCTGTGTAACGGGCTGAAGTCTCAAATCAAAGATACGATGGGATAAATTTGTCCTCCATAAGTATAGACTTCCACAGTGGTGTCCTTGAAAAGAAGACACCTTATCCTATGTCTTCTCCACTGGATATCTCTTGGTGATGGGACATATAACAGGAGTTCCAATGATGGTTCCTGTACTTGTAGCTAGAGGTAGGTTTATATAGGAAAAGACTGCCTTTCATTCTCTGCCTTCTGAGAGCTGTCTCTCACCACAAGGAACAGGACTATGGCAAGGCTGTTGAAGCAGCAAGAGGAGCCGTCCAGCCAAGGAATAAACAGAAGTCCCAGGCACCAAGTGAGAAATTTTATAAGTACCTCAGAGACTTCTATCTTTCATGTTGTATCTGTGAGGACAGAGTATAGAAGGCTCACAATTTCTCCTTCTAAGGAGAGCTGGAAAGTTTTGTTCCAGAACCATGCTAAGCATATCACTTGACAGGCTTTGGGTTTTGATCCAATATTGTCTTTGCTCCTGAGGTTGCAGTGTGTCAGTGAAAAGTATGGAGCTATTTTTTTTTTTTTGGTGGGGGAGGGCACACGTCTCTTAATCTCCACAACACTGCACATTCCTTGGAGTCCATCTTCTAAGATAATACCTTGAGTTACTTTCCTCCTCCTCATAGGGGCCAGGCATTGTAGTCCAAAAAAGTATATATTTTTTTCAAGCTTTGTTCATGGTACAGAAAGTTTCCTTCAACCCTGGGTCACCTCTGCCATCAGACTGAGTGAGACAAATTGCTTCAACAGTAGGGGTCTTAGGAGCAGTGAATCAGTCCACTTCCCAAGGTCCAGAGGGTCCTGGCACCACAGCTACATATCCTCCTTTCCCTCTGTGCCTCATTTTGTGGAGTGCCTCATTTCACCCCCTAAACCTTGCACGATACTGTTATAAACATTTCTGCTTGACACCCTATTAAGTACCTTAAGTAGTCTGAAAACATCTGCAGCTCCTTTACCCAGAGTTAATGGTTTGTGCAAGGCTGCAGCTGGTGTTTTCTGACAGACAGGTGGGACCCAGGATATGTCAGCCAGTGGTGAAGCCAAAGAAGTTGGGCCAGTTATTGGCAATGAGAGGAGGAGAAGGAAGAGGGAGGTAGATGGAGAAGAAAGGAAGGTGAGAGCAACAGGGCTTCTTCTTTCCCTGAAGTGGCAGGCAGTTTTGGGCCACAATTGCTTCACTCTCATTCTCTGTTGGGGCCAGTGGTTGGGTCCATTTTCACTGAAGTCTTTGGTCTGGGCATGGGATGGTCCCAAACATTTAACAGGGAAGAGTGCCTCAATGTAATTCGCTGTTCAAGGCTGGTTCAGGTGATTACTACTATTTTGTGCATCAGCATGTATAAGAAAATTATCTGCCTCCTGGCAGAGTTCCTTTGGGGTGTTCTCTTATCTAGCAGCTACTGTATCCATCTTCTGCTGCTTTTCTGAGCTTCCTTTGTCTTCTTATCTGAAGAATGAGAACAAAAGTGAGCTCAGCAGTTCAGCTAGCAGTTCCCAGACCAGTTCTCTCCCTCTGAATACCAGGGCAGGGCAGTGGAAGTAGAACTTTGAACAGTGTCAAATTTGAACCACTTTTTTAATGGACTCAATTTGTATAGTTGTCATGGGCTCTATAACTGCAGCTCTAAAATGGTTCAGACACATCTGGATTGGCAACCCATAAAACATGGGCTTGAGATGCAGATCTGGATTTCAGCAAAATGTATAGCAGGGATTGGAAGGCTATGGCTTTCTAGATGTTCCTTCCTGCTCATTGGACATGCTAGTCCAGATGGGGGTTGTAGTCCAAGAACATCTGGAGGACCATACGTTATAGATATGCAGCCAGTTGTTGCATATCAAGGAGATACCTAATACCTAATTTTTCCCCTCTATGGAAGAGACGACAATTATATGCACAACTGCTTTTATCCTTCTAGCTATGTAAAACATTTCAGTAACTAGAGATTTATAGATTTAGACAATTCAGCAGCAGCCAGTTTCTATCTTCTCATGTTCTATTTACACTGTTTTTTAATCTTCTTGAATGAGGTATGTATTTACTGTTATTTACAGATTGCTGTGACATGCTTTATGTGGGGCTGCCCCTTAAGAGTGTTTGGAAACTTCAGTTAGTACAAAGAAAAGCAGCCAGAGTGTTAATTGGGAACAATTGTTAATTGTTATAGGGAACACACAATTCCCTTGCTCCAATTCCCTTGCTTCCCTTGCTGGCACACAATTCCCTTGCTTCCCTTGCTGGCTGCTGGACTGTTTCTGGGCACAATTCAAAGTGCTGGTTATGAACTGTAAAGCTCTATATATGCAGCTTAGGTCTAGGCATCTGACAGACTGTATCTGTCCTTATGAGCCCACCTGGAGCTTGAGATCTACAAGAGGGGCCTTTCTTTCACTCCCACCACCTTTATAGGTATGTCTGGTCAGAACATGAGACAGGACTTTCTCAGTGACTACTGCAGACATTGGAACTCTCTCCCTAGGGATGCTACAATGGTCCCCTCCTTGTTATCCTTCAGTCAGCAAGCGAAGATGTTTTTTAAAAAAATCAGACCAGATCTTCAGACGGAAGACTTTCAAGGAAAAAGCTTGCAATTATGTTGTTTTAACTTTTTAATTTTTTTTTAAGTATATCGTTTGAACTGTTCCAATATGGTTAATAGTTTAATTCTGCCTTAGGCCGTTTCCACACTGGACTGTTATAGTGCTATTATTCAACTTTCAACATCCTATGGAATTTAAGGCCCCTCTCTAATCTGCAAACCCCAGGATTCCATAAGATGTTGAAAGTGGAATAATAGCACTATAATAGTCCACTGCGGAAATGACGTTAATGTTGACTTTTTGTATGTCTTTAATTATATTGTAATCGTTTTAATTGGTAAGACACCAATCTTGGGAAAAAGTTAGATATTAATAAATTTAATGATAATGATAATAATAATATAAAACTTCAACTGAAAATACATTGATGTGGAATTACACCCCACACTAGACCAAAACCAAAACCAAAACTGCAGTTTCAGTGAGTGAGTTAAAACAATAGTTTGTTATGTTTCCTCCCATCATGTACTTTACAGTGTGGTACCTCTTAAACCTGCCCCCTGAAATGCTCTGAATCCTGTTACATTATCCTTACCCTTTAGATTCTTTGGATAATTTTTGAAAAAACAAAAATGAGAATATTAAAATGTGCAAAAGCATCTTGAGCTACACCCTTTTCCTGTTGATAAACTTGTCCTTAAGTAAGGAATAAAAAGTCACCAGTAGAGGGCAATGTTGGTCTACAGCAGACTCAAAGGCAATGGCAGAGATGGAAAAAAAATGGTACTCTTCAGCCTCCAAATCATTTTTTAAAAAAGGGAACTCCAAACATGAAATGTCTTTTGCCTTGACTCAGAGCTTAATATATCTAAAGCGCAGGCTGTGAAAAACAAAATACGGTGTTGCCAGAGTCAGAAGAGGCTAGGAATCTGAATTCCTGGCTTACAAAACTAGAGTGGCTTACTGGCTTTAGGGTGGGCCACACTGACTCAGAAAATACTCTGTTGGAGGCGATATGGTGGTGCAGCTGAAACCAGAAGTGGATCAGGCCAGAGATAAAACAATCCTCTCTCCTTCTTTGCTAGATGCTGAGAAAGGCAAGGGGCCAGTCTTGCAGAGGCAGAACTGATTGCATGTACAGGCCTTCGGAAATTAGGCCAAAAGCCACCTGAAACCATGGTCCCATTCACACTACAGAATTACAGGACTATTATCCCACTTCAACTGCCATGGTTCTGTCCTACGGAATCCTGGGACTGGCACTTTAGGGAGGGGACTTTAGAATTCTCAGCTAGGGAGCTCCAGTGCCTTACCAAACAACAAACCTCAGAATTCCATGGGATGGAACCATGACAGTTAAAACAGAATTAAAATGCTATACTTGTGTAGTGTGAATAGGGTCCAGATCAAAGGTCACCTGTGGCCCTGGGGTTGTAGGTTACGCATCCCTGTGTTACAGCATCCATGCTTCTTTCTCCCCATCTTCCATTTGACAGAAAGGGAGCAAGGCAGTTCTCATTTAGTCTCTATACCCATACCCAACAGGGGACGAGAGCTGATGGTGCTGACTGTCTACTACACAGGGACCCTTTTTGTGAAGTCACCCAGTAGAGATCCTGGGGGCAGCTCTCCCGGAAGGGGAGCACAACGGGAGCACTCCCATCCACACTGGCTGGCTTCATGTGGAAGGGAGCATTATGGCCATGCTTCTTCCTTCTGTGGTGCAGACAGTTACTTTCCCATGCTGTGCTGGGGCAGGAAGTGCAGCCATCATGCTTCCGGGGTTCTCCAGGACAGATAAATGCGGAATGGTGGCATGATCACAGGTCATTGACAGGGAAAACCCATCAATGATTTAACCCACTATCATACTGCCTGTGGACGGGAGAAGGACAGGAGTGCGACTATGTCATGCAGAAGCATTGTGCTCCTGTCCTTCTCCCATCCCTATGACAGGATGAGAGGGTGCTGTGGAAAGGGACCAGAAAGCAACCTGGCACCCTTCAGATATTTCATCAGTCAAAGCCAGTATTATTATTTGTTGGTGTGACTGGAACTGTAGTTAAAAACATCTAGAGGATGTCCACCCCTCATGGATTTGGATAGCTATTGGCTTATTAAACAGTGCACAGGCTGTATAGCGCTAGGTCATATTCTATTTGAAACAACTATTTTATTTGCAGGAGAACAGACAATGCATTTATTAACAGGGGAGGGACATTGAAGCAAGCACACAAGGGAAATGTTGTAAACCTGTGAAGGCATTATCATTATCCTGGAACTCGAACAGTGGTTTCTGCCAGCCACAGCAAAACTGCAACTTGTCAGCTCTCTGAAGACACCCTCTTTTGACTCAGAAAAGAAAAATGCAACTTAATTAAGCTGTATATGCTAGTAGGTGGATGTGATTTGCATTCCAGCCAATTAATGTCTATTTTTCTCCTTTAATAGCAAACCATAGCAAGCTACAGAAGAGGACTATTTTTGTCTATTTTGAGAACAGAACACCAAGACTCACATTATTATACCCACTGTTAAAGTGGTATAGTGGTTTGAGTGCTGGACAACGACCAGGGTTCAAATCCCTGTTTGACCCTGGAAACCCACGGGGTGACCTTTGGCAACTCACACTGCCTCAGCCTCAGACAAAGGCAAAGGCAAACTCTGTGATAGGTTCGCCTCAGGGTCTCCATAAGTCATAAAAATTTGAAGGTGCACAAAAACAAGAACAGCAATAACATCAATTCCACTGAACTCTCAACACAATAAAAAACAGATGAAAGATTTGTTACCACACCATGCATCCTCACTTTGCAGGATGATTGTTATTAATAAGCATAAACATTAATAACTTATCAATAACTTATTAATAATTATCAATAATTAATTAGTAATAATTAATAATGTCTAACTGCTTCCATAGAGGAACTTGGGATGGCATAGAATCTCAGCCTCTAGTTACAGAAAAAGGGCTGTATAAGTTATTAATATACAGCCCTTTTTCTGTAGCTAGAGGCTGAGATTCTGTGTCATCCCAAGTTCCTCTATGGAAGCAGTTGAACACTTTTGTACAATGTACAGTGTCTTCATTCAGTTCACAGTCACGAAAGCAGAGTTACACATGCAGTATCATTCCACATGGGGATGTGCATTCTCAACTGATGCGTATTTAACTGCTCTTGCTGAGGTCAATAGTAGCACCTCTCTTGTTGCACAGCTTAATAATTCAACACAATGATGCCATCACACTATCAACAGAACCCTGCTACGTAACAGCAAGGGAATATAGCTACTGGATAAGGTCGTGGTTCCATCCATAAGTAACTGTACAATGCTTCTGAGATGTAGTGTCATGCGAAAGCAGAATTCAGAAAACTAACTTTTAAAGACTGCAAGTCACAGAATTCATCAGATTGCGTGGCAAAGGGATTCTGGGGTTTGTAGACTCTGTTGACAATTTCTAAGCTCTCTGTGTGCCAAAAGCGCCCTACTATATTATTGGCCTAAGCATGGATTTGAATTGAAGCTGTGGTCCTCTACTCTTTACTTGACAGAAACTCTAGTGAATTGAGGAAAAATATGTTGTAGCATGTGTATAGTTACAATGTTAAGACTATAGGAAAGTGCAGGAGCACTCTAGACATGTACACAATTTAATTAATTAATTACCTGACCTTTCATCCAATAGGGGTGAAAGGCAGCTTGCCAATTGTTAAAATGAAATATAGCTAAAATCATGCATAATGCAAACGTTTAAAAACTGACCAACCAATTAAAACAATAATCAGAAAGACAATCAAAAACATGTTCAAAACATAATTAAAAAATGCTACACATCCCACGGGTGGCGGGGAATTTTCTGCCCACAACCAGCCGAAGGTCTGCTTAAAAAAAATTAAACAGTATTACACTGTTAGGAGTCTAGAAACCTACCTTTTTCCTGTTCATAGTGTTTGTCTCAGTAAGTGCGGGGGTGGATAGCTCTGGTGGGTCCTTGGGCCAGTTTTCTCCACTGAGAGCTTCTGAGTTTGCCTCAAATGCCCAAAAACCCAAAAAAAAAAAAAAAAGGGGGGGGGTGAGGACTGAAGTAGACAGAAGATGGCTTCCACTTTTTAAAGAACTTTTTTTTCTTTTTAAATGGAAGCGGCTTAAGGCAATATATTTTGAAGGTGAATTGTTGCTTCTGGAGACTCCTAAGAAGAGTCACTATTTTTGGGAACAGGGGCGGTCTGGAAGGGCTGAAGGCTACTCAAACAGCCTTGGGGAAGTACATGAGGCCCCTGTGCTACACCTTCCTCGCTCTTGCAGCATCTTCAGCATAACTGGTGGTGATTTTTCAACTCACCTTCTTCACAACCATTTTGGCTACAGATTTCAGCTGAATGATTCTGACCAAAAGCTCTGCTCACCATCTGTGTCTTCCTCTTCCTCCTGATATCTGGGAATGATCCTATCCCCCCCTGCAGAGTTTCAGCTCACTCTGTGGCTTGTTTTTCCATCCTGACCAGTATTGATAGCTCTTCTTAGCTTTTTATGCCAAAAGATGCTTCACATTCTTCCTAGCAACACCAGGAATTGGCAGCTGGACCTGTCTTCTTCTAAAAAAGCTTCTCCTGCAGCAGATGCTATCCAGTAAGGCCAAAAGATGTTTTATTTTGTATTTGCTGACAATGGAAATACTAATTAATTCTATTAGTCATGCTTTGTTTGCTTATTATGTTTTTCAGGCTTCTTGGGTCAAGGTTCTGCTGTTGTTGGGTTATTGCTACTTTAGTTATCATGATGCTGATGGTGCCCATGTCAGGGGAGCAGCAAATCTGCTCCAGGTTTTAGTCTGAACATTAAAAGAGTTAAAGAAAGAACCATATCCCTCAAAGAGGTTCCCAGCACCTTCAACAGCTCCTTTGAAGTCCAGATTGAAACCAAGAGTGGATTCACTACCCGCCAGACATGGGAGTGATCAGTGTATGCTGTATGAAGCTGTTCTAATTTTTTTCAAATAGGACTGTGTGATTTTTATTTTTCTGCCTTGCTTTGCTGTGAACTTGTTCTGAGTATACTGTTTATAGACAGATGCTATATAAATAAAGCGATTGATTGTTTGATTATAACTTCTGTGTGCAAAGCATTTGATGTACCACTGAGCTGTGACCTCTCTGTGATTTGGCTTATTATGTCCATACACAACGCTTTATCAATTGCAGTAATTAGGATTATTTTATGAATCCCTTTATATGCTTAAAAAAAAGAAAGCTTTTTAAAAAAAGCATTCCCAAAAGGGTATAATTGGAAGCCCAGCCAATTGCAAATTGTAAAAAATAGAATGTGGTGAAGTATTTTAATTACTTTGTTATTCAGGAATCCAAGAGCAGCTATCTTTTGCTGTGATGGATTTTTCTGGCATCAATTTTCTGGTATCTAATTAGAGATGGTCTAAACAAAAATAGACAGAAACATGTCTCTTAGCATACAGGCTATATTGAGAATTGTACTTCAGTAGACTTAACAATATCTAGCTCTGTGAAGTCTCTAGGGGTCTCTAACAGAATTCACGCTAGTTTCAGAAAGAAACAAAGAAGAGTTCCCAGCAACATTTGGTGTAAATTGAGCCAATTCAGTTAGGCTGAGCCTGGAAACAGACATGTATGAGGCTGAAACTTCATGCTGTGTTAAATAGATTAATGCATTTAACATGATTGGTACTGAAAGCAAAGAAAGAAAAAGATATGTGTGTGAGAGAGAGATTGAGAAAGAGGGAGAGAGACTGGGAGATAGAATGAGAAGGAGAAAGACATATTCCTTCTTGATGCAATTAGAACATTGGGGGTTGGATTTTCATCAGTGTCTGCGATGTATGTCTTAAACCTGTCTACTGCTGTCTTGACCTGTTTGCATTGTCCCCTAGACCCATAGCATCTGTTTTTTGTTCACCATACCAAACAGATGAAATTGAATGTAGTAAGGCATTTAGCATAAAATGTTGGTTGGGTACAAGAACTTTCAAGATGGGATGATGTCTATGTCATATTCATTTCGGGTCACCATAATCTCTGGTGATGTATGTGATTATTCTGAAGCACTAAAACAGTATGCACTGATGGTTCAATCATTCCAAGTTCAAATTTCTGGAACCTCCCTACATGCCATTGTAGTCTGTATAGCACTATTTACTTGATTGCAACATTTATTAGATGCCTGTCTCAAAAGTGCATAAATGACCTGTGCTTTGGTGGCATTTCATTTAGAGTACTATAATGCATTGTAAAAAGCTGCCCTAGGAAGGTGGTATAGCAGGTTCACAAAAACAGAAAAGTCAGGATAGTACTCTTGTTGTTGATTGCTGTCCACTCAGCTTCAATGTATGGCAGTCCTGTGAATGAAGAGGAGACCTCTAGCAGCCCCATTCATCAGCTGGGCTGTGGCTTCCTTGAATGAATCAACTCAATGGTAATTCAGTTTTCCTCTTTTGCTACTGCCTTCCAATCTGCTGAGCATTATCTTCTTTTCCAGTGAGTCACGTCATCTCATGATATGTCTGAAGTATTACAGCCTCAGCTTAGTCATCTTGGTTTCTAATGAAAGTTTGGTTTGATCTGCTCTAGGATCCATTCATTTGTCTTTTTAGTGTCCATAGGATCTTTAGAACTCTCCTCCAGCACCACATTTCAAAAAGCTTTGATTTTCTTCCTGTTGGCTTTCTTCACTGACTAGCTTTTAGAACCATAAGTAGAAATTAGAAATACTATGGCATGGTTGATATTAAATTTGGTATCTACTGACATATCTTTGCACTTGAGGATCTTACTTAATTCCTTCACAGCTGTTCAAGTTATTTAGACTACTGTATTTCATTGTATAAGGGGTTGCCTCTGAAGAGAGTTGGGAAATGTTGATGAATTCAAAACATAGCCTTCAGGATTTTAACTGGGAGAGTTAGCTGGGAAAACAGCTCAGCAATTTTGAGTGTTCCTGGTTCTATGCTAGTTCCTGGTTCACTTCTGAACTCAAGGCGGAGGTTCTTCTCCATGGACCTTCTTCTGATATCTGCTTTATTCCTTTTTAGACACTAATTTGTTTTTAATTACTTAAGATTTTAAACTAAATGGATGGAGTTGCATTTCAAAGCTGCCATGTTCAATTCAAATACTACTGAATTGTTTTGATTGCAACATTTTAATATGCAATTGTATTTTTAATTATTATTAAGCCCCAGCATCTGAGCTTCCTACCATTCCTCTGGTGCAGTGGTTCTCAAAGTCAGGGGTGGGATTCTAAGGTGGGGCATGACAGTTGCTCAAGGGAGGGGGTGCGAGAAAAGTTAACTTGGAAGTCAGGAAAGGTGAAAAAGAAGGGCAAGGCTGTGTGTGTGTTCACTGTTGAAGATAGATAATGGTCTCTGCAGAAAAGTGACACAAAGTGTCTCCCCCTGCCATTATGCCTTTCTGCAAACTCAGACATAGCAAAAATGGGTTTCTTTTTTAAAAAATGTCTTTCCTGCTCAGCTTCTCTGAATGTTCCATCATTGGTACAGCAGGCGCATGCCCCTTAGCGACCACACGGGTGGGGAGGATGGAAACAAAGAGAGGAGATGGAGAGTGTGACAGCTCAGCATTGAGATGGGGGCCCCATGTGGCACAAGGGAGCTGTGTGTGTGAGAGAGAGAGATAAAGGGAGAGAGGACATGGATGAGTGGAGTGATGTCAAGCAAGGGGAGGTTGCAACACCCACAAGCAGATATAATGGGGTTCATAGGGTAAAAAGTTTGAAAGCCACTGCTCTAGCGCTATCAGTTCAAAAAGTACTGTGCACCTAACCTGTCTTCCTCAACCAATTCCTCCACCACCAGCCAGGGTAGCAAAACTTAGGACAACGCTCTTAGGACAAAACAACTTCTGACAAGCCTATGAATGAGGCAGGGCAATTTCACTTTAAACGCTTAGACTGGAAGCACCCAGGGTCACATTCAGTCAGCAGCATTTTGAATTATCTGTGGCTGAATTTAGATTGACCTTTAGCAGAAGATGTCTTCTTTTCACTTAGAATTCTGCTCATCCCTTGGGTCGTGTTTTTACTCTGCTTAAATCACAAAATTTCAAATGTCAACCAACGTAACTAGGCAGAATGATTGAAAAGAACCACACGTAAAATTAGAATACTTGATCACTGAAACTTCCTTTTCTTAAGTTTTTAACAATGTAACCCATGTAGTTCCTCAAGGTATCTGAATCTTTTCCCCAAAGGGGCCAAGACACAATTAAAAAATAGCCAGGAGATGAAAGAGTGAACAGCTGGAAACAACAGAAGAGGTATAACATATGTGAAAAAGTACTGGGATGGAAGGAACAGGAAAAGTCAAGCTATGTAGAGAAAGAAAAGCATCTTTTAGTCTGCAAGCTTTTAATTAGAAAGGCAAAAGTCTCTTTTAGTCTAAAAGTGTTTAATTAGAAAGGCAAGGACACTCATTTTTGTCTAGGTCCTTGTTAGCCCCTCCCCACATTTATTTCAGAGCTGTTCACAAATAGGACTTTAAATTCAAAAACATAACATACCTTTAGGGTAGTTCTTTTTTGAACCAGAATACCTGGTTCTGTTTTTAATTCTGTAAAACAGGGACAGGTCCAAGGGTCAATTTTATGTCCCTGGGAGCCTCCAGAAACTGCAACATTGGTCCTCAAATGCCAAAGAATGGAAAAAAAAGAAAAAAGGATGAATTCTATTTTTGGTTTGAAAAAGATGGGCGTTTTTTAAAAATGTTAAACATAGGGCACGGCAGGGAATGGAGCTTTTTTTAAAAAAGAAATTCATCCTTTTGAGACAGAAAGGAACAGACTGGGGAGTCTGGAGAAACTGAAGACTGCAAAAACAGCTCAGGGAGCTACATGCTTCCACCATCTTTGTTTTCATCTTGCATATCCCCATTCTTATCAAATGTGTAATTTCTCCTTCTTATGTGCATTTCAATTGTAATTAGAATTTGGAAGACAATTCCCAAAGTGCTTGCATCTTATCCCTGTACATGCCTTTACCTACTACTGAGTAGGACTACACTGCGGGCAGATTCTATATGTCCAACCTGGAACTGTCACAACATGTCTGTTAGGTTCTCAGACCTTTGTCTGTTGAATGTGAAAGGAGGTATACTGTTCTGTAACTGCAGGCTTCTCCAGACACACCAATAGGTCTAGGAAGTGTTACACTATTCTTGTGTCTCTGCATCACTTGTACTGCTTGTTCCTGCTCCTGCATCCAGTCATGAGCTAAATATACTGGAGTTTCATTCACTCCTCCACACAACTTCTTCTTTATATGGGGCTAACTATGGTATGGGGAAATTTTTCTTCCTGCTTAACATCCCCCTCCATGAACTCAACACTTTCCCCATGTTCCTCCTCTATTATCCATATTACCAGTCTGGAATGTTTGTTTGTTTTTCACTTTTTTAAAAAAACAGTTGTATTGCAGAAGTGCTGCTGAGGTAAAGTGCTATACCACAGCATTAGGGAAAAAAGCCTACTGTGCAAGCAGCATAGTGCAGATGATGTGTCAGCCTGGTAACTGGAAATGTAATGAGAGAAGGAAAGTTGGGGGAAATCTCTTTAGTTAAAGCCACAGCCTCATTCAGTATGTCATCAGTGGAACTGCCCAGAAGCACAGAAGGAACTGAGACAATGAGTATAGACGTTGGAATTTACCCCTGCTTGTATCAGAAGCTCTAAAACAGAAGTCCCACTCTACCCTGGGTTCAAAAAGTAACAGGTAGTCTTGGAAATTCACAAGAAATTGACTGGGACAGGAGGCACATCATATGGATATTGTGAAAAATCCTGATAAGTACAGGTGGAACTGCTGCCAGATCTGGAGGTTTTTGGCTAATGTGTATGAGCCCTGTGGTGCTGAATGAGATTACAGAGAACCCGTGATATCAAACCTGTTGTTTTGAGGATTCTAGTTTACTAGAGCAATTCAGCTATGTTCACTTGAAGATGGCTAGAGAAGCCTATGCAGCTTTTAATCCTCAGCATGCATAATTCTGGGAAACTGTTGGGTGCATAGCAACATTCAGGGCAGGGCTTTCATGTTTGTGCATGCCCATGATCCCAGTTTAACTCAACATATAAACAGGTAAACATCTGAATTAAGTTATAGTCCACCAGTTTGTTGGTATTGTATGGAAGAACTGCCAGGTTGGGGACAAGGGTGGTGGTGGTGGTGGTGGTGGTGGTGGTGAGAAATGGTTGCTTCACTCTTTCCCTCCCAGCTCAAAGTTGTTTTGCCAAACTGCTTTCCCCTACATCATGAACTTCCATGACAGATCTGCAGCAGTTTCTTAGCAGACGAATCAAATGCGAATTGGTTCTCTCAAGGTGGAAAGCTTGACAACCACAAACATACACGTTAGTGATGCCTCTTGCCTGACTTGCCAACCTAATAGTAAATACTGTGAAAAAATTCATCAGATCATTACAGTCACCCACACACTTTCCCCTCGAATGGGACTTGTTCATACACATTTGTTTTTGTGTCATATGGGCTAAAAAGCTGTGAAATGTTCTGACACTTGTTTCTTTTAAGAGGAAACCATGCTCGACAATAACAAACTCTGTATGAAAGATCAGAAGAGATCACTTTCAAAGCAATATATAGGAGTCTCACAACTGCCTCGAGGGGCCTTTTAGCAGCAAAGGTAGGATACAGAAATTGCAATGGATCTGGAGGTCAATTTTCTGCCCTTGCGATCCTCTGGGGTACAAATGGACTGCCAAAAATGCCCCCAAATCCAGGAACTTGCTTTCTATTCATGAATTATGACAGCATAAGCCTGACTCACTTTTATGGTTGTTGTGCAGATAAGACTTCTAACTGTGCCACAACCAAAACTCTCTTTAAAACCTACTTTTTTTAAGCAGGTTATCCATGCCAATACAGCAATGTCCATGTTGCCGGAGAGAGAGGTGAAGTGTTGCAACAGGTGTCTTCAGGGGTCTTCATTCCCAGTGTTCTCCAACCACATGGGATTGGTTGCACTGTGTGTGTGTGCACTGCTTAAAGGATAGGATTTGCAGGTAGCATTGAGAGATTGTAGTTAACTGGCCAGTAAAAGAGTATTCTGCGAAGTCTGGGTGATTTGGGGGCCTTAAAAGAGTCACAAGAGACACAAAATCAGCCTAGGGGTACACATCTTTGCTCATAGCTGAAATCAGTGAAATAAATAAATGCTGGTATTCTACATCAGGAAACTGATGCATGCCACATAACTGCACGTCCATAGCTACATCTCACCCTCAACCCGCCTTTGAAGTAACACAGCCCCATGTTGTTGGAGACATTGGGGAACAGTAAAGATGTATCCAACTAGTTTCCCATAACTGCTTGGGATGTGCCTGTACATGATGTACTTGCAGCATGTCAAGCTATAGGAAAACAGCTGGATGTGCTGACTCCCCCCTTCCCCCAATCTCCAACAGCAGGGACCTGGGTCTCTTGGAAGATGGGTTCTGGTGAGGATTTTGGTTGTTGTATAGCTGAGAAAGAATTCTGACCTCTGCAACAGCCAAAAAAGTGAGTTGCCATGGTGTATGTCTGACTTACAGCATTTTAATTCACCAACAGCATTCCAGCAAAATGAATAGACAGCCAGCCAGCCAGCCAGACAGACAGACAGACAGATAGATAGATAGATTTTCTTGACAGAACTCTTTTGATATAGCAATACCCCAGCATACCATGGGCCTCATTTCCAGTGTCTAGCCCACTTCCCAATGTCTAGCCACTGATATAAACCAAAGATGTGGAATTCTTTTTCTTATAGATATTGATGATATACATACATTTTAATGGCATACGGACAAGCTTAGGAGTTGCCAACTAAGATTTGTCTGGTCTGTAACACAATTCTTGACAGCCTCATCTAACATGGCCAACTGTTAGGGATTATGAGAATTAGGAGTGTAGGAAGCTGCCTTGTACTGAGTCAGACTATTGGTCCATCTCTAGTCCAGTATTATTGATACTGACTGTCCAGGGTTGCAGGCAGCAATCTTTCCTGTCCCTGTCTAGAGATACTAGAAATTGAACCTGGAGCTTTCTATACACAAAGTAGATGATACACCACTTATTTTGCTCCAATTATAGTCCAAAATGTCTGGGTGGCCAAGGCCAAGGCGTTTTGGAGCTCCAAAAGTTCCCCATCTTGCATAGACTGTTGGTATTCAGAAAGCTGATGTAGTAGCTTCAGCTTTGTGGATTTCCTTGCGATTGGCACTGTCAGTCTTGCAGTGCAGGCTTTCCCAATGCCATCTATGCCAATGTTTGTATGTTTAGACACAGAGCTGATAACAAGCCCAAGTACAGATGCTGTCATGCCAAATCTATGCATGAATGGTGCCAAAATGGATGGAATTGGCCATCAGAAAGGTAATGTGATTTGGCTGGAAGCAATTGCTAAATCTTTCCTCTCCTCTAGCTTAAGCCACAGTGATATGTCCAGGAAGTGTCTGGCTGTCCTTACACAACCTGAAGCTTTTTCATACTACACAATTATAGTGCAGTGATTCTACTTTATGGAGTCTCAGGGTCTGTAGTAAGCTAAGGCATTAAAATGCTATGGCTGAGAGATCCTCTGTAAACTGCAGACCCCCAAATTTGTAGGATGTTGCCATGGCAATTAAACTGGAATAATAGTGTTGTAATTAATAATAATTATATGGTATAATGACATTATAGTGCCAATAATAATAACAACAACATCAACAATGATGACAGTGTAAAAGGACCCTTGGGGAACAGCGGCAGAAGCCATCAACAAAAGGTTGGCAAAGAAACACCACATAGAGCTCCTGAGGCCTACCAAACCCTTGAGAATCATTTTTATATTTTTTCAGTCAAAAATTCAGCCAAACCCCACAAAACCCTTCACTTAAACTGCCACAGAAAATGGTGATTTGAGGCTCCTTGTCTTTCACTACCACCATAATTCCAAAGCCTTGGAAAAACAAAAACTTCAAAAATAATCATATTTCAGGTAACGCAGCATAATGAATGATGGTTTGGTGCATCATAGCGTCGTGGGGGAAAATGTTTGCCACACGTTCCACAGTTGTGTGTATCTGTGTCACAGTATTCCAGCCTTTCTTTCTAGGGCTTTCCTCATTTTCTTCATTAGTATTATAAAGTACCTTCAGGACTTTTGGAGTTAAAAGAAAAGATAAATATGCCCTAACTAAAAATAAATAAACCAAAAAGATATGTGGGGCATGAAATTGTAAATGGAGGAAAACATTGCTAATATCCAGACAGTTTTGGGAACACTCTCTATTTTTCTCTGTAGCGTTTCTCCTCAAACTGCAGAAGACTGCTTTTATAGTACAAACTTCTTTTGGTAGACATGTCCTTGAAACTAAGACATTTCCCCCCCAAAGAAGAGATTCTTGTTAAGATGGAAGTCTTGGTTGAATTGAACTAAGTGCCATAAAACTAGACATATTTGCTAATGAGATACAGTGTCTGGGACAGATGAAGTATGGTAAATGGAGGTGTGCGGGGTGGGAAGAGAAAAGAAATCCAGGACACTGAGAGAGATGGGGGGAAGGGGAGAGAAGGAGAGAGGGAAAGAGTTTAGTTAGCACAATTACAGCACAGGAGCGAGAAAGCTCAGTCTGCTTAAGAAGATTTTGAAAGGGTCAGAATAAATTAGCATGTGTATTCTTTTCCAAAGTGACTTGCGTGAAATCAGACAACCGTATTAACTAAAATTTCCATAGTCTCTTGTACTATTTTTATCTTATGCACTGAGGGAATATAAGGATTAGGGAGTCGGTCTTAAAGATGCAGAGTGAGGCCAAACTAGTCATCTTTACTGCCTTTTTTTTTTGGGCCCAAGGGGATCTTAAAATGCTCTCCAAACATCAAGTCCATTCTACAGGGACAGAGGAAGCACACGGTGTAGTCCTCCTGGGACTGTACCGCCTGAGGAACAGCATGAGTGAGAGTTTCCCACATCAACTCACCTCCCAGAAGCTTGTGAAAAAACAAGTATGTTAGAAAAAAGAAAAAGAAATCCACAATGCAACCAATGCTATCCTTGATAGCAATATGTCACGGAAGGAAGGAGAATGTCCTGAGAAGGTGGTCCCTCAGTGGAAACACAGAATGAAATGATATGAAGCAGGATGAGAAAAAAAGTTTAAAAGCTTCCTTATGTGATATATTATTGAAAATATAAGACTAGAACAAGGTCTATCCATGGGTATTGGGGATTAGGAGTGATTTGGAAGGAGAGGAGTCTTACTTGCCACTTAGAGGTCATTATACAAGCATTACATATACTTTCTGTATTAGAAATTATATTTAAATGCTGGTTGGAAGCCTGTTGGGGACTTATATCTTTAAAAGCGGACCAGTGTGGTGTAGTGGTCTGAGCATTGGACTATGATTCTGGAGATCAGGGTTCAGTTCCCTATTCAGCCTTAGGTGCATAGAAAACCCTGTGATAGGTTTGCTTTAGGGTTGCCATAAGTCAGAAACAACTTGAAGGCACACAACAACAACAACAACAACAACAACAACAACAACAACAAAGTGGATGTAGATGTGTGAGAATTAGAACTGAGTAGTTCTGTAACATATGTTTCCAGTAAAGGGCTGTTGTTATGTTATTACACAGAGGAACCAGCAAAGCAACCGATTCATTGACATAGGCATGGTTCCTCCACCCTTATATCTTCTAGAAGACTGAAAGTTCTTTGCCTGATACCTGTCGGTCTGATTCTGTTTGGATTTTCTGGGAGTTTCCATTTTGGTCACCTAGGCACCCAAGATTACGAAACCCAGTCCTATCCAATAGCCAGATCAACATCTGTATTTCCCTTATGTATTCTTAAGTCTTGATCTACCAGGAAATTAACCAGCGAACAAGTTACAGCTTTATACTAATATTTATTCTAGTAACACAGCTAGCACAGATAAATATGCTGCCCTCAGCATATTCTTACGTAGACTTTGAATCAGTCTAGGCACATTCTTATAATAGGCTTACACATCTATTAGAATTATATAGCAAAGCATTACACCCTCTCTCCTAGCGTGTCTGTTTAAACTTATCTCTACACCAGCATTAGATTGGGTATTAGATAACACGCTGCATCAAGAAAGGGATATCTTATCATACATAGAAGTCTGACTTATCAGCAACTACGTAATAGCAACAGCTTGAAGGTGGACCAGCTTTGCCAGGAACAAAATCTAGTGCTTTGCAGCTTAAGGCTTCTATTTTATACCTTCACCAGTCTTTATTTAGCCAATCAGCTGGCATGTCTCACTCCTCCAATTATCTCATCCAGTTGAGAGACACAGAAATCTTATCTACAAGTCTGCCTGGGGTTCAGTAGGAATTGTCACATCCTACTGCCCATAGCCAGTGAACCTCTGAGGAGGTTCGTTCCCAGGTCAGGCTAGTGACTGTCTTTTTATTTTGTGTGCAATTGGGGAGGTATGTTGCTGGTGTTAAGCCAGTGACTTCATACTGTCAGGCTGATGCTGATGACAATGATGATGCACTCAATCTTATCTTCTAATTATAATTAGGTTGGCTAATATGTGTCTATTTTTATAATATGCTACTCTTTAATACACTATGTTTTTAACTTAACAATGTGCTTTTTAAATTTGTTGTAAGCTGTTTTGACTCCTGAACTGAGAAAGGCAGAATTGAAAATAACAACAACAACAACAACAGTACACATCTATTACAGTGTCAAGAGTTTAATGAGGCAAACAGAACTCTACAAAGCCCCCCAGCCTGTTACGGAGCATTGGGACCAATGCACAAAGGAAATGATACACACATTGGCCTCATTGTACACTGGTATCCTTGTGCACTGGAACACCAATTAGGGAGTGGTGATGGTCTTGCTGGTATCCCATTATATATCTTTCTATTTCACTAACAGAGTTTCTCAGTGCCTCGATTACATTGCTAAGTATACATAAATTTAAACAACATAAACTGTGATACAGGATTCTAGACAAAATGAATAAATATGTTCACACATAAATACTCTTAGAGCCATAATGAGGACATTGGAGAGGCATTGGCCTCTTAAGGTCTAAGCCATTCAATTCTTTATATGTTAAAACTAGCTGAAGCATCTAGATATAAATATTGGCTTTTGTTTTCAAACTGGTGATTCTGTTGAATTTATAACTAGAAGTAGGATAGTAACTTTAAATTAAAGTTTTTGGGTGGGGCTTTTAAAAAATGAGTTATTTATTTGTGAGGATATCTGGTTTTGTTTCAGTGGTTGGTACAATCTATGTATGTGATAGAATGGATTCTTAATCCATTTAATTTCAGGTGATATTCTAGTAACCATTTTAAGGTTAAAAAAGAGAGTGCTGAAATGAAAACTTGTATTTAATCTACTTGGAATTATCCTGTGGGTGATGATCAACCTTCTGGCATTATTACATTCTGAATGTGCAGCTCTCCTGTGGATATGAGCTTATGAGGAAGGAGGGATGTGATTGCAAATCTGGATTTAATATTAAATATTTTCATTCAGAACCATTTGAAATCATTTTCAAGTCAGATAAATACTTGGGAAACCACCCAAAGCACCCAGCTCAAAAGGAAGATTTTTTTCTTATTAATCTGCTCATCTTGGTACCAGTCAAATGTCTGACTAATGCAGAAATATTTTCTCAATATGCTGTTAAACAATGTGCAAACTCTTTGCTTCCACAAAAATATAAAAGAAATGCAAATCAAGGAAAGGTGTGATTAAGATTTCTAGCTGGAGAGAGACAATGGCCCTTTCCACATGTGGGGGGGATGCTTAAAAACACCCGAAAATGGAGCTTACCAGTGGCCAGGAGAGTCCGTCGCCACACGGAGCAGCGCGAGTTCGCTGTTCCACAGTCCTCCGGCATCCCAAATGGCGGCTTCCGGTTGGTGGAGGCTCTCCACCAACCGGAGAAGCTCGCCAGCCAGAAGCCCGCCCCCGGCAGATCTGCAGGCACGCACTTGCACGCGCCTGCAAATCTGCTTTGGAGCTGGGCGACGGAGCGGCATGGGCTTGCGTGCTCCATGCTTTTTAAAAACCTCTAAAAAGAGGTTTTTAAAAAACATGCCACGCAACCAGTTCCTGCATGGATTGAGGTGTGGAACTACAAAAAGTAGTCCACCCCAGTCCACTCTATGGTGCAGAAGACCTCTGTTGGAGGTTGCTCTGCACCATTTTAAAATACTAATGCGGAAATGGCCAATGACAAAGACAACCTTTTGTAATGCTAGTAAACCAAAATTGATGTACAAGACCAGAGGTTAGAAATGCTCTTCATAAATAAATTAATCTCTATCTTAGAATCAGTTGGATCTTTTCATCATTCAGCTATTCCATGCAGGCAGTTCCAGGATGATATACCACTAGTTAAAAGCTTCATTTCAGCCTAATTTTTAATGGCCAGTTTGTATGCTTAAGTCCTTGAACCCATTGCTTTCATTAATCTAAGTAGATCTTGCTCCTCTACTGTGAAATCTCTTTCTGTCCTGATTAGTTTTCTCAGTATTATCCAATCAAAGGCCAAGACTGTTCAATTCTGCTGGTGTAGTTACACCAGACATTATGGCAGCGGTGGCAGTAGTAGCTAGGAGAATGGTGACAGGAAGATGAAGAAGAAGGCAATAGAAGGAAGAACAATCTGGTCCTAACTTGCCTGTTTCCAAAATGGCTGACTTTGGAAGTGAGCATCTCCTTAAAAGCATGGGAGAGGTGCCACCTCTTACTGCCACTTGTTCTCAGAGTACCTCACCTTTCAGGACTCTCCGTGCATATCAGACATTCATGGAACAGACAACTGAGAACCAGTTTCCTTCTCCTTTCATTGCTCCTGCTGTAGTTCCATGGCTTGAACAAGTGTAGAGAGCATTGTATCACTGCAGTTTATTGCAATAGATCTTGGCCTTTCCTACAGAGAACAAGAACCTCAGTTTACTCATTTCCCCACCCCTCCCAAACCCTTTCCCCTCTTTTTATCATGTATTTTAAATTGAAAGGGGCCTGTCACACTGTGCAATGATAGCACTATGATTCTACTTTAATTGCCATACCATGGTTCCATTCTATGAAATTCTGGGATTTTCCATTTAGGGAGACCCAATGTGGCACAGTGGTTTGAATGTTGGACTATGACCCTGGAGACCAGGGTTCAGTTCCTCACTTGGACATGGAAACCCGCTGGGTGATCTTGAGTGGGTCACACACTTTCAGAAAACCCCATGAGTCAGAAGTGACTTGAAGGCACAAAACAACATTTACAATTTTCTTCTAGTCAGCTGTAGTCCTTCATCAAAACTGCAAACCCCAAGATTCCATAGCTGTGGGCAACTTTTGGAGGCTATGTGGCAGCACTAGTCCCCCTAGAGACCCTGGAAGTCACATCTCTCCTTTGTATTTCCCATAAACAAAAGCATTCCCCCCCCCATGACCCCATGGAACATGTGGGGGAATTTTTGCCACATTTTTACCATTTCAAGCCCAGGAGAGATAGCAAGAAGTGATCCAAAAGCCATTTCCATTTTTGAAAGGCCTTTGTTGGGTCTCAAGTAGCTCGTGGGGACATAAATATGGCAAAAACTCTTCCTTCCTATAGTGGTATAGTGTCCATTGTTGTGTTGTGGAGACAGATCCTGACTGATGTCACTGTGCTTGAAGAATTCCTTGAAGTATAGGCAGTGGAAGAAGGCCTCTAGATCACCAGAGAAATATATCATGTGCGTGGATTTGGAGAGACAGAAGAATAAGTCCCATGAGAGGACAAACGTTGCTGTTTCTGGGTTCAAACTACTCCTATTGTGGGTTGAGGAGTCTTGTTGTAGTAAGGAATGTTTCTTTTCCTTCTTTTTTATCAGGGAAGATAAATGTATCTTGTTCTTGGAGAAGTTCTTGGGGAAGTTATACCGTTTGATGACTTGTATGGAGGACTGGTTCATTACTTGTGCATCTAGACTGGACATTTCTCTCTTGATCTTTTCTTGTTTGCTGTACAGAATGCTGATCAGATATTCCTCAGGCTTCTTCAAGAGACTGCTATCCAGTTTGTTGCTGTAATCTGTGCGGTATGTCACCTATAGTGGTTTCTTCACCTGCAGGCCTTTTGGAATGACATCCTGTTGCTTGCACTTGTTGAGAAATATGATGTCTCTCTGTACCTGGTCATGTGTCTTAAAGAGGCTAGTGGATTTTCATTCCATCCAGTGAATTTGATGCTTTCCATGGTGATAAGATTTCAAAGACATAGCCATCTTAGTCTAGATAAGTATGCAAAGCAAACTTGTAGTACTTTTGAGACTAACTGAGAAAAAGAAATTGGTAACATAAGGTTTCATAGGCTAAGGCTACTTCATTAGATGCACTGAGCAAAGAGTCTATGGACAGACATTTATACCAATGAATGAGCTGGTTGTGTGTTTGAATAACAATAGAAATGCAAAACTTGTGGGTATGTTGATGAGGTAATAAATTCAGTTTTTAAGAATGGCCATAACTAATAAATGACCCTTACTTATTGTGAAGCTGATTTATCAGAATAAGAATGGCAAATAACCTAAATGTGAGCTATATGATTTGCTTTTTAAAATCTAAAAATAAATAGCTAATTGTGGAAATTAAAAACAAACAAACCTTCATTCAATAAACACTTGCTCAGTCAGACCAGAGATGTTTCAGTTCACTGTCGACACATGGTTTCTATACTGGCAGACCTAGGGTCTCAAGGGAGTTATTACTTCATATTACAGGGAAGATCTCTGAACACCTTCATCGTAATGGAAAAATCTTTCACAATGGACAGTTTGAAAGATGTAAAAATTATTCTCTGTCACTGTGATTTTACTGGAGGAAGCTGCTTGGTCCGTTATCTTCCAAAGCAATCCTAATAAATCAACACTGCTGAAAACATTAAAAAGTTTGGCAGGACTAGGTAAAAGCTGTTTCTCAGAAAATGATTTTTCTTTCGGTTTGGTAATACTTCAAGAACACTTCATGCTATCTTTCATGTTCAGCTCCTCCTCCTGCTATACAAGTCTATAGCAGATGCAAAAAGAATTGGAAACAAAATGATAGACATTAATTGAAGAAATTTGTGTCAGACAAAGCAGATGTAATGCTTCCCTGGTGCACAGGGATTTATGGGGGGATCTCATTTTCTGAGATACAAAAGTGACTACTTTATAAAAAAAACCTTCTTGAGATTTGGGAGACTTTAGGAAACAATCGCTTTGAGGATTCAGAAATTTGGAAGGACTATTATTCAAGCAAGTCTTAAATCAAATGAACAAGCATTTTCCCTTCCTTGTAGGGAATTCTGGAAGAGGACTTATGGTTGAACTGAAAACTCCAATACTGTTTTGTAAAGGAAAGTGGCACACATTTACCAGATATATTTATTTAATTTATATCCTGCCTTTCTTCCAGCACGAGACCTATGATAGCTTAGTTGTTGTATGTCTTCAAGTCATTTCTGACATGGCAGCCCTTAGGCAACCCTGTCATGGGGTTTTTCTTGGCAGAGTTTGTCTAGGGGAGTTGCCCTTTCCTTCCTCTGAGTTGAGAGAATGTGACTTGCCCAAGGTCACTCAGTGGACTTCCATGGCTGAGCAGGGATTTGAACTCTGGATTCCTAGTGCCCTAGTCCAACACATGGACC